>OY856413.1:319691100-320180380 GCA_963693085.1 Alisma plantago-aquatica | reverse complement strand
TGATGAACATGTTGTTAAACATGTTAATTATGTTTCTTCTATATATTCTGATGTCATTATATAATTGTGTGATCCCAACATATTAAATTGAGTTAGAATGATTTCATGAATTATAGGGTTTTAAAGTTGATAAACATGTACATGCGGAAATAGGGTTACTAAACCAATGGTTATAACATAGTATGATCTTAATCTGATCTGGATGTTCATAATAATGTAGTATGTTAAATATGATGATTAGGGATACATATAATGTCTAGTAAAGATTCCTAGACCTTTTGTTTAAAACTATTGATTTCTTGATTTATTATTTAATAATGCTCTGTTGATTAGGATTAACCATGTTTCCTGTAGTTTATAGACAATTATTATATATAAGAATGACAACACATGTATTTGTTGGCCTAGAAACCCGTCCAAGATTTACTCATTAGGAGTAAATCTTGGATAGTCCCCGGTTTGGGACTGTTCTTGAACACCTAATCTCACTTAGGATGTAAGTGTATAATGTGTATTGGGTTTTCGAGAAGATTTCGGTAGCATATCCCCGTTTGTTCTCTAAGTACATATGTACTTAGAGAACATCGGGGAAATGCTGCCGAAATTTTCTTGAAAACCAAATACACATTATACACTTACTAGTGAGATTAGGTGTTCAAGGATGGGATAGGTGGTACACATTTATTATATATAAGAATGACATCAAATGTATTTGTTGGCCTAGAAACCCATCCAAGATTGACTCATTAGGAGTAAATCTTGGATAGTCCCCGGTTTGGGACTGTTCTTGAACACCTAATCTCACTTAGGATGTAAGTGTATAATGTGTATTGGGTTTTCGAGAAAATTTCGGTAGCATTTCCCCATTTGTTCTCTAAGTACATATGTACTTAGAGAACAGCGGGGAAATGCTGCCGAAATTTTCTTGAAAACCAAATGCACATTATACACTTACTAGTGAGATTAGGTGTTCAAGGATGGGATAGGTGGTACACATTTATTATATATAAGAATGACATCAAATGTATTTGTTGGCCTAGAAACCCATCCAAGATTGACTCATTAGGAGTAAATCTTGGATAGTCCCCGGTTTGGGACTGTTCTTGAACACCTAATCTCACTTAGGATGTAAGTGTATAATGTGTATTGGGTTTTCGAGAAAATTTCGGTAGCATTTCCCCATTTGTTCTCTAAGTACATATGTACTTAGAGAACAGCGGGGAAATGCTGCCGAAATTTTCTTGAAAACCAAATATACATTATACACTTACTAGTGAGATTAGGTGTTCAAGGATGGGATAGGTGGTACACATTTATTATATATAAGAATGACATCACATTATACGCTTAGGATGTAAGTGTATACCCTAATCTTTTCCTAATATATACTTGTTTCCTAATATATACTTGTTTTCTCTGATCATAGAATGGATAGATCATGGATGTCCATTCGTAATCGTTGCACCCCAGAGTTTATATCTGGTCTTGATCAGTTTATTAGAGTTGCCGAGGAACATAGGAAAAAACCTACAGATAGGTTCTACTGTCCATGTAGGCATTGCGGTAACATCTTGAAAGTCAACACTGGTGAGGAAATCAAAAGTCATGTCATGTGCAACGGGATTGTACAAGGCTATACAGAATGGCACTGGCATGGAGAGATTTCAAAATCGAAACCAGTAGATGTCGATAGTAGTGCTTGGGTGGAAGAAGAAATTGCCTCCGATGACGTAAATGTGAACGAACCAGTTCCAGCAGACATCGTTGATGCGATGCTGGATAGTTGTAGGGTAGAGCACACCGATCCACCTCCTATCTTTACAAACATTGTGCATGATGCTGAGATACCGTTATACACAGGCTGTGCTAAGTTTACGAAGCTTAGCGCTGTTTTGAGATTGTATAAGTTGAAAGCTAACAATAGATGGAGCGACAAAAGCTTCACTTCATTGTTGACTTTGTTGAAAGAAATTCTTCCTGAAGGAAACGAGCTTCCAATCTCAACATACCAGGTAAAGAAAATGTTGTGTCCAATGGGAATGGAGGCCAAGAAGATACACGCATGCCCGAATGATTGTGTATTATTTCAAAAGGACTATGTAGATTTGAAAGATTGTCCAAAATGTGGTGCGTCACGGTATAAATTGACGACTTCGGGGGAGTCCAAAACTGGTTCTCCTGCCAAGGTGTTGTGGTATCTACCTATAATATCACGGTTTCAACGCTTGTTTGCAAATCCGAAAGATGCGAAGAATCTGAGGTGGCATGCAGATGTTAAGAAAAATAATGATGGGATCCTACGACATGCGTCTGATTCCCCACAGTGGAAGAAGATTGATCTACTGTACCCTAAATTTGGTGAAGAAGATAGGAATCTAAGACTTGGGCTTTGTACAGATGGGATGAATCCGTACGGGACATTGAGCAGCCAACATAGCACTTGGCCAGTCATGCTTGTTATATACAATCTTCCTCCGAGAAGGGTTTCACTTTGGTGAACTTTGAAAAGATTGGCGAGAAGGGTGAACCATTCATATTGGCATCACAGGCGAAACAAATATTCTATATCGATGATCCTGCAAATGATAAATGGTCGGTTGTTCTTCATGGTAAAAGACAGTTCATTGAAGATCCTATAGATGAAGAAGAGTACTATGATAAGTATGATGACTCCAGTCCATTCTCAGTTGGGTTGCCAACTCCACAAAATATTGAAGCTAATGATGACTTATATGTGCGCGGAGATCACAATGAAGGATTGTTAATTGATAAAAGATCACAATTTTAGAGACATGTATGTTTATACAAATGCTAAATGTTTGCCTTTTTCTAGTTAATACAAATGCTAAATGTTTGCCTTTTTCTAGTTAATACAAATGCTAAATGTTTGCCTTTTTCTAGTTAATACAAATGCTAAATGTTTGCCTTTTTCTAGTTAATACAAATGCTAAATGTTTGCCTTTTTAATGACATTTTCAGATGGCTGACCATGATGAGCATGATGTCCATGATGAGCATGAAGTCCATGATGAGCATGGCGAGGATACTAATGTAAGTTCTAAAAACATATCCTGTATTTCTATAAAATTCATTATCTTCTAGTTATGTCATATATCCTATATTTCTATATTGGGCTAAGTTAGTGTGTTTTATTTTTGTCAAATTTTAGGTTGATGCACCTGTACCCACTGAAGCACTGGAGCAACTTGATGCGCAACACCAGACACTTAACAAGAAAAGGGGCATCACCCTGTTGAAGAAGTTATTAGCGCTAAGTGGTAGTGGATCTAAATTGGTGGTGGAGTTTGATAATGGAGGAAATCCAATTGGAGTGAACCGCAATAATTTTGTGAACTATCTTGGGTGTACCACTCGGGGCCATTGTGGTGTTAAGTATGACAATTGGCATAAAGTTCCTCAAGCGAAAAAAGACTCGATATGGAAGGATTTATGCGTGAGTTATTATTATTTGCAATTCTATTTTGTAGATTACAAATTCTATTATTTGCAATTCTATTTTGGATACTAGTTAATAACATTTCTATTTTACAGAATCTGTTTGCATTGGATGAGAAGTTGCATCGTAAAAATGTGATGCAACGCGCTGGAAAGATGCTTAGGAATTATAGGACAAATCTGAACAGAGAATACATAAAAGAGGGTGATAAGAAGAAGAAGTCAGCCCTTGAACAATGGAACTTCTTGGACAAAGAAGATTGGGACAATTTTGTTGCTTCAAGAAAATCTGAAGAATTCAAGGTATTAGGCGTCACTCCTAATTTAATTAATATACATTGTATTCACCTATTCAAGATTAGCATTTAGTGCTACTAACCAAATCATTAATGTGCATACTAACTAGGCCCTCAGTGACGCACAAAAAGCAAGGCGTGCACTGAATGTGCATGACCACACTATGGGTCCAAAAGGCTATGCAAGCGTTCGCCAAAGACTACAGGCGGAGTCTGCGGCTACTCAGGAGTCTGCTCCTACTCAGGAGTCTGCTCCTACTCAGGAGTCTGCCACACCCATTCCTCGCCATGATATCTGGATAGCTGGCAGGCAAAACAAGAAGGGTGAAATAAAGAAGCCTGTAACTGCTGAGGCGGCTGCAAAAATGGTAAAATACAACTCTTAGAGAAATCATTTGAATATTGATTATTTGTGGTGTTAACTTACCAATTTCTATTTATGGTGATTAGCGGGAGCTGCACGAGCAGAGGAAACAAGGCACGTTCATCCCTCAGGGCACAAGGGATGAATTGACAGTTGCTCTGGGTAACCCAGAGCATCCTGGACGTGTTAGAGGTGCCGGCGCTGGTGTTGGCATCAAAGCATTCTTTGGGCCATCCCAGCGCAAACCCAGAGCGGGACTTTCTCAAGAAGAGGTAACCTATTCTTTTTTTAGAATGTTACTGCAAAAGGAAATTCATTAATAAGAAGCTAATGTTTCTTTTATCCATGTATAGGAGAATAAGAGAGTTGAGGATTTAGTTGCTAAGAAGATCAACGATGTAGTTGCTGAGAAGGTCAAGGAAGAATTGCTGCGGTGGCAGGCATCTCAGGCTTCCAATACGCCTATGGCGACCCACTCTTCTCCTGATGCACAGACTGCGAGTAATCCTGGAGACCCATCGCCTAGCACGTCTGCTGTAAGTATTGTTTATGACATTGTAGTTAGTCTTTTCAAGTTGTTATGTTTTCAAGATGATATGTATATATGTATAATATTCTTTACGTAAATTTGTAGGTATTGAAGCCATGCCGCTTAAGAATGCAAGACTACGTTGTTGCAGAGGCGCAGGCTTACCCGTCCCTTCCTGGGGCAATGTTTCACGGGACTCCAATGCCACAGGGCTACGTTCGTGTGAGCCCGATACGTGTGTTACCTGATTGGAGAGAAGCTACATTGCCATATGCCCACCCGGATATTGATACACTTGGTGAGGCAGAAGGCGGGGTGATATTGTGGCCCAAAGCAGATGTCGTCTACACGACTGAAATTGTAAGATAAATTTACATTGATTTAGACTGTTAATGTGTATATATGATGTCAACTGATCTGAAATTATATGTACAGGTTAAAAAAAAGACACCAGGAGCACCTAGGCCTCCACTTCCACTTCCCGCATTACCCGATTGGGTTCCAACTGACCTAACATACCCGTTAGGTCCTGCTTGTAGGGGAATGGCATGTTGGCTACGGGCACATAATGTACATTGCCCTATAATTATTTCTTTAGATGCAGATTATGCAGGTCAATCATACGATAGCTCTTTATTTATACAAGATATTATTGAGCTGTTTAAGTATGATTGGCTGAATACATCAATGATAGAGACATGGATAAGGTGAGATCTTGTTTATACATCCATATACCTTGTGTAAGATCCGGTGATCTGGTTTCTTATATATTAATGCATACGCCTATATGTTTTGCAGCTACCTAGTCGAAGATCATTGCAAACAATTTGCATTTGATCATGTGGGATTTTTGATTCCATCATTGATTAGTTTGGTAGCTAAAGATCCTGATAATGTTCAACAATACTGTATAGATGCTTTTACAATTTTTGGTCAGCAAAATAAGACGATAATAATAGCTCCATTCAATGTCAAGTAAGTTTACTTTATTTATAATTTGGACTTAAGAAAATTCCATTTTTATTTTGCATTTTGAGTTATTAATTGTTAACTTCTTACTTCTAGCGGTAGACATTGGGAGTTACTAGTTATTGTCCCCGGGACATTCACTGTTTATTATCTAGATCCTGCGGGGAGTACATTGAACACTAAAATTGGACACGTAATGAGAATGCCATTATTCTGGTGAGAAATATTTCATTTTTATATCCGTTAACATCTTTTATTACATTACTATTTACTTATACAATTTATTGTGTTATATTAACATGTAGGGGTTTAGATGCATTCAAAAAGGCTGGAGGAACGGTCCCAAGGAAAAAGAACCAGCCAATAAATTGGCAGAACGTACAAGTAAGTTCCCGACTCAAATATATATATTATTGATGTGAATTGTGCTTAGTTGTATTATTTTGTATGTTTCAATTTATAGTGTGCTACACAAGACAATGGATGGGCATGCGCATACTATGTGATGCGATTTATGCAGATGATTATCAAATATGCCGCATTGGACATCGATACCATACGTGAGGTATTATATATAGTCTCATTAGTTAGTATGCAATATATCAATCTTATATTATTTTTATATTATTACTTATATATATACATCATTCTCTTTGCAGGTGTTTAAAACTGACAACACTACAGGTAAACGTTTAAAAAATATACATGCTCCATATACGATGGAAGCATTAAATGAAGTAAGAGAAGAATGGGCAAAAGCCATACAAGCAGTGGCAACTGTAAGATATAATTGGGATGTTGATAGCGATAATGAATGATACTATGTAAATGAATATTTCTGAATGTTAATACATGTATTTGAATGTTTCTATATGTGTGTGAATGTGAGAATTGAATTGATGTCTGAATGTATGTACTTGTGTAGAATTTTGCTTGTGACTTTTGCAGGTTTGCGGCCTGTTTGTAGGCTGATATCAATGGATGTCGTAAACCTGCAGTTCAGAAAACTGAACTGCAGGTTCTCATCCTGCTGACCAGCCACAGCAGGCCTGCAAACTGATATGAAAAAAAAAAAATATAAATAGGCGTCGGTTATTTATAGAAAACCGTCAGGAAAGACCTACAGCGTCGGTTTTTTTCAATAAACCGACGCCTGATGTGGCCAAAGCAGTCCTGGAAATGGCGTCGGATATTCATATCAAACCGACGCCTATTTAACATATAGGCGTCGGTCGTTTAGTATATAACCGACGCCAAAAGTGTTCGCGCCACAAAAAATGGCGTCATCTAGGGCACTTTATGCGTCGGTCATCTACTAAAAGACCGACGCTATATTCCATAGTGGCGTCGGTTATTTACTAAAACACCGACGCAGAAAGTGCCCTAGATGATGCCGTTTTCTGTGGCGCGAACCCTTTTGGCGTCGGTTCTCTACTAAACGACCGACGCCTATAGATTAAATAGGCGTCGGTTAAAAAACCGACGCCGAAGTGTTCGACCTTTAGCGGCGCCCACATAGGCGTCGGTCGGAAACCGACGCCAAATGGGGTTAAACGACCGACGCCAAAGGCCGTTTCTGTAGTAGTGGGGTGTCCCTATTTCATCCATCAACAATCCTCATTGTGATTATTGCGCTAACAGAAGTTACAATGATGATATTAAGGAGGATGGGCATTCCTAGGTCCATTATAGGGTTGACCACATTCTGTTTCAAAAGGGGGTTGGCCACGTCTAGGTCTTGATGGGTTTAAATGACCATCCTCTACCACGACCATGACCTCTGCCATGGACATAATTTGCCGATCAAACTACAAGGGCCGATGCCTCAACATAATCAATAGGAAAAGAAGAAACATGTGGTAGCCTCTGAACCCATTTTGGAACATCTCACAATTAAGGTAGACGATCGTTAGACAATATCTGATCCACACTCCTACAAAGGAGGCAGGTAGTCCAATGAGGAACTATACGAGTTGTAATTCATTTTTCTTTCTTTGGATTTTAGTGATATCAGAAGTTAGGGGATAGTCCACTTCAGATTCATCCCAAAAGTATAAAAATGATTATAATAATCATCAACAAATGTATCATTAGATAAATCTTTTTAGCCAGCTTTTTTCAAGATTTCAAACACCCTTTTAAAGTTATGTTGATGTGAGTAAACGTGAGATAATTGATCCCACATGGTCTTGTTCGTTCAAATTCTTAAAATATATTGACTTATTTTTGGTTATATGTTGTTGACCATCTAGGTCATCACACTCGAGTCATCCTTGACTCACAAGTCATAGGATTGTGTAGTTTTTTCATCAACATTCTTGGCAGGAGTAACAAGTGCTTTAGTAATAAGGTGAAAGTACTGACCTTGGGCCATGATGTACAACACAAAAGAAGAAGACTGCATATGATAGTTAGAACCATCCAATTTTACCATGGCCATACAGATAGTTTTCAAGTTATCATTAGATCCCATTATGAAAATTATTTCTAGATCAGTCCAATCAAATTATCAGTTAAAAGAGTATGAAACATCATGCAAGTTACCAGTAGAAGAGTTTAGATACCCAAAGAATTAGAATTTAAGAATTTTAATTAATAGACCAACACCACATTGTCAATTTAGAGCGGCATGTGATGAAGGTTTATGGGAGGGAGAAGGTCCCTCCCTTTCATGAAGTGGAACTAAGAAGAGGAGTTCTAGACCCAAGATAGCCTTGGTGAGTAGATCAACCAGTATGCAAGAGGAGAGTTAGAGGTCTAAGAGATGGGTAGGAAAGATGAGTATGTTGGGTGGAGAGGTGTTACAGTTGGTAAAAGATGGTGGGGATGGCATGAGAGGTTTGGCAGTTACATGATAGTAAGTGGTTTGGTTTATGTGAGTAGATGTGAGGGAAGTGGGTTGGAGATGTGGATGGGGGGTGATGTTTAGTAGGAAATAATGGAGGATGGTACAGAATGGCTGGCGGCTTGGTGAATGGAGGAGATGAAGGGATGTAAGTGATGGATGGGTTGGTGGCATGTAAGGAAGGTGGTGGCTTAGCGGCAGAGTACTAAGGGAATGACAAGGAGCAACACAAGTAGGAGCAGGGGATGGTGAAAGGTGGAAGAGAGGAAGAAACTATTGGGAGGCCTACCAAAAGAAGGGACATGGATCAACAATATCAACATGAAGAGAAGAGGGGGGAGGACAATGGGCGGAAGAGAAAGGGGTGGCGGGAAAGGGTGGAGAGAAGTAGGGAAAATGATTGGTGGGGAGATTACAAGTGGAGGGAAGAATAAAGGAGGGGTTGGGCAGCAACTAGGTTTAAGGGGAGGGAAGCATTAGGGTGAAGAGGCTTAGGGAGGGTGGAACGACTCTAATAACATGTGATTAAAATAGGATTGTAACGATAAGAGATGAATAATACACACATGGATCCCTCCTTATATATGATGGGATGATTCAGTAAACATAAAGTTCACCATATATGGCGCAAAAGACAAGACATTAAGAAAACCTCAAATAAATAAATAGAATAAGTATATTAACAATTACATAATCTATATCACTCACAACCGTTGTTCACACTTAGTTAATATTTGGTAACAATTATCGACTAGGAATATGTAATTGAAATTTGAATATAATATAATTTTATATTAAAAATTCAAAGTATTATGTGGATCAAACATATTCAATTTACAATATACTCAACAAGGGAATAAAGAACATGATTTGAAATGTGGAAGGAGTGACTCTTTCCTTTGGCTTCTTTGGAATGAGCATTACTTGTTCAGAACTAGGAAAGGGTCCAAGACTCATGGTAGGATGCGATGGTTGTTGGTATTTTAGTCCTCCTTTGATCGATAGTACTTCATGTTGTGACATTTTACCTATATAAAACCTGGTCTCCTACACCCATTTATCATATCCTTCATTGGTGAAAAAATAAGATTGCAGGCCAAATATGGCCCATTGAGAAAATTGACTGGCTATAGTTGTGTTGACATAGGATGGTGATGCTACAGAGTCTTGGTGTAAGAGATTGATGAAAAAAGGATTTTGTTGGAGTTGTCATGTGGTTGGAGGTACTTGTGGTGTGAGTAGATTGATAGTTCAAGGGGGGTGATTCATTTTTCCATCATTAGAGAGGAGGGAGAATTTGTTGGTGCTCTATCACATTTGTCTCTGGCTTCCCGTCAGGGCACTACTGTGGCAAAGAGGATGAAGCAGAGGAGGCATCAATTCCTATAGCTCGCGGAGTAGTGGCCGATACTGCTAGCTGCTTCGTGTGGTGATAAATGTTGTAGCGCCATAAGAGGCAGTGGCTACCGGCTAGCACGATAGCTAGTGCTATGGCGGTTGCACAAATAGGATCCTTCATATGCACCGTTGTGGGAGCTTCGTCTGAAATTGAATGAGATAAGAGAAAAAAGAGAGAATTTTTACGGGGTATTAAGAGTTGATAATGCAATGGACAATAGATAGCAAACAATGCCATATTCTCACGGTTCACTTAAGTAAAATCTACATTAATATTAGGAAACATTTACTTCAAAAATAAGTCATAAATTTTCTAATATAATGATCCTGTTTAAGAGTGGATGTTCTTAATGTTGTCGCAAAATACAAATTTTAGTATAGTGAGTAAAGAGTGTGGTCTTAGTGATCGAGACACCTTATACGTATTCTAATAATATTTTTGACATAATTTAATAGCTTGTCAAATTTTTGTTTTTCTCAATTTTCTCCAAGAAAAGCGATAGGTCCATGGCGTTTTCTAATTTTTACATGATTTTAGAATTACATCTCTATGAAATCTATTCAAAAGTTAAACATTGAAACTGGATACTTGAATGAATAAAGGGCTTCAAGGGTAAAAAGTGAACCTAATAATAGCCATTTTTCCTATAACAACCTTTTTGTTTATGCAGAAACTTGTATCACAACTCTAAGATTAATTTGTAATTCAAAAACTAAAGGAAAGTTTAGTATATGACCCTCTCATAAATACATCCATCACACGGACTTGAAATACTACGATTGAACACAACCTTATATGAATACACAAAATAAATTTATAATGTTAAAAAAGGAAATGATGCATTTACAAGAACAATTTTAAACTTTCAAAAAGAAAAGACAAATATTTAATTCCAACAAAATATAATTTACAACTCCTATACACATTTTTGTTGGATGGATTTAATGTGACAAATTGTATATACCACCTTATTAAAGCACACAAAAGCAAAACTGTAATTATTAAAAAAGGAAAACATGTAAATGTATACATATAAGGACCTATTCATAATTTTATAAAATGAAGTAAAAAGTTGTATTTTTCCTCCCGTACGGTCTTTAACACAAGGACTAATCCATGATTCCGAAAAATAAAGTCCAAATTGTATTTTACCTAAAGGAAAATATTATCGACAACTCTTCCCATCAACATTCTTAACCACTATAATGGTACATACTGCTTTATTAAACACACACAAGTAATTCATAATCATAAAAAAAGACAAAATATTTTTTACACACAATGGTCAATTTGTTATTTTTAAAAAATAAAGACAAAAAATTATTTTACCCCTCCTTTGGATTTTTGTATATAACGTAAAATGGGATGAGCATGAGCTATAGCCTAGACATTAAGATGCTATCGGTAACTTTCCCACAAAACAGTACATATAACTTTATTCGAACCCGAAAACTAATGTGATTCTAAAAAGGGACAAAAATGTAATTTAGAAACTTGAAAAAAGTAAAGACATTTCTTATTTTACCCCTCTTGAGTTTTCGTGTATGGTATAAATTGGGATGAACATGTAATACAGCTCAAACATTCGGATTCCATCTGTAACTTGCCCACAAAAAGAAGGTTTGACTCGCTTGGTTTGGCATTAGGAAAGCGCGTCATAGCAGTTAATTAGCACCTATGACAAGCAAACAACTATCCCAAAGCACAAAGGAAAGCATCAGGTGGGCGCGGGAACCCACTGCATCCCGTCTTCCATCTTCTGTTGACCACCGCGTTTCATCTTCCCTTGACCAGACGACGCCACAGATCGCCGACTGTCCGTTCCATCCTCTCCATCAGAAAATGTGTGTCGGCTCCTTTCTTACACGCTCCCCGTGGCGGAGGGTGCGTCGTCTACAACGGCGGCGGCTGGCTGAGCAGGAGAAGCTACCTCAGCAGGACAGTTCCCAAGATCAAGCCAATTCTGCTGCCCGCAGCTTTATCTTGTGGCTTCACGGGCTGGGAGACAATGGCCCTAACAATGAACCGATAAAGATGTTTTTCAATGGTCCTGAATTCCAGACGACCGAGTGGTCCTTCCCTACCGCCCCTTCTGCGCCGGTCTCCTGTAACAGTTAGTTTGCCAGACATTCTTAACATAATCTGATGTATCATCTTTTCATTCTGTTCAATTCGTGGATGATTCAGCACGAATTAAAGCCATAATTCGCATTGAACACAAAACATTGCTGCCTTCTCCACACACATCATGCGTGCGTAGACACGTTGTCTACGTCAACTTGCATCAAGTTCTTACTTGCATTTTTTTTTGCAATAATTCTCCTCAATTGTTTGTTGGAAGGAAAGGGAGAAAAGTCCCCACCTATTTTGCAATTTAAAAAGCCTAACATGACGCATTTATAGTTCCTAGTCGATGCCCAGGATTTCAAAAATTCTATAGCCTGAAAAGTACCTTTAAGACGTGTACTCCCCTGTTTCTCTCTATCCATCATATCACAATCTCTCTATCATAGCGCCGCCCCGTTGGGAAGATGGCCGGCATCTTCGCCATGCTCCATCAAGGAAACTGCCTCCAGTATCACCTCCAGCTCCATCCATCCTTGCTTTACACGAAGCAACAGCACGTGCAGGCTGCTGCATATCGAACTAATTTCTGCATTACTTTTTGTAATTTTGCAGATTTCACATCACTCACAATTCTGTTCATCTGTTATGTAGGAGGTGCTGTGATGCATTCATGGTTCGATGTTTTTCAGATGCCGATTGCTGCAGTAAGTGGTTCTCTCATGATTTTGTTACATAATCTGTTAATTTCGAGCTCAATCTGGATGTGTAGTAAAGTCGCGCCCTTCTCCACAATGTAGTGGAAAAACTGCTCATGCTATCTCGCTTTTTGCTGCGTTTCACGCACGCCAACACTGTGCATACAGGGTAATTAAAGGAGACATGACAGATAGCTCTCTACACATGCACTCAAAAACTATACACACGCGCACAAATTAGTCTAATTCCTAATTTGATAAATAAAAGAGCTACCATGTATCTGTCTGCTTACTGTTAGTTGTGTTTCTTATAGTTGCAAAATTCAGATACACGTTAGGCCTGTACATTTGGCTGAATTGATCAATTTGGCTTTTGAAGCAGGCTAACCTGCATCTTTCGTTCTTCCTCCAGCCACCTGACAGCTATGACTTAAAGCAATAAGTTAACAGTTTACGGTATTGATGTTAAGTGTATCACAATGTTGCTTCTTTCTTACGCAAAGGTTCTATGAAGTAAACACGAAAATAAAATGAACAATAGAAACATAATGCCACAGAAAGAACACACTAAATTGCAATAGACGAACTCTCAGTTATAGCCCTCCTTCACAAGCCCAGAAGCGCGCACAAACACCCACGAAAATTAAAGTAGAATCCAAGACTGTTCAGATCTTAGAGCTACTCATTACTTGGGATGTTGCGGACAGAGTAAGGGAACATCTGCAGAGAAGAGTGGATATCCTGGGAAGCTTGCTGATTCCCGTATGTTCTTGTTCACCTCTCCATTTTCTTCCACTCCCATCCCACAAGACTTATGCCACAAAACTTCTTGGTTTCCTGAGATTAGCATGGAGCTAAAGTTTCAACTATACTGACAATTGATAAACCGACCAATAAGCTGAAATCAGACAAAATCTTACTTCAAACATCAATAATACAGCCTACTTGACAAAATACTGTAGTATTTATTCCTGAATTCCCGAAATGACAGCAAAACAAACTGACCTATGTTTGTATCCTTTTGGTTCAAATTCATATCCTTATTATTGTTATGTTCGAGAACAACAAAATGCGTAATCTATAAAAAGAAGTATTTCAATTTTGATGAAATCTTTACAACTTCGGCCCGAACACACAAATTTAGGATGGTTTTTACCTGGCTCTATTGTGTAAAGAACGGATCCAGCTTTTTGTGTACCTTTGCTTTGCCTATTGCGAAACGGCTTTAATAAAAACCCCCCACGTTTAAAGAAAAAAAAAAGTTGAGCTGTGACCTTGGATCAAGGAAGAAAATGTCTGATTTCGACGCCGTTTCGGTAGCCACAAAAATATAAATTTTGACAGAAATTTTGACAAGTGCACGTTGCGACGACCAAATGATCGGATTATTTACCAAAATAATCTACTAGTGTAGATCTACCCTAATATCAAATAATATTTTATATTGAAAGAAGCTGAACAATTTTAATTGAATGGTGAAATGAATGTCATTATAGTTTGCAAGCACAATATATAGACTTAAAAACACAAATTTATGAAAACATAACATGATCTAGGATGACAGGACCTCTCAATAGGATGACATGTCGCAATACATAAACAATATTACAGTGGTATGTGAGTGAGTATTGGGGAAACATGAGACAAATATGGTTTATGCATCTAGTTGAACGATGATGGTTGCCATCCTCCTTGTTGGTTATACCTATCAACATATTGGCTCCAATTTATCTTGTTTTATACAAACATAGATGTGTCTTACTAGTAATCTCTATATGCCTACAAGTGATACAATGCACACTAATAGATTAACTCAAACTTTATTCTTGGTCGTATGCTTTTGTAGAGAGAGCCTATAGGAGACAACCATGTCATTAGAGGTGTGATTGATAATGACATACATACAAAATATCTCGATAGCCATACTAATTTTGCACACTATTAACATAAATCATGTGACCTCAAAAATGAAAGTTAGCGGGTCATCATAGCCATATATATCACTCTTACACACATTTTTGAATATTTCCTTTGTAGATCTTTATAGAAGTGAGAGAAATAGGAGAGAGAGAGGTAGAATTAGACTAAACATAATTTAGATTGTCCCTAACAAACCTAAGGATTCACATAGTAAAATCTACAGACACCGTACCCCATTTCTTGAAATAATACTCGTGTTTCTCTCTCTCTCTCTCTCTCTCTATATATATATATATATATATATATTTATTTATACACACACACACACATAAATGGACTTTTTTTCATTGAAATGTACCTAATTTCTTTGAAATTCGAAATAATTGTTGATTTTTTTTCCTGACGGAATTCCCTACGTACAGACATGTAAGGTCGTTTCTATGTCCGATCGTAGGCAACATTGAAATTATTAAAGAAATTTTGCTAATTTCGAAGAAATTTTAAACATTGCCTTAGATCATCTTAACCGAGGAAGTTGGAATGAATCGCATGAACATGCAAACCTCTCTTCCATAGGTCGGCACTAATTAGAAATTTATTCTAGCTTAATGCGAAGGAGTTTTGAATTTAAATCCTGTGGGTGTTGGAACCTGCCAAACGATTTTTAAACAGAAATTTATTTGAACAACGATAAAAGGAATTTGTTATATATGAGGAAAGAGAAAGAAATAGGAACAACACTATCCTGCTCCAAAGGAGCGGGAATAATAATAAAAAGGACCCCTGAAAGAAAATGAATGCGACGACCAAGTTCGCCATCTAACCCTTCACACTACTCTACGTTATACAAGATCCTCTAGTCTCCAAATTTTTAGACATTTCTTTTGGAACATGAACAAAGTGTATGTATTTACAAAAATGATCAAGATAACAGAGAGGGCCCTCAAAATTTAGGCCAGGACAGGTTCAAATTGATATCTAGCCAATAATTCCGGTCAGGACAAAAATTTTGTGTTTTAACATAAACGATTTATTTTTAATGCAAGTTAGTTTAATAGATAGAGAAAAATATTAAAGACCTGGTCAAACTTTTATAGTAGTATAATGAGCTTAATTACATATGACAATTTACAAATAGAAGTAATCCGGATCTAAATAGGGTACAATGTTAAAAATAAATCAATGGGCCCAGGTCCGAACCTAGATAAAATCATTACAAGTGATGCACTCAAATAGTATAATTTTTAAATCAAACATATCAAAATCAACATATTTCTGATTGAGAATCTGGTTCACGTATGAGTCCAAGTTCAACCAAGGGATTCACACCTCCATGCAAAATTGTAATGCATAAGGGCATAAGTGTAGAATTACCACTTAACCAAGCATCAATTGTCATCTTGAGCCAATCTAGAATTTATACGACTATTTAAAATTCATAAAGTGTTATCCTAAATGGGATGTGAAAACAAACAACTCAAAAAGACAACGAACAATAAATTAGCTAACTTTTCATCATAGTATCATTGTCTCGTAAGTGTTCTTGTGCAGTGACACCTCTGAATTACACTTAATATTATGCGGCCATCATGGGTATTTACGGCAGATTTGGTGAGTCAAGTGAATCAAGGCTTATATGCTTCTAAAGTTATGTATGTTAAAAAAGGCTTATATGCTTCTAAAGTTATTTATGTTCAAATATATTTCCCTAACCACATATATTCAAAGTGATTCCATAAATGTCATTTTACTAAATTAAGTATTCCTACATAAGAAATTAATATTACTTTGCTTCAATATTCGACATAAATTTAAAAAAACATAAGTACATTTTTGTAATGCATAAAAAATGACACTTAGTGGCCAGACATATCTTAATTTAAGTACTTACCGCCTTCATGTCCCTTTGAAGGACAAGTACACAAAGTTGTTTTAGTTTTCTACCACCTTTATTTCCATGTTGGGAAAATTGCTTAGAGAATTTCTAACCTATTGCATGAAATTTTATTTTCCTAATTTATGCTTAAGTAGCCATATATTTCTATATATGCCGCATTCCAAAGTGTATCTAGTGCAAGTCAAATTAAGAGTTCAAATATGTAAAATAGGACATTACACATTATTTAAGATGTACATGCATGCAATATGAACAAACCCTAATAAATTGAAATCAAAGAGGTGTGACCTCAACAAACAACACCACAATAAGAAGTTCCCAATAGTAAAAGCATCCAAATCCAAACAAGTCATATTTATTAGTTCTTATCAAGCCATTGGTATACAAGTATCCATTTATTATTTGTATTCATTATCAATTTTTATTTCCTAACACGTCTTAACTTTATTCTAGTCAGTTTTTGGTATACCATTTAATGAATGGATGCAATAACTAAAATACAACACATGATATTCTATTATGCATCTATAAATTACATCTAATCATGTGGAAATGATATATTAAGCTTACATCATTTACATATTACCAAAACTCTTCTAAAGCTGAAAATTTTACTTTTATAAAATTATATATATTGTCATTCCAATTCCTTTTACTCATCTCCTTCATTGGTACTACAAATAGGCTAATGGATACTATGATTTCCAGAATGTAGTTTCTTATCTATTCAAGTTATCCAAGAGCTTATCCTTAAAAACATGGCTTGTTTTATTTTTATGAACTTACCAGAATTAGTCATTCATTAATATTACTTACAAGAAAATTAGACAAGTCTAATTTTGATGTTGGAATCACTTATATTTATAATAGCAATTAAAATCACATTTAGTAGCTACTAATCCATCTAATCAAATATTGGATCATTGATTATTAATTACTCTTATTGATATTATTAAAACTAGTTAAGTAATCAAGAGAAAAAAATATAAAAACCATATCTATCAACCCAAACATCATATAAAATTTTGCTAAAAGGTTTAAAAACAATATTTAGACTAATGCAATGTGTTTCAGAATTCTTTATTAACCATTATAAGTTTTTTTTAATCATAAATGTGTAATATATGTAATCATCATATCATAAAATAGAAATGCTAAAATAAAAAAGTACATGTTGAACTGTTATTGTGAAGGTGGAAAATAACATGTCAATTTTCTCAATGGGCCATATTTGGCCTGCAATCTTATTTTTTCACCAATGAAGGATATGATAAATGGGTGTAGGAGACCAGGTTTTATATAGGTAAAATGTCACAACATGAAGTACTATCGATCAAAGGAGGACTAAAATACCAACAACCATCGCATCCTACCATGAGTCTTGGACCCTTTCCTAGTTCTGAACAAGTAATGCTCATTCCAAAGAAGCCAAAGGAAAGAGTCACTCCTTCCACATTTCAAATCATGTTCTTTATTCCCTTGTTGAGTATATTGTAAATTGAATATGTTTGATCCACATAATACTTTGAATTTTTAATATAAAATTATATTATATTCAAATTTCAATTACATATTCCTAGTCGATAATTGTTACCAAATATTAACTAAGTGTGAACAACGGTTGTGAGTGATATAGATTATGTAATTGTTAATATACTTATTCTATTTATTTATTTGAGGTTTTCTTAATGTCTTGTCTTTTGCGCCATATATGGTGAACTTTATGTTTACTGAATCATCCCATCATATATAAGGAGGGATCCATGTGTGTATTATTCATCTCTTATCGTTACAATCCTATTTTAATCACATGTTATTAGAGTCGTTCCACCCTCCCTAAGCCTCTTCACCCTAATGCTTCCCTCCCCTTAAACCTAGTTGCTGCCCAACCCCTCCTTTATTCTTCCCTCCACTTGTAATCTCCCCACCAATCATTTTCCCTACTTCTCTCCACCCTTTCCCGCCACCCCTTTCTCTTCCGCCCATTGTCCTCCCCCCTCTTCTCTTCATGTTGATATTGTTGATCCATGTCCCTTCTTTTGGTAGGCCTCCCAATAGTTTCTTCCTCTCTTCCACCTTTCACCATCCCCTGCTCCTACTTGTGTTGCTCCTTGTCATTCCCTTAGTACTCTGCCGCTAAGCCACCACCTTCCTTACATGCCACCAACCCATCCATCACTTACATCCCTTCATCTCCTCCATTCACCAAGCCGCCAGCCATTCTGTACCATCCTCCATTATTTCCTACTAAACATCACCCCCCATCCACATCTCCAACCCACTTCCCTCACATCTACTCACATAAACCAAACCACTTACTATCATGTAACTGCCAAACCTCTCATGCCATCCCCACCATCTTTTACCAACTGTAACACCTCTCCACCCAACATACTCATCTTTCCTACCCATCTCTTAGACCTCTAACTCTCCTCTTGCATACTGGTTGATCTACTCACCAAGGCTATCTTGGGTCTAGAACTCCTCTTCTTAGTTCCACTTCATGAAAGGGAGGGACCTTCTCCCTCCCATAAACCTTCATCACATGCCGCTCTAAATTGACAATGTGGTGTTGGTCTATTAATTAAAATTCTTAAATTCTAATTCTTTGGGTATCTAAACTCTTCTACTGGTAACTTGCATGATGTTTCATACTCTTTTAACTGATAATTTGATTGGACTGATCTAGAAATAATTTTCATAATGGGATCTAATGATAACTTGAAAACTATCTGTATGGCCATGGTAAAATTGGATGGTTCTAACTATCATATGCAGTCTTCTTCTTTTGTGTTGTACATCATGGCCCAAGGTCAGTACTTTCACCTTATTACTAAAGCACTTGTTACTCCTGCCAAGAATGTTGATGAAAAAACTACACAATCCTATGACTTGTGAGTCAAGGATGACTCGAGTGTGATGACCTAGATGGTCAACAACATATAACCAAAAATAAGTCAATATATTTTAAGAATTTGAACGAACAAGACCATGTGGGATCAATTATCTCACGTTTACTCACATCAACATAACTTTAAAAGGGTGTTTGAAATCTTGAAAAAAGCTGGCTAAAAAGATTTATCTAATGATACATTTGTTGATGATTATTATAATCATTTTTATACTTTTGGGATGAATCTGAAGTGGACTATCCCCTAACTTCTGATATCACTAAAATCCAAAGAAAGAAAAATGAATTACAACTCGTATAGTTCCTCATTGGACTACCTGCCTCCTTTGTAGGAGTGTGGATCAGATATTGTCTAACGATCGTCTACCTTAATTGTGAGATGTTCCAAAATGGGTTCAGAGGCTACCACATGTTTCTTCTTTTCCTATTGATTATGTTGAGGCATCGGCCCTTGTAGTTTGATCGGCAAATTATGTCCATGGCAGAGGTCATGGTCGTGGTAGAGGATGGTCATTTAAACCCATCAAGACCTAGACGTGGCCAACCCCCTTTTGAAACAGAATGTGGTCAACCCTATAATGGACCTAGGAATGCCCATCCTCCTTAATATCATCATTGTAACTTCTGTTAGCGCAATAATCACAATGAGGATTGTTGATGGATGAAATAGGGACACCCCACTACTACAGAAACGGCCTTTGGCGTCGGTCGTTTAACCCCATTTGGCGTCGGTTTCCGACCGACGCCTATGTGGGCGCCGCTAAAGGTCGAACACTTCGGCGTCGGTTTTTTAACCGACGCCTATTTAATCTATAGGCGTCGGTCGTTTAGTAGAGAACCGACGCCAAAAGGGTTCGCGCCACAGAAAACGGCATCATCTAGGGCACTTTCTGCGTCGGTGTTTTAGTAAATAACCGACGCCACTATGGAATATAGCGTCGGTCTTTTAGTAGATGACCGACGCATAAAGTGCCCTAGATGACGCCATTTTTTGTGGCGCGAACACTTTTGGCGTCGGTTATATACTAAACGACCGACGCCTATATGTTAAATAGGCGTCGGTTTGATATGAATATCCGACGCCATTTCCAGGACTGCTTTGGCCACATCAGGCGTCGGTTTATTGAAAAAAACCGACGCTGTAGGTCTTTCCTGACGGTTTTCTATAAATAACCGACGCCTATTTATATTTTTTTTTTTTCATATCAGTTTGCAGGCCTGCTGTGGCTGGTCAGCAGGATGAGAACCTGCAGTTCAGTTTTCTGAACTGCAGGTTTACGACATCCATTGATATCAGCCTACAAACAGGCCGCAAACCTGCAAAAGTCACAAGCAAAATTCTACACAAGTACATACATTCAGACATCAATTCAATTCTCACATTCACACACATATAGAAACATTCAAATACATGTATTAACATTCAGAAATATTCATTTACATAGTATCATTCATTATCGCTATCAACATCCCAATTATATCTTACAGTTGCCACTGCTTGTATGGCTTTTGCCCATTCTTCTCTTACTTCATTTAATGCTTCCATCGTATATGGAGCATGTATATTTTTTAAACGTTTACCTGTAGTGTTGTCAGTTTTAAACACCTGCAAAGAGAATGATGTATATATATATAAGTAATAATATAAAAATAATATAAGATTGATATATTGCATACTAACTAATGAGACTATATATAATACCTCACGTATGGTATCGATGTCCAATGCGGCATATTTGATAATCATCTGCATAAATCGCATCACATAGTATGCGCATGCCCATCCATTGTCTTGTGTAGCACACTATAAATTGAAACATACAAAATAATACAACTAAGCACAATTCACATCAATAATATATATATTTGAGTCGGGAACTTACTTGTACGTTCTGCCAATTTATTGGCTGGTTCTTTTTCCTTGGGACCGTTCCTCCAGCCTTTTTGAATGCATCTAAACCCCTACATGTTAATATAACACAATAAATTGTATAAGTAAATAGTAATGTAATAAAAGATGTTAACGGATATAAAAATGAAATATTTCTCACCAGAATAATGGCATTCTCATTACGTGTCCAATTTTAGTGTTCAATGTACTCCCCGCAGGATCTAGATAATAAACAGTGAATGTCCCGGGGACAATAACTAGTAACTCCCAATGTCTACCGCTAGAAGTAAGAAGTTAACAATTAATAACTCAAAATGCAAAATAAAAATGGAATTTTCTTAAGTCCAAATTATAAATAAAGTAAACTTACTTGACATTGAATGGAGCTATTATTATCGTCTTATTTTGCTGACCAAAAATTGTAAAAGCATCTATACAGTATTGTTGAACATTATCAGGATCTTTAGCTACCAAACTAATCAATGATGGAATCAAAAATCCCACATGATCAAATGCAAATTGTTTGCAATGATCTTCGACTAGGTAGCTGCAAAACATATAGGCGTATGCATTAATATATAAGAAACCAGATCACCGGATCTTACACAAGGTATATGGATGTATAAACAAGATCTCACCTTATCCATGTCTCTATCATTGATGTATTCAGCCAATCATACTTAAACAGCTCAATAATATCTTGTATAAATAAAGAGCTATCGTATGATTGACCTGCATAATCTGCATCTAAAGAAATAATTATAGGGCAATGTACATTATGTGCCCGTAGCCAACATGCCATTCCCCTACAAGCAGGACCTAACGGGTATGTTAGGTCAGTTGGAACCCAATCGGGTAATGCGGGAAGTGGAAGTGGAGGCCTAGGTGCTCCTGGTGTCTTTTTTTTAACCTGTACATATAATTTCAGATCAGTTGACATCATATATACACATTAACAGTCTAAATCAATGTAAATTTATCTTACAATTTCAGTCGTGTAGACGACATCTGCTTTGGGCCACAATATCACCCCGCCTTCTGCCTCACCAAGTGTATCAATATCCGGGTGGGCATATGGCAATGTAGCTTCTCTCCAATCAGGTAACACACGTATCGGGCTCACACGAACATAGCCCTGTGGCATTGGAGTCCCGTGAAACATTGCCCCAGGAAGGGACGGGTAAGCCTGCGCCTCTGCAACAACGTAGTCTTGCATTCTTAAGCGGCATGGCTTCAATGCCTACAAATTTACGTAAAGAATATTATACATATATACATATCATCTTGAAAACATAACAACTTGAAAAGACTAACTACAATGTCATAAACAATACTTACAGCAGACGTGCTAGGCGATGGGTCTCCAGGATTACTCGCAGTCTGTGCATCAGGAGAAGAGTGGGTCGCCATAGGCGTATTGGAAGCCTGAGATGCCTGCCACCGCAGCAATTCTTCCTTGACCTTCTCAGCAACTACATCGTTGATCTTCTTAGCAACTAAATCCTCAACTCTCTTATTCTCCTATACATGGATAAAAGAAACATTAGCTTCTTATTAATGAATTTCCTTTTGCAGTAACATTCTAAAAAAAGAATAGGTTACCTCTTCTTGAGAAAGTCCCGCTCTGGGTTTGCGCTGGGATGGCCCAAAGAATGCTTTGATGCCAACACCAGCGCCGGCACCTCTAACACGTCCAGGATGCTCTGGGTTACCCAGAGCAACTGTCAATTCATCCCTTGTGCCCTGAGGGATGAACGTGCCTTGTTTCCTCTGCTCGTGCAGCTCCCGCTAATCACCATAAATAGAAATTGGTAAGTTAACACCACAAATAATCAATATTCAAATGATTTCTCTAAGAGTTGTATTTTACCATTTTTGCAGCCGCCTCAGCAGTTACAGGCTTCTTTATTTCACCCTTCTTGTTTTGCCTGCCAGCTATCCAGATATCATGGCGAGGAATGGGTGTGGCAGACTCCTGAGTAGGAGCAGACTCCTGAGTAGGAGCAGACTCCTGAGTAGCCGCAGACTCCGCCTGTAGTCTTTGGCGAACGCTTGCATAGCCTTTTGGACCCATAGTGTGGTCATGCACATTCAGTGCACGCCTTGCTTTTTGTGCGTCACTGAGGGCCTAGTTAGTATGCACATTAATGATTTGGTTAGTAGCACTAAATGCTAATCTTGAATAGGTGAATACAATGTATATTAATTAAATTAGGAGTGACGCCTAATACCTTGAATTCTTCAGATTTTCTTGAAGCAACAAAATTGTCCCAATCTTCTTTGTCCAAGAAGTTCCATTGTTCAAGGGCTGACTTCTTCTTCTTATCACCCTCTTTTATGTATTCTCTGTTCAGATTTGTCCTATAATTCCTAAGCATCTTTCCAGCGCGTTGCATCACATTTTTACGATGCAACTTCTCATCCAATGCAAACAGATTCTGTAAAATAGAAATGTTATTAACTAGTATCCAAAATAGAATTGCAAATAATAGAATTTGTAATCTACAAAATAGAATTGCAAATAATAATAACTCACGCATAAATCCTTCCATATCGAGTCTTTTTTCGCTTGAGGAACTTTATGCCAATTGTCATACTTAACACCACAATGGCCCCGAGTGGTACACCCAAGATAGTTCACAAAATTATTGCGGTTCACTCCAATTGGATTTCCTCCATTATCAAACTCCACCACCAATTTAGATCCACTACCACTTAGCGCTAATAACTTCTTCAACAGGGTGATGCCCCTTTTCTTGTTAAGTGTCTGGTGTTGCGCATCAAGTTGCTCCAGTGCTTCAGTGGGTACAGGTGCATCAACCTAAAATTTGACAAAAATAAAACACACTAACTTAGCCCAATATAGAAATATAGGATATATGACATAACTAGAAGATAATGAATTTTATAGAAATACAGGATATGTTTTTAGAACTTACATTAGTATCCTCGCCATGCTCATCATGGACTTCATGCTCATCATGGACATCATGCTCATCATGGTCAGCCATCTGAAAATGTCATTAAAAAGGCAAACATTTAGCATTTGTATTAACTAGAAAAAGGCAAACATTTAGCATTTGTATTAACTAGAAAAAGGCAAACATTTAGCATTTGTATTAACTAGAAAAAGGCAAACATTTAGCATTTGTATTAACTAGAAAAAGGCAAACATTTAGCATTTGTATAAACATACATGTCTCTAAAATTGTGATCTTTTATCAATTAACAATCCTTCATTGTGATCTCCGCGCACATATAAGTCATCATTAGCTTCAATATTTTGTGGAGTTGGCAACCCAACTGAGAATGGACTGGAGTCATCATACTTATCATAGTACTCTTCTTCATCTATAGGATCTTCAATGAACTGTCTTTTACCATGAAGAACAACCGACCATTTATCATTTGCAGGATCATCGATATAGAATATTTGTTTCGCCTGTGATGCCAATATGAATGGTTCACCCTTCTCGCCAATCTTTTCAAAGTTCACCAAAGTGAAACCCTTCTCGGAGGAAGATTGTATATAACAAGCATGACTGGCCAAGTGCTATGTTGGCTGCTCAATGTCCCGTACGGATTCATCCCATCTGTACAAAGCCCAAGTCTTAGATTCCTATCTTCTTCACCAAATTTAGGGTACAGTAGATCAATCTTCTTCCACTGTGGGGAATCAGACGCATGTCGTAGGATCCCATCATTATTTTTCTTAACATCTGCATGCCACCTCAGATTCTTCGCATCTTTCGGATTTGCAAACAAGCGTTGAAACCGTGATATTATAGGTAGATACCACAACACCTTGGCAGGAGAACCAGTTTTGGACTCCCCCGAAGTCGTCAATTTATACCGTGACGCACCACATTTTGGACAATCTTTCAAATCTACATAGTCCTTTTGAAATAATACACAATCATTCGGGCATGCGTGTATCTTCTTGGCCTCCATTCCCATTGGACACAACATTTTCTTTACCTGGTATGTTGAGATTGGAAGCTCGTTTCCTTCAGGAAGAATTTCTTTCAACAAAGTCAACAATGAAGTGAAGCTTTTGTCGCTCCATCTATTGTTAGCTTTCAACTTATACAATCTCAAAACAGCGCTAAGCTTCGTAAACTTAGCACAGCCTGTGTATAACGGTATCTCAGCATCATGCACAATGTTTGTAAAGATAGGAGGTGGATCGGTGTGCTCTACCCTACAACTATCCAGCATCGCATCAACGATGTCTGCTGGAACTGGTTCGTTCACATTTACGTCATCGGAGGCAATTTCTTCTTCCACCCAAGCACTACTATCGACATCTACTGGTTTCGATTTTGAAATCTCTCCATGCCAGTGCCATTCTGTATAGCCTTGTACAATCCCGTTGCACATGACATGACTTTTGATTTCCTCACCAGTGTTGACTTTCAAGATGTTACCGCAATGCCTACATGGACAGTAGAACCTATCTGTAGGTTTTTTCCTATGTTCCTCGGCAACTCTAATAAACTGATCAAGACCAGATATAAACTCTGGGGTGCAACGATTACGAATGGACATCCATGATCTATCCATTCTATGATCAGAGAAAACAAGTATATATTAGGAAACAAGTATATATTAGGAAAAGATTAGGGTATACACTTACATCCTAAGCGTATAATGTGATGTCATTCTTATATATAATAAATGTGTACCACCTATCCCATCCTTGAACACCTAATCTCACTAGTAAGTGTATAATGTATATTTGGTTTTCAAGAAAATTTCGGCAGCATTTCCCCGCTGTTCTCTAAGTACATATGTACTTAGAGAACAAATGGGGAAATGCTACCGAAATTTTCTCGAAAACCCAATACACATTATACACTTACATCCTAAGTGAGATTAGGTGTTCAAGAACAGTCCCAAACCGGGGACTATCCAAGATTTACTCCTAATGAGTCAATCTTGGATGGGTTTCTAGGCCAACAAATACATTTGATGTCATTCTTATATATAATAAATGTGTACCACCTATCCCATCCTTGAACACCTAATCTCACTAGTAAGTGTATAATGTGCATTTGGTTTTCAAGAAAATTTCGGCAGCATTTCCCCGCTGTTCTCTAAGTACATATGTACTTAGAGAACAAATGGGGAAATGCTACCGAAATTTTCTCGAAAACCCAATACACATTATACACTTACATCCTAAGTGAGATTAGGTGTTCAAGAACAGTCCCAAACCGGGGACTATCCAAGATTTACTCCTAATGAGTCAATCTTGGATGGGTTTCTAGGCCAACAAATACATTTGATGTCATTCTTATATATAATAAATGTGTACCACCTATCCCATCCTTGAACACCTAATCTCACTAGTAAGTGTATAATGTGTATTTGGTTTTCAAGAAAATTTCGGCAGCATTTCCCCGATGTTCTCTAAGTACATATGTACTTAGAGAACAAACGGGGATATGCTACCGAAATCTTCTCGAAAACCCAATACACATTATACACTTACATCCTAAGTGAGATTAGGTGTTCAAGAACAGTCCCAAACCGGGGACTATCCAAGATTTACTCCTAATGAGTAAATCTTGGACGGGTTTCTAGGCCAACAAATACATGTGTTGTCATTCTTATATATAATAATTGTCTATAAACTACAGGAAACATGGTTAATCCTAATCAACAGAGCATTATTAAATAATAAATCAAGAAATCAATAGTTTTAAACAAAAGGTCTAGGAATCTTTACTAGACATTATATGTATCCCTAATCATCATATTTAACATACTACATTATTATGAACATCCAGATCAGATTAAGATCATACTATGTTATAACCATTGGTTTAGTAACCCTATTTCCGCATGTACATGTTTATCAACTTTAAAACCCTATAATTCATGAAATCATTCTAACTCAATTTAATATGTTGGGATCACACAATTATATAATGACATCAGAATATATAGAAGAAACATAATTAACATGTTTAACAACATGTTCATCAAACTAGGGTTTTCTTGAATATCATAAAAGGTAGAAGAGCATTCTTTTCGGTAAGTTGACCTTTTCATATTACTTTGACCATTACAAACACATGTTTCTAGGCCGACACAAGGTGTAACATGTAGGTGATATACCTAGGTTGACACACCTTAATGAGTGTAGGCCGATACACCTTGAATATAATGAATGGATACACTTGAAATTAATGAGAAGGATACACTTTGAAAAGTGTAGGCTAGCTAGTATACCCTAAAAAGCAGCAGACAATATAACAAGTTAAAGTTGAATCTAATATTCTAGTAAGGATGAAAGAAACTTGTACTAATTGTATGAGAAAGGTAATACCTTATAATGATAATTGATGAAAGTAATCAAGTATAATTGAATACTTAAAGTAATGAATTAAAATCCTAGATGTCGGGGTTATGAATTAGGGTTTGTCTGTTGAATAAAACCCTAACGACCTTAATCGGATACAATAGAAGTCCTAACCCTAATTATGAAAGGTTGTGACTTGATTGATAGATTATTTGTGATACAATTGAATGTAAAGATAATAATATAAGCTCCTAAGAATGAGGAGTTATGATATAGGGGTGATGATTGAACATAACCCTAAAAACCCTAGTCAAGTTCAAAAGAGCAACCCTAACCCTAATGACAAAAGGTAATGTAACTTGAAATGGAATGAGAATAATATTTAGTGGTAACCGTGAATTACTTATGATTATAGCCAAGTAAGGTAAACATGGGTTATAATCTATTATAGCTTGATTATACCTCATGAGAACTATGACATAATAGTTTCAAAAATAATGTATATAGGTCTAATGATCTAGAAAAAACATATATTATAGCTTGATTATAATCTATTATAGCTTGATTATACCTCATGTTTGTAAATGGCAGAGAAAAAATTGTCCCATCATCATATTTCAGTAAGAAAAAATTGTCCCATCATCATATTTCAGTAAGAAAATTTCAACTATGGCAGAGAAATTCATCCCCAAGCCTCACCCCTACTATCGTAATCTCTATTGCAGCAATACTACCCTCGTAATCCCACCAATCACCCGCAAGCATTGTCACACAAATAAAATACATGTACATCAATAAAATACAGAGAAGAGGGCATACCGGTTTGGAGGTCTGGAGAAGACGGCGGTAAAGAGGAGCTGTGGTGGCGGCGCGGCGGAGAAGCAGCTAGCTAAACCCTGGTGGCGGCGCGACGGCGGTGGAGAGCAGCTCTGTCGTCCTGGCGGCGGCGGCGAGACGGCGGTGGAGAGTAGCTCTGTCGTCCTGGCGGCGGCGGCGTGGAGGCACTAGCAGTTGCGGCGGCGGCGTGGCGGGAGCAGTCGGGTGGGGCGACAGCAGTTGGAGGGTCCAGCAGTTGCGGCGGCGGCGGTGTGGAGGGGAGGGGCGACAGCAGTTGGAGGGTCGGGCGACAGCAGTCGGCTGTTTAGGCGATGAAACAGAAGAAAGGGGAACAGTCGGGTGATCGCAGGATATAAATTTCACCTATAGCGTCGGTTGTTTGTCACAACCGACGCCTAAAATAATTTAGCGTCGGTTGTTTGAAACAACCGACGCTCAAATGGACGATATTTTCACGAAATTGTTTGGCGGGAACCACTTTCGGCGTCGGTTATCAACAGATAACCGACGCTATAAGTGACACTTTGCGCGCAAAGTTTTCATCACATATAGGCGTCGGTGGCTATTTAAATAACCGACGCTGTATGTGACATTTTTTCTTTTCGCTCGAAAATTGGATTTCGCAGGAGCTTTTAGGCGTCGGTTTGTTATTGTCAACCGACGCTAAATACAAAGCGGTACCCGTGTCTGGCTGGTCTTCGAATATAGACGTCGGTTTGCTTAAACAGCCGACGCCCTATATGATAGGCGTCGGTTTTTCTTAATAACCGACGCCCAGAAAAGCGACACTGAATGCTATTTCTGTAGTAGTGCCCCTAATGCATGGGTGAATTAGGCATCTACTGACTACATCGAGGATGAATTGGCCCAAACCTCCACTTCTTCTACATATTGGGTGTGGGCTGAATTTTTAAAATGTTTATAAGAATGACTCTAGACACTGACATTGACTCCACATTGGAATGGTCATTCTGCCTTTTTAGCTTCCTCAACTCCTTATGGTAAAAAGAAATGGGTCATTGACTCAGGTGCTTATACTCATATTTATGGCAATTTGAAACTTTTTCTAGTATGACTCCTTCTACTATCCTACCTGTAACAATTGTTGATGGCACTCAAGTCCCAGTTTGTGGGGTTGGTAACATTAGAACTACATACAACTTTTTTCTCACATCTGCATGATATGTTTCCCAAATTCCTCTGAATCTCATTTCTATCTTTAAAACTATCAAAAAACTTTAGTGTTCTATTTCATTTGACCCTAATGGATGTGTCTTTCAGGATCTCTATACAAGGGTGAGGATTTGTTTGGGCCATGAGGGGACATATGATCTATACTATCTTGATACTCCATAGCATGTTGTTCTTCTCTCTTTAGTGATTTTGAGACTTCAGTGGCACTACAGATTGGGACATCCATCAACATCCAAGCTCAAACATTTAATTCCTTATGCACCTAAAAAGTTGTTCAAAATGTGAAGCTTGTTAGTTTGGAAAGCAAACTTGATGTGTGTGTCCTTAAAAAATGACTCTATTTTCAAACTCTGCTTTTGATATTTTTATGTTGATATATGGAGACCATGTCTGACACAAGTATAACTGTTTTTTTCTTTACTTTATGAACTTTATTGATGACTTCTCTATGACTACTTGGTTGTTTTACTTAAAGACAAGGTCCGTGCTCTTGACACTACTACTGCATTATGTGTTGAGATTAAGACTCAATTTAATAATACCATCAAAAAAATTCAAAGAGACAATGCCCTTAAATTCATGCAATAGTCTGTTAGTCTTTTTGAATAAAACTTGGCACCATTCATCAAACCCCATGTTTTGATACTCCTCAACATAATGGTTTTGTTGATCGTAAGGATCGTCACCTCCTTGAAGTTGCCAGAATTCTTATGTTTCACTATCATGCTCCTAAGTATTTTTAGGTTGATGCTTTCTCCATTGCCTATTTTCTAATCAATAGAATACCCTCATCTATCTTGAATAATCAAGAATCATATAGTGTTTTGTACCCTAGATCTCCCCAATTTTATGTGCCACCTAGAGTTTTCAACAGTACTTGTTTTGTATAGAATCTTCATACTGGTTTAAGAAAACTTGATACCAGATCTACAAAATGCATCTTCTTGGGGGTACTCGTAAACTCATAAAGGGTACAAATGTTATGATACAAATAGTAAGAAATGGTTTGTTAGTGTTGATGTCATCTTTTTGTAAGAAACTCCTATTTGTTTCTCCTATGGGTTCAACTCTATCTACTATGTTGCTCGTCGAAACTCCTCTTCTTGTTCCTATTGAGCCATACTCTCTAGAATCTGTTGTTCCCGATGTCCCTCTCAAACTTTGTCAAAGATGCCTCAAGACTATAACTCCCTCTATGTCACTCCCTCAACCAATCCCTCATATTTTTTGATAGATCACGTTACCAATCAGGTATACTCTAACTTGAATACTCTTATTAGCATAATAAAAGGGATGTACTCTTGTACTTTACATCCTATTAGCAATTTCTATTCTGATGCTACTCTTGGTTCACGTTTTGTCAATTTTATTATTGCTCTTTCCACTATCTGTGTTTGTAAAACTGTGGTTGAGGACCTAACACATCCTCCCTAGAGTTGTGTCATGGAAATGGAAATGGAGGATACACAATAGACTTGGTACTTAGTAGATGATAATGCTCATATTTCTCCAGTCAGTTGTCGATGAATCTTTATTGTGAAGTGTCAACCTGATGGCATGGTTGAGCACCTTAAAACTCATCTTGTTGCTAAAGGCTACACATAAACTTATGGTGTGGATAATTTTGAAATTTTCTCACCTATTGCTCAACTTAACTCTATTCAAATTCTTATTTATGTTGCTATCAATAAAAGTGGACCTCTTGTTCTACTTAAGGTCAAAATTTACTTTCTTATATAGTGATATGCATGAGGAGGTGTATATGTAGAAACCCCATGGATTTGTTGCTCAGGGGGAGTGTTCTAAAGTATGTCGCCTTAAGAAATCCATTTATAGACTAAAATAGTGCTCAAGAGTGTGGCTTGATAAGTTAAGTCATATCTTTATTAAATTTGACTTTCAGTGCTAGCATTTTGATTAGTTTGTTTTTGTAAAAAAAACTATAGGGGGGCTCATTGTTTTGATCGTGTATGTGGATGATATCATCCTTTATGGGAGTGACCATCAGGGTATTTAGGATACGAAGGAATACTTCAGAAAACACTTTATTACTAAAGATCTAGGAATATTGTGCTATTTTTTGGGGATTTAAGTGTCACATTCTTTGTATAGAGCAACACAAATATGTCCTTGATATAATAGAAGAGACTGGGATGTTGAGTGCCAAGCTAGCTAGCACACCTCTAGATCCCAATACTAATTGGGATGATGATTCCTATCCTTTTTACCCTGATACCAAGCAATATAGAAGACTTGTGGTTAAACTCATTATCTAATTGTTACATGAGCAAATATCACTTCATCTATTGGACTTGTCAGTAGATATCTTGATAAACCTCGACCGCATTCTCAAATACTTAAAAATCTCATCTATAAAGGGTCTTATATATAGAAAAATTTGCAAGAAAGATTTCTAATTTTTCTAAGTACGACTATGTTGGAAGTAGGGTTGGTCATAAATCTACTTCATGTACTATATGTTTGTAGGTGGTATCCTTGAACTTGGAGAAGTAAAAAGCAAGTTGTGTTGGCTAGATCTACTATTAAAGTTGTTATCGAGCCATTGCACATACCACTTGTGTTGTGTGGGTTCAAGGCTTGTCAAAGGAATTTAGAGTATGTGATACTACCCCAATTCCTCTAAAGCAACTATATTCATTGCAAGTAGCCTCACTTCCATGAGTGTACCAACCCTTTTTTGGTAGACTGTCATTTCGTCAGAATGTCTATTTCATGTAGGCACATAGATACTCCATATATCAAGGTTGAGGATCAGCTTGTTGACATCTTTAAAAAAATCACTACCAAATACAAGATTTCCGTTCCATGGTGGACATGTTGGGCATGCATGGTATCCATGTTCCATCTTGAGGGGAAGTGTTAATATATTTATTTTGTTCTCTCTTTGGTGTCTTGTCTTTTGTCCCATATTTGTGAACTCTATATTTATAGAATCCTTGTATTCTATATAAGGAGGGGGTATATGCTTGTATTCTTCATCTCTTATTATTACAATCCTATTCTAATCACAATAATGTCACAAAACATGTATTGACAATCATGCATTATTGAGGTTAAATGTTATTTATTTTAACATGTATTACTTAGTTCCATAGTTTTCACATAATTATCTTATTTTATATCCTTATAAAGATAATCAAGTAGACATCCTTTAGGTTGTGTCAAGTATACATCCTTTGATGTATTCCTTTTAAGGAATCCACTTTTATCTTCATATGACAAATCTCTTAGTCCATTTGAACTACAACAACAAACATGACAATTGGTAAAGGAATTTCTATCACGTTCAACAACTTGAACTGATTTGAAAACCTATTCAACCAATTTGTCTTTTTATGTTATCTATGTAGGTCTTTTCCATAAGACCCTATTGTACCCTTTAAGTATTACCCCTTAGGTGGCGCTATCAAGGTCCTACCTTGTTGGCTTACATGAATCCCATAATACTCAGAAATAGCTTCTAGTTGACTAGTTGGCTCATCATGACCAACCCATCAGAATTTTTAGATTCACAATCCTCCAATCTCATATGTGTTCTACTAGAACTTTTATTTTGTGTTACATGATATACTTGAGATTCCACAACAACTTGTGATTCTCTTAGTTCTAATTGTACCTCTTTGTTGACCTCAATAATTTTGAGTTTTACTCCCCCTGATTCTTTGGGAATCCAGTTATCCTATCAACAAAACACTTTTATTTATTGGATTGGGATTAATAGTAATCTTCAGCCACTACTACAGAAATATCATTCAATGTCGCTTTTCTGGGCGTCGGTTATTTCGGACAACCGACGCCTATAATATTAGGCGTCGGTTATTTATGCAAACTGACGTCTATATTCGAAGACCAGCCAGACACGGGTACCGCTTTGTATTCAGCGTCGGCTGAGTATAACCAACCGACGCCTAAAGGCGCCCGCGAAATCCAATTTTTGAGCGAAAAAAATCTGGGTCACATACAGCGTCGGTTGTTTAACGATTCACTGACGCCTATGTGAAATGAAATTTTGCGCGAAAAGTTCCACTTTCGGTGTCGGATAACCGACGCTGATAATAGTTCCCGCCAATTAATTTGGGGTAAAGATTGTCTAATTGGACATCGGTTATTACGATCAACCGACGCTGAAGATAATAGGCGTCGGTTGTCGTAGATAACCGACGCCGTTGACCAACTTAATAGAGGCCCGATCACCCGACTCTTCCCCCTTTCTTCCTGTTTCATCGATTCTCCTGTGTGCTGCTCGTCGCCGCTCTCCCAAAATCGCCGCATGGTGCCTGGTGCCTGCTGCTTCTCGCTCGCCGCCGATGATCCTTGTTGCTACTCTGCGTCGCTGCCGCCGCCCACCGCCTTCCTCCTTGTGCTGTCGCCGCCCGCTCCTTCCTCCCTGCTCATGCCCTACTGCGGCGTTGTCTTCTTGCTTGCCTCCGCTGCTCACAAGGTATTAGTCGTAGCACCTTCTTCCTTGTCTTCTTCCTTGCCGCCCACTGCTCTGCTCTGCTTGCTGCTCTGACTTCAAAACCTAAGACTAGTTAGTGTTCTACTTCTTTCACTGAGAACTGAGAAGAATGGCCTACCACGGCCGTGCTGGGCTGCACGGACGTGGTAGGCCAACACAGCCACGGCCGTGTTTGATTTGATTTAAACCCTAATTTGATTTAAACTTGTCCATTCTAGCATCCTAATTTGATTTGATTAAACCCTAACATTGATGAAACCCTAACATCAATTGTGATGAAACCCTAACATGTACATATCTATTATTGTGTTTGTTGGCCTAGAAACCCGTCCAAGATTGACTCATTAGGAGTAAATCTTGGATAGTCCCCGGTTTGGGACTGTTCTTGAACACCTAATCTCACTTAGGATGTAAGTGTATAATGTGTATTGGGTTTTTGAGAAAATTTCAGTAGCATTTCCCCGTTTGTTCTCTAAGTACATATGTACTTAGAGAACAGTGGGGAAATGCTGCCGAAATTTTCTTGAAAACCCAATACACATTATACACTTACTAGTGAGATTAGGTGTTCAAGGATGGGATAGGTGGTACACATTTATTATATATAAGAATGACATCACATGTGTTTGTTGGCCTAGAAAGTGAACAATCATTGTTCTTTATATTACTTGTACATTGGTATAAATTAGAATGAACAATCACTAAATTATATATTGTTTGTATGGAGTCCGACTTCATTGTAGTTATCTATTATTGTGTTTGTTGGCCTAGAAACCCATCCAAGATTGAATCATTAGGAGTAAATCTTGGATAGTCCCCGGTTTGGGACTATTCTTGAACACCTAATCTCACTTAGGATGTAAGTGTATAATGTGTATTGGGTTTTTGAGAAAATTTCGGTAGCATTTCCCCGTTTGTTCTCTAAGTACATATGTACTTAGAGAACAGCGGGGAAATGCTGCCGAAATTTTCTTGAAAACCCAATACACATTATACACTTACTAGTGAGATTAGGTGTTCAAGGATGGGATATGTGGTACACATTTATTATATATAAGAATGACATCACATTATACACTTAGGATGTAAGTGTATACCCTAATCTTTTCCTAATATATACTTGTTTTCTCTTTGATCATAGAATGGATAGATCATGGATGTCCATACGCTAAATGTTTGCCTTTTTCTAGTTAATACAAATGCTAAATGTTTGCCTTTTTAATGACATTTTCAGATGGCTGACCATGATGAGCATGATGTCCATGATGAGCATGAAGTCCATGATGAGCATGCTGTCCATGACGAGCATGGCAAGGATACCAATGTAAGTTCTAAAAACATATCATGTATTTCTATAAAATTCATTATCTTCTAGTTATGTCATATATCCTATATTTCTATATTGGGCTAATTCGGTGTGTTTATTTTTGTCAAATTTTAGGTTGATGATGCACATGTACCCACTGAAGCACTGGAGCAACTTGATGCGCAGCACCAAACACTTAACAAGAAAAGGGGCATCACTCTGTTGAATAAGTTAATAGCGCTACATGGCAGTGGATCCAAATTGGTTGTGGAGTTTGATAATAGAGGAAATGCAATTGGAGTGTACCGCAATAATTTTGTAAACTATCTTGGGTGTACCACTCAGAGTCATTGTGGTGTTAAGTATGATAATTGGCATAAAGTTCCTCAGGGGAAAAAAGACTTGATATGGAAGGATTTATGTGTGAGTTATTATTATTTGCAATTCTATTTTGTTGATTACAAATTCTATTATTTGCAATTCTATTTTGGATACTAGTTAATAACATTTCTATTTTACAGAATCTGTTTGCATTGGATGAGAAGTTGCATCGTAAAAGTGTGATGCAACACGCTGGAAAGATGCTTAGGAATTATAGGACAAATCTGAACAAAGAATACATAAAAGAGGGTGATAAGAAGAAGAAGTCAGCCCTTGAACAATGGAACTTCTTGGACAAAGAAGATTGGGACAATTTTGTTGCTTCAATAAAATCTGAAGAATTCAAGGTATTAGGCGTCACTCCCAATTTAATTAATATACATTGTATTCACCTATTCAAGAATAACATTTAGTGCTACTAACCAAATCATTAATGTGCATACTAACTAGGCCCTCAGTGACGCACAAAAAGCAAGGCGTGCACTGAATGTGCATGACCACACTATGGGTCTAAAAGGCTATGCAAGCATTCGCCAAAGACTACAGGCGGAGTCTGCGGCTACTCAGGAGTCTGCTCCTACTCAGGAGTCTGCCACACCCATGCCTCGCCATGATATCTGGATAGCTGGGAGGCAAAATAAGAAGGGTGAAATAAAGAAACCTGTAACTGCTGAGGCGGTTGTGAAAATGGTAAAATACAACTCTTAGAGCAATCGTTTGAATATTGATTATTTGTTGTGTTAACTTACCAATTTCTGTTGATGGTGATTAGCAGGAGCTGCACGAGCAGAGGAAACAAGGCACGTTCATCCCTCAGGGCACAAGGGATAAATTGACAGTTGCTTTGGGTAACCCAGAGCATCCTGGACGTGTTAGGGGTGCAGGCGTTGGTGTGGGCATCAAAGCATTCTTTGGGCCATCCCAGCACAAACCCATAGCGGGAATTTCTCAAGAAGAGGTAACATATTCTTTTTTTAGAATGTTACTGCAAAAGGAAATTCAATAATAAGAAGCTAATGTTTCTTTTATCCATGTATAGGAGAATAAGATAGTCGAGGATATAGTTGCTAAGAAGGTCAACGATGTAGTTGTTGAGAAGGTCAAGGAAGAATTACTGTGGTGGCAGGCATCTCAGGCTTCCAATCAGCCTATGGCGACCCACTCTTCTCCTGATGCACAGACTGCGAGTAATCCTGGAGACCCATCGCCTAACACGTCTGTTATAAGTATTGTTTATGACATTGTAGCTAGTCTTTTCAAGATGATATGTTTTCAAGATGATATGTATATATGTATAACATTCTTTACGTAAATTTGTAGGCATTGAAGCCATGCCGCTTAAGAATGCAAGACTATGTTGTTGCATAGGCGCAGGCTTACTCGTCCCTTCCTGGGGAAAGGTTTCACGGGACTCCAATGCCACAGGTCTACGTTCGTGTGGGCCCATTACGTGTGTTACCCGATTGGAGGGAAGCTACATTGCCACATCCCCACCCGGATATTGATACACTTGCTGAGGCAGAAGGCGGGGTCATATTGTGGCCCAAAGCAGATGTCGTCTACACTACTGAAATTGTAAGATAAATTTACATTGATTTAGACTGTTAATGTGTATATATGAGGTCAACTGATCTGAAATTATATATACAGGTTAAAAAGAAGACACCAGGAGCACCTAGGCCTCCACCTCCACTTTCCGCATTACCAAGTTGGGTTCCAACTGACCTAACATACCCGTTAGGTCCTACTTGTAGGGGAATGGCATGTTGGCTATGGGCACATAATATACATTGCCCTATAATTGTTTCTTTAGATGCAGATTATGCAGGTCAATCATATGATAGCTCTTTATTTATACAAGATATTATTGAGCTGTTTATGTATGCTTGGCTGAATACATCAATGATAGAGACATGGATAAGGTGAGATCTTGTTTATACATCCATATACCTTGTGTAAGATCCAGTGATCTGGTTTCTTATATATTAATGCATACGTAATACATGTTTTGCAGCTACTTAGTCGAAGATCAATGCAAACAATTTGCATTTGATCATGTGGGATTTTTTATTCCATCATTGATTAGTATGGTAGCTAAAGACCCTGATAGTGTTCAACAATATTGTATAGATGCTTTTACAATTTTTGGTCAGCAAAAGAAGACGATAATAATAGCTCCATTCAATGTCAAGTAAGTTTACTTTATTTATAATTTGGACTTAAGAAAATTCCATTTTTATTGTGCATTTTGAGTTATTAATTGTTAACTTTTTACCTCTAGCGGTAGACATTGGGAGTTACTAGTTATTGTCCCCAGGACGTTCACTGTTTATTATCTAGATCCCACAGAAAGTACATTAAACACTAAAATTGGACACGTAATGAGAATGCCATTATTCTGGTGAGAAATATTTCATTTTTGTATCTGTTAACATCTGTTATTACATTACTATTTACTTATGCAATTTACTGTGTTATATTAACATGTAGGGGTTTAGATGCATTCAAAAAGGCTGGAGGAACGGTCCCAAGGAAAAAGAACCAGCCAATAAATTGGCAGAACGTACAAGTAAGTTCCCGACTCCAATGTATATATTATTGATGTGAATTGTGCTTAGTTATATTATTTTGTATGTTTCAATTTATAGTGCGCTACACAAGACAACGGTTGGGCATGCACATACTATGTGATGTGATTTATGTAGATGATTATCCGACATGCCGCATTGGACATCGATATCATACATGAGGTATTATATATAGTCTCATTAGTTAGTATGAAATATATCAATCTTATTTTTATATTATTACTTATATATATACATCATTCTCTTTGCAGGTGTTTAAAACTGACCACACTATAGGTAAACGCTTAAAAAATGTACATGCTCCATATACGATGGAAGCATTAAATGAAATAAGAGAAGAATGGGCAAAAGCCATACAAGCAGTGGTAATTGTAAGATATAATTGGGATGTTGATAGCGATAATGAATGATACTTTGTAAATGAATATTTCTGAATGTTAATACATGTATTTGAATGTTTCTATATGTGTGAATGTGAGAATTGAATTGCGTCTGAATGTATCTACTTGTGTGAAAAAAAATTTGTTAATTTTGCAGGTTTGTGGCCTGTTTGTAGGCTGATATCAATAGATGTCGTAAACCTGCAGTTCAGAAAACTGAATTGGAGGTTCTCATCTTGCTGACCAGCCACAGCAGGCCTGCAAACTGATATGAAAAAAAAAAGATATAGGCGTCGGTTATTTACAGAAAACCGTTAGTAAAGACCTACAGCGTCAGTTTTTTCAAAAAAACCGACGCCTCATGTGGCCACGGCCGTGCTGGAAACGGCCGTGCTGGAAATGACATATAGCGTCGGTTGTTTAGTTGATCATCGATGCCAAAAGGGTTCGCGCCACAGAAAATGGCGTCATCTAGGACACTTTCTGCGTCGGTTATCAATTAAACACTGACGCAGAATGCGTCCTAGATGACGTTGTTTTCTGTGGCGCGAACCCTTTTGGCGTCGGTGATCAACTAAACAACCGATGCATGTACGCTAAATAGGCGTCGGTTAAAAAACCGACGCCGAAGTGTTCGACCTTTAGCGGCGCCCACATAGGCGTCGCTCGGAAACCGACGCCAAAGGGGGTTAAACAACCGACGCTAAAGGCATTTCTGTAGTAGTGAGCAATCATGGTTTATGGATAAAGCTTTTTCAAGAAACTATTTTCTTAATGAAGGTTTCAATCCTTTTAGATGTATTGGGACATTCTTGAATCATATCATATATGATGTCTTATAAAACCATTCAGATAGTACATTATTTAGCGATAGATTTATATTTATGAGGATAAGAAGATTATATTAGTTGATAATCATATCATGACTCATCATGGTATAATTCCTTCATTCTGACACATCATCATGTTCAGATGAATTTGACTTGTGATACACTATCACAGTCCTTTACCGAAGGTTCTCAAAATATTGATGCAAAGTATTTCATCATTTGATCTCATCAAAGTTTCTTAATACTTTCATCAAAGTAATACTTCATTTATAATCTCCTTGAACACTTCAAGATATTTATATTTCTTCTTTACTGAGTATACATCATCATATTACCATTAAATGAAACAAGGTATACGTAATCATCCATAGCATTCATTCCATAAGATCTCCATGCATCATATGTATGAAGTTTGGTGGAAGACTTATACTCCCACTACATCTAGTAAAGGATAATATGTCACCTTGTGCATAAACACGACTTTGCATGTTTCCTTAGGTTCAATAACCAAGGGAATCTAGATTTACATCAATATATATTATAGGCATGCATTCCTTATATATACATCCAAGGTGACTGCTTGCTAATGATAATCTTGAGTTTATCAATTGTAATCTTTTGGTATTAATGTTATAAACATTATCCATGATTCATTCAAAGTAAATATCATCATAGATTTGGGCATTGCCATTCAAGATCATATATTTTGAAACAAAATCTCATACTTTATTGATATATAATCCTTGTCATACAAGATTCTCTAAAGTAAATTGTTTCTTATGACATAATGAAATAGTAGTTCTAATAACTCTATTACATTCCCATTGGGGTAAGATAAATTTAAATGTATACTAAAGCTTCTACAACTCTTGCTCTGCCTTGTGCACCTTTGTCTTTCCATGAAGGCTTTTACTTCTTGTTAGATCACGCACATCAGTATGTCAGATCTATGTTTGGTATCTCATTCCAAAACTAAGAGGTAGTCAAATTTACCTTATAATGTTCATGCTTGAAGTGTAGGCCTCAGTGACATCCTTCTTCTTTGATTCCTCTAACCAGAGTGGGCAATTTCCCTTCCAATGTCCAGGTTGTTGACAATGGTGACATTTGCCTCTTATTTTCTTTGCCTCTCCACTTACTTTGAGATCTTAAGACTTGGACTTCTGGCTAGATTTAGAACCTTTCTTAGTTTTGCCTTTACCTTTAGACTTCCCCTTTATCTTGCATATCATCATCACAGACTTGGGATTGTCTTTCTTCATATGTGTCTCAGTTGTTCTCAACATGCCCAACAACTTTGTCAACAGTTTGTAAAAGTCATTCATGTTGTAACTCATGATAAACTGACTATATGATTCTGGAAGAGACTACAGAATAATGTCAGTGGCCAAGTCTTGACCCAAAGGGAATCCTAGTCTAGCAAGGTTCTCCACATACCCAATCAACTTGAGCACATGAGGACCTATTGTATCTCCTTCTACCATGTTACATTTGAATAGTGCCTTGGAGACTGTATCTCTCATCTTGCCTGATCTTGGAACATGTTCTTAAGATGTGTGACCATCTCAATCACATCCATGTTCCCATGCTGCCTTTGCATCTCATAGTTCATGGAGCATAGCATCAGACACTTGACATACAAGGTGTCTTCAGTATGCTTCTTATAAGCATCCTTATCAGCTTTTGGTGCATTCTGAGGTGGTTCATCTAGTTCTAGCATCTCCAGGACATAGAGCCTTTGCTCTTGTGTGAGAACAATTCTCAACATCCTGAACCAATTGTGGAAGTTGTTCCCAATTAGTTTGTCCTTCTCAAGGACCAATCACAGAGAAAAGTGATTGTTGTTTGGTGCCATTTGATTCTACAAAAGAATTTGCAATTTTTATCCAAAAAACTCATTTTTGAGTTGATTTGTTTAAAATTTTTGTGATAATAATTAGATCTTTAATTCATTATCATTCTCATTATTTGTTCAAATTGATAGCCCTCAAGTACCAATTTGGAAAACTACAGCGAACAATTTTCTAATGATCCAAGATCCATATTTTGTCAAATCATGAGTCGGATTTTGTTGATCGCCCCCAACTTGATAATTTAGGTAGGCCATCATGCCAATTGCATCATATGCAAATCTTAGATAGATGATATGTGCAACTCCTTGACATAATCATCTACATGCTTCTGGGCTTGGCCTTTCCAACTCACTAGTTAAGCCTGACCCAACAACCAATACGATAGATACGCACCATACTTTGTGCAAACCTACATATCTACCATCACACTTCCATGAGATAGACGGCATGCCATGCTTTATGAAAATCTATGCTTGGTCGATCAAGATTTTCATGTGTACTGCTATTGTAAAGCATCTTAGACTTAATATGTTTGGTTGAGGGGTTTTATATATATCATATATATACATATATTGTATCCAATCACCACATATATAGTATGTATTATATACATGCTATATCCCACAACATAAACATGCAACATAAAACAAAAGGTGATGGTTATGGCCATGTCTACTTGTAATTCCTTGGAGCCACAAGGAATTTCTACCGCCTAGGTCAATCATCACATCACATGTATGAACCTATTGTTGGTGTAGACATGTGCTTGCCAATCTGGGTAGATTGGTTAAACCCTTAAACCAATCGTCTCGTCTCTTATCTGGTTGGTTGATCCTCATGTCTAATCAATGTTTGGACTCCTTCCATATGGGTTGTTGGGCCTTCTGGGATGGTCGTATGTCCTTCTATCCAACTGATGTTTGGACTCCTTCCAAGTGGTCGATTGGGTCCACCAGGCGGTCGTCTAGTTCCATCACTCTATCCTCCATGATCTTCCAGACAGTCATCTCATCTTACGAATTGGTCGTCTCAACCGGCGATAAACATCTTCAATGTCGCTGCAAGAAAAGAAACTATCTGATTGATACTTTATTACATTGAATAAGAGAAATAAGGAGTTATATTTGAGGGGAGCAAAGGTAGGAAAGCATTAACTTTACATTGGGAAGATGGAGGTAGAGGATTGATACACAGACTGAGATAAACAAGAACCAAACCATCCAACCACACTCAGATATTGGGTATTGGCCATAACCACACTACATATCCACCATCAGAACCATTTTTAGGGCGACGCGTGTATATTGCATATATATATATATATATATATAAGTTTGGGATTATGTGGTCTTTGATCATACACATATGAGAGCAGTTTAAATATTTGCATTGCATGCAATCAATAAATGATAAAATGGAAAATATGATCATATCGATTATCCTAAAACATAGTAAATTGATGTGGCTTTGATACTACTGTTGGAAATACCATATCAGAGTAGGGCAGCAAAAACAAAATTTTATCTATATTTATTTCGATAATAGCAAGATTGCATCAACTACTATGAAATAGAAAGGATGGTTTTAGCGACTTATACATGGTCCAGGAGCCAGTCCAATGACAAAACTCACTTCTTTGCAACTGCTAACAAGTTGTTCTTGGACGGTGGTTGTGGGGTCCTGGTCTTCACCATGAACAGTTATCTGCGCAACCTCTGTAGTGACTCTAGGGGTCTAGCCACAGACTGCAGGTTGACTGTGCTCTCCGAGAAACAACCAAAGGACTCCTTCCACTAGAGTATTCCACGCGGACCAACTATAACTCATGTCGTTCATCAAGAATGAATAGGAAGGAGTTGTCCCTCACGTTGGTGTACTAGTCACCAACCTTCTCTCCCACAAAGACAACTCTCACTTGTTCTCTCTGGTGGCTATCCCTCTCTATCAGATAGGACTTGCATGGGCTCTCTTGGTTACCACAACCAAAGAGGACAACAGTTGTCAGATGAATTGATTCTCAGTTATATGTGTTGTGTGTCGCAAAGCCCCCAGTGCCCCTCCTTTTATAGGTGAGGTTAGGGTCAGGGTTCTCAGTCTGGAAGGGATTGCATAGGAGTGGAAGGGACCGGGAGAACTTAAACTTTCACAACCTATGAGATTCCAAATAGTCATTTGGCACACCAAGACAGTTGTCTGGGGTGCGATACAGTCATCTCACACTACCAAATGGCAGTTTCCTAATCGTATATGAATTTGGTAATTTTGATTCCAATTAATATCACATATTAATTTACTACTCCAAGTTTGTGCAATAGAAACTATTTGATAAACATACCAAACCTTTATTTGGACTAATCGATCTGTCTCACCCAGGCAAGAAGGTCATCTCTCTCACCTTGACGCCCGTCTGGTGAGTCGAGATGAGCCGGTCGGTTCAATCACACTGAGTAGGTCGATTCAAGGGCAGAACATAGCCGATTTGAACACTAATCAACTTGATAGCCCAAATGGACGTCTCAACACTTGAGACACCCATTTGGCATGCCCAAATGACCATCTCACTCAATGAGATGGTCATTTTGCGTACCATTCAGCCAATTAGTTGATTTGTTGCATGAATTGAATACCTAAACACTTTAGTAATCAATCCAATTGTCATTCAAGATCAAACTCCTCTTCTAGATGAATTCCTATGTGTGTGACCCTATAGGTCACATATCACGTTGGAAGTAAATGTCCATAACAAGCTTATGACATCACAAGAAAAGAGTGGTGCCTAGTCGCACTTCAGTGCTACCCAAGTGAATAGAAAGTTGGAGAACAACTTCAACCTACAATCTGTGTAAGGTGTTGTAGTGATTGTATAATTCCTTTGTCACTGATATCCAGGATGAACTCGAGGCATGGAAGGTCATCCTTTCAACATTCAATCCATGTTCCTTGAAGCAAGAGTAGACTGTCTTAGATAATATGACCTCAATATCATATATTGATTCACATGTGCATGCATATTTGTTTCTCAGTCTTGCTAACTAAGTGGCCAGGATATCATACTCCACTAGGAGGGACAAATCCTATATCTATCACTCACAACCTATCCCCATGTGTTAAAGTCACCCAATCATCACCGTTATAACAACCCATGTTTCGGGACTGTGTTTGATGATGTTAAAGCATACCCAACGACATGTGATGAGTGCAATGATTTCACATCTAAGAATCACAACCATCACCTTCACTATGAGAGATGACTATGACCACCACAACCATGTGTCACTCTCAAGGCGGGTCTGTCTGATACAATGTTCTTTAACATGTACATGTGTGCTTGCTTTGATATTGCCATATCATGAATAATGAGATTTAGTCATCTACCAACTCACACTCTAATCTTATGTGTCATTGTTGTTTAGCAGCCTTCCACAATAACAACCTATTAGGGACATAATGAGAATATGTATATGTACTCTTAACATTTGTATGATCTCATCCATAAGGGTAGTAACTTGAATACACACACATTGAGTAATATTATTCTCTAGACATTCATAGTGTTTCTTCATTATCTCATAACCGAATGAAATAGAATGAATTGAAAGCTTGCCTTTATAAGTTTTAATCAAATCTTTTAAGGTATATCCCATGTTAATCATTACATACTTGCCTCTATGGGCATACCTTACCAACATGGGTAACCTTGTCTCGAAAAAGGTAGGTCATGTATTATAAGTCTTATGATGGAATATAAGAGTGCAGTGGTTAAGAAATCCTATAGGTTAACCTCTCTAGGTAGTAGACTGACTTACTCCTAGTTTGGAGTATGGAACCACTCCACATAGCTTGTAATTGGTGCATGTTCAATCTCTTTCATCCTTTCTATGTATGTTTATTTGCACTCAAATTCCTATTTAGCAACCTTATCTTGTGATATATCTTGAAGGCCTAATGAATTTTGTTTAAGTGCATTTTATCTCTATTCACCCCCCTCTAGAGAAAATTACCCATCCTAGGATCCAACAAGTGGTATCAAAGTGGGTCTTCTCTAAGAATACTTCCACAAGTAGGAGAAGATGGGATATTACTAAGATGGGAAATACTTCATCAACCTTCCAAACTTTTATGGGAGCAACTTCCTCTATGGTAAGAGAATGCTTCAATTCCACATCCAAGGAAACAAGTCTTGATCTATGGCAAATGGTGGACCATCCGTACAAGCTACCAGAGAAAAGGATGGAAGAATGGGTGAAGATACCATGAAGAAAGACACCTTGAATGCAAGAGAAATCAACATCCTCTATGCCACCATGACCCCACTGAGTTCAACTAGGTTTTTTCTTGTGATACTGCCTATGAGGTATTGAGAAAGTTATGCATCACTTATGAGGGGACTCAATAAGTAAAGGAAAGCAAAGTCTACATGATCAAGGGCCTTCTTGAGAACTTCAAGATGGGGAATATGGAGAAGATAGCCGACATGTACTCAACGCTCAACACCATTGTAAATGGTCTTGCTATTCTAAGTCATCCTACGAGTAGAGGAGAGATCAACTCAAAGATCCTTAGAACTCTTCCCAAGAGATGGGAACCCAAGGTGAATTCCATTGAAGAAGTAAAGTCTCTTGGTGATATTCCTATTAAATAACTCTTAGGAAATCTACAAGCCCATGAAGTCAAATCTGATAAGCAAGATGACAAAGAAAGATAAGAGGAGAAAGAGCTTAAGAGAATGAAGAATGTTGAAATCAAAGCTCAAATTGAGGCTATTGTTGGACAAGCTACTCCATCCTTTCAAGTTGAAGAATATTCCATGTACTCCAAGGGTAGACTTTACAAAGGCAAGCCTTTCTCCTCCATCATCACAAGAGAAGAGAAGAGAAGTACAAGAAGAAGGAGAAATGGCACAAAATCTCAAGTGACTCCTCCAACTCAAGCTCAAGTGAAGAATCAAGTGGAGGATCTACCTCAAGCTCTAGTGATGAAGGAGAATGTCACTTTGATCTTATGACTTCAACAAATGAAGACTCAAATGAGGTACTTCTAAACTCTTTAGATAAAAAACCTTTAAAGAACCTTTAATTGTTATCAGTAATTCTACTCGTGCCTCTCTTAAGTCTTCTAAAAAGAAAAAGAAAAAGCTTGCTAGAATTGTTGATAATTTGCATGTAGAAATAGATGATCTTGAACATGCTAATACTTTCTTGCTTGATGATAAAAATGTTTGTCTTAGTCAAGTAGTTTCTCTTAAACTTGAAAATACTAGTTTTCTTGATAAGATTAGATTTGTAGAAGCTCAACCTCTTATGCCTAATACTAATGAAGAGCATATTAATACTGTGAATTCTCTCATGCTTGATATTGGTGTTCTTAAAACTGAAAACAAGAATAGGGACTTGGATTTTGAAGGTGTTGAATCTGAAAATAGGATCTATTATTCTAATATTGCTATGTTTGAAAATGAAAATGTTTCCTTGCTTGATGAAATCAATGCTTACATCTTGTTCCACTTCTACTAGTAGAGACAATAGTGTTGTTTCGCCTCACACTGATAGAGATTCCTTTTTGACCAAAGCTCTTTTCTTAGAAAATGATATTTTGCATGCTAGAGATAATATTAATCACTTGTCTTCTACTATAGGTTCTCTTATGCATGATAATCATAGTTTGATATCTTCTTTGCAAAGATTCTTAGGTGGTAAAAAGAATCTTAATGATATCCTACACCAAACTACTAAAAGAATTGGTTGATGTGGTTTAGGGTATGATGGTAGCCATAGGAACAACTAAGGTAAAGAACCTCCAATCTTCCATGAAGAATCCTCTAGTTTCAAGTCTATGGGCACATGCAACTATTGTAATGGTTTTGGTAATTATTCTATTTTTTGCACTTTTAGGAAAGCACTCAAGAGCAATAGGACTTGGGTTTCTAAGATAACCCCTCCGGATCCAAAAACATGATAGGGGACCATTTCATCTTTCTTCTTGTAGGTCATTTGTAAATGGATTGACATGAACTATTGAATTGTGAATTGACTTCTCAATCCACATAAAGGAAGAAATGTGAGATGTGTAGAGGGTGGAAACATGAGGAAAAGCAATGGTAAGGACAAATGTAATGTTATTCTTGCTCATATCTGATCATAGTGTGTGTTTGCCTAGTTAGTGTGCAACATGCATGCATTTTTTGAGTCACAAGTAGTATATTGTGGTTCTCATCATTTTCTTGCTCAAAATATATTTCTAATGATTTCATAGTACATTACTAACGTGCATATGCATGGTTGGATATGATTTACATTTTTATCATACATCTAGATATGTTTTTCATATAAATATATGTGCTCTTTGACAGCAACTCTGTCAGTCGAGTTTGTCTTGGTAGAAACTCGACCGACAGGCACCAATGGGTGTTGCCAACAGTTGTTGTCTGTCGAGTTTGTCCTGTCAGTAACTCGACCAATAGCATTGTACATAGAATAGACAGTTGTCTTATTAAATGAGAATTTCCCTCTCAACTAGATCTTCTCAAACAATAGCCTTATTCTTTGGCACTCCCTTGGTACCTTTATATGCATATTGACATGCTTTAAATTTCCTATCTTGCATAGAACTCTATCTCTCTAATTGCTTTATTTTGCTTTCCTACAAGTGGTATCCATATATCTTGCAATTACTTATCTTGGGTTCTTATGTAGGTCTTGATGATGATCTCTTTGGATATCTTAGTTGTGTCTTAAATTGCTTCCATTATTCTCTAACTTGATACATCTATCTAGTTGTATATCTTGTTTTGATACAACCTTGAGGTTCTTAGTGATAATTATTGTTTGGTAATGATGCATATTTGATAGTGAGCTATATCCTTTCTTGCTTCTAAAACTACACATCTTTTTGGTTGGATATATCTATACATCTACTCATATCTTGGTCTTTAACTTGTGTATCTTCTTCTATGATCTGAACCCTACTAGTAATCCTAACTTGTGATATTATCTACTAGTAGTGCATACACATGTAGTTCTAGCCTTTTTTTATCTTTTCATAAAATGGTATTCTGCTGCTATGCTTATATATTGTTTCATACTTTCTCAATCTTGTTCCTTGAATTGCATATCTACTATCTTGAGTTTCTTGCATAAGCATTGTGATGAAGGATATATAGAGTTAAATTGTATGTAGAAATTGGAACATCCTTGGAATTTATGTAGATTTTGCCCCAGTGTCAAATTTTGGTGCAAGACTAGTGTTGTTTATGCATAAAAAACCTTCTGAGCAAGACTTATTGCTTTTCCATGAGCCCTGGTACTTTTTGGGCAAATTCCATCATCTTGAGGGTCAAAATAGTTATTCATTATTTTTCTATAGAACTTTATCTTGTCTTGATACTTTTTCTAGAACTATATTGTGGGTTGTTCAAGTGCATGCTTTAACTTGCTTTTCTTTCTATGCTTGGACAAGCCCCTAGCTTGCTCTTCCACTTTCCATTATAACTTTTGTTATCTTATTTCTTTTAACAAGTGGTGTTTCTTATCTTTTTATACCCCCACCTTTTTGAAATAACAAAGGGGGAGAAAGTGTGTCTTCTTCTGTAAAGCAGGGGGAGAAAGCATGTATTACATGTAGAGGGAGAAGCATGTCTATGTAAAGTGGAGAATCCATATGTATGTAGAACATAAATGAGTAGAAGACATAGTATTCTATAAATGTTATGAAAGCTAACCATGCAGGAGATATAGCATCAATTGAGGGGGAGTATGAGAACTCCATGAGCATCAATTAAAGGGGAGCATTTGAACTCAATTCTATTGAAACTCGTAGGTTTCTCCAAAGGTATGACTTTACTTAAATGCTTTCAATACATTTATAGAATGGTTTGTGATCTTCAAGAAGGGGGAGAATGTTGACTCTAGGTCAATGTTGACTCAAGGTTTAAATTGACTAAACCTTTGTTTTGGTGATGACAAAATCATTCCCCTTATTTGTGTCTAAGGTCTCTACTTGAGTGATTTCAGATTAGGTATAGACACACTCCAAATGCCCTAACTTGCGCATCTCAACTGGGAGAAAAGACAAGTCAAAATCAATACAAGTGTACTTTTGTAGAATATGATGTAAATCCATTAGAATCATGTTATAAATCACTTGTAATGATTGTATGACTTGTAATTAAGGTTAGAAAATCAAGAGCACTTTATTGAATATTTGAGCACTTTAATAACATTTTCCAAAATTCATTACATGTTGTTTGTCAGTCGAGCTACGAACTCAACTAATCCCTTAATGGATCTTGAAAATTCCATGGTTCAGTCGAGTTGCACACTCACAGAAATCGAACGATCCCTGCACTGGGCAAAACTTATTTAAGTGATCGGTTGAGTTTCATCTAAGATAAACTTGACCGATTGGTCAAATCTTGTTTGACATATAGTGCAATCGGTCAAGTTACCTTTATTGGAACTCGACTGATCGCACTGTATGAAAAAGTACAGAAAAATATTTCTAGCCGTTGGAATTTTGCAAAACTCGAAAAAATATCCATTGCAACATCTCAAATGGCTAGTATTTGTTCTTAGATGTTCCCAAAGGATTGTAGGCATCCTCAACTACAAATAAGACCCATTGGGCTTCATCCCATGGTTAGCCAAGAACTATGAAGGTCCTTATTCTATAGTTGAGTGATCCTACAACCTCCTCTCTCTCTAAGTTTAATCACTTGCACCATCCATTAGAGTGAGTAGGAGATTTGTAAGAGAGCTAATACTACATATATATCTTGTAAGGCTCTCACTTCTACCACCTCCTGATCTCTCTTTTCTACCATGAAGATGAAGATGAAATTATCTCTCTTAGCTAAGAGAGGTGACGAAGAAGAAGGAAAGGCGTCCCTTGGCGAAAGCTTCTCCTTAGCAAAGGTGAAGTCAAAGGCAAAAGATCCAAGAAGAGTGGGTAATTCCTCAAAGGCTGAAGACTTGTGTAAAAGTGGGTAAGTCTCTGGTGAAGGCCAAAGACTCGTTGCAAAGTGGGTAAGTCTTTGGTGAGGTATAATATTCTAGGTTGGATAGGTAACTCCTTTGGTAGGTTGTTGGCTCCTTATCCTCAAAGGGAAAGTTGGGTAACCTTTTCAAGAAAAAGGTAGGTCATTTATTGTATTTCTTATGATGGAATATAAGAGTGCAATGATTAAGAAATCCTAGAGGTTCACCTCTCTAGATAGTGGACTAACTTAATCCTAGTTTGGAGTATAGAACCACTCTACATAGTGTTACAACCCCAAATTTTGGGTTCAATTGACGAGAAATGTAATTTCTCATATTAAAGATACTTGAACAAATAATGAGATAATTTGTTTTAACTAAATGGATTTTTGTTTACAATAGCCCTGATGTTTGTATGGTGGGCTTTATTGGCTATTGGGCCCGAATAACAAAAAAATTCAATGAATAAATGGATAATTGAAGAAAAGAAATATGTAGAAACCTCTAGAAGGCAAATCCAAAGAGGATTTCGTGCCTCTTGGGTTCCTTGGGTACCAAGGAGTCCAAGGTTCCAAAAATAAAGCAATAAGAAAAGAAAAGTTTAATTAAGTATTTCTTTATTAAGAAATAAATTAAAAATGATGATAAAAAGTGGAAAATGAGTGGAAAGAGGCATAAATGAGATTTCTTGGGGAATATTTGTATCCATGAGGTTGCTAATATTAAAAGGGATGCCAATGAGGAAAATAAGAAAGAAATAAAAAGAAATCCTCAAGAAGAGATAATTACATGAGAAATAAACAAGATAATATGAAATAATGCATAATGATGCACCTAGAAGGATAATAAGTATCCAATAAAAAGAATTTCGAAATAATAAGGTTTCTTGGGTGCCAAGGAGTCCCAATAAAGGAAAAGGAAGAGAAAATACCATAATTATAAAATAAAGAGATAATGGGAATACATAATCCATTAATTATGTAATTTTGATAAAAGGAAGTATTTTACTTAAGGAGATATATATATATATATATATGTATATATATATATATTCGTGGTCAATAGTTAAAAGGCAATTATAAAGGAGAATAAGGGAGGGGTTTTTCGTATTCCTAATTATCCAAATGATTAAGGATAGCAAAAGAATAAAGGGAAAGAGAAGATTTATTTATGTTGAAGGAATGAAGTTTCCTTTTATAAAAGGGGGCTTGTTTCCCTTTGTATGAGCATCTTGGGGGGTGGATACTCTCCCCTATATAAGGGGTAGAGCTCAAGGTCGAGTTGGAAAAGATTCCACGCACTCCTCTCTCTCTCTCTTTCTTCTTCCTCTTCTTGTTCTTTACATAGAAACCCTAACCCTCGAGTGTGGCTCTATTCTGGGGCAACTAGGGGACGCCAAGGAGGTGTGTTAGATGCCCATTAGTCCCACGACCACATCTGAAGTATGAGGCCATCGATCTGTGTGCTAAGAGCTCGCGCCACATCCGCTGGACGTTGCAAGACGGTTGTAACTTGCAGGCTTTGTGCGCGGCAGTTAAACCGGTTAGTCCACAAGCTGGGCAGTGCCCCAGGCGCGGCGGAAGGTGACGGCGCTAGGGCACCCTCTGCTGGAGGTCCTCGAGCCCCCAGAGAGGTAGGGCGGAGCTCCGAAGGTCTGCAGTAGCGGCCGTGCTAGGGCGACGCGCGAGGAAGAAGAAGGAGGGCCGGCTGGACGTTTTTGCCCTTCGCAGGCTAAGGAGATGGTCCACTTACATGGGGATAAAATAGTAATTCGGTTATAACTGAAGGCGGACTGCGTTGCATGGAAGCTAATGACGTGGCGCTTCCCTATTGGCCGGAAAGGTATTTTCTTTATAAAATCATAACTCCTAATTGGTAGCTCCGATCAAGACAAATTATATATGAATTTTGATCCTCAGAACGAGAGGAATCCATTAAAAATATAATTGGAGCCTTTTTCTGTTTGAAATTCGAAAAATAATAGAGGTTATTAACTTTAGTGTAATGATAATTAAGAAATCCTATTTTGAAATGGATAAAGTGTTTAATAGGGTTTAATGGATCATTAGAGTTGATATTAATCTGTTAAATGTAAAATAGTACATTAAGATCGAAAAGGGATGATCTTTGCGTATAATTAGTAATTTGAAGATTATGTACATAAATATGCTTGGAATTTGAAAAGTACATGAAGTTATCATCTTTAGTGTTTTAATTAAGGGAAAACCCTTAGATTTGATGGTAAATGGTCTTAATGGCATAATTCAAGTTGATATTAACATGTTGTTAATAAAAGTGAAAATAGGATCTAAAAGATGATCTTTTTATATATTTGGCTTAATTTAGGGTTTTATGCATGATTATGCATTAATAAGCTTGAAAACCCTAATTTAGATGAATATGTCTTTTAGTTGTTCAAATCCATGAATAAATAGGGATATGATGATCCTAAGTTAATTTGGGTATAAAATACTATTAAAGTGGATAGTTGAGCAATTAGGGTTTATATAAATGGAAAAGAGTATTTTAGGGTTTGTTAATCTAAAAGAGATAAAGTTTGAGAAATTGATCTAAGAAACCCTAATGACTATTAATGAAACCTTAATGCGGATTAGAAACCCTAGAAAGAGAATCCAAGTCAATAAAGTAGATTCTTGATGGAATGTGTAATAAATAGAGTACATATTCTTTTCAGGAAAATGTGATGATTGAATTCCTTGCTTGGATCTGTTGATTGGCTTGATTGTATATACATGAAGTAAATGTTGAATAATCTACATGACTCATTAAATCAGGTATGTGGTTATGCTTATGACTATACCGAATAGTTTCCCGAGGATTTTATCGACGTTTCCCTCAATGCATGAATTAACTGTTGGATGTCTATTTATTTCATGCAATTATAAAGTGACTATGATTATCACTATAAATGAGTATATATATAACTGGCTAGATCCGAGTCCACCTGTGTTACTTTGAAAAGGATGAAAAGGGGGTAATCCTAGAGTAAGGTCTAGGTTACTGAGAGTTAGAATTGGGCTACCTACGTGTAGTGCCATGAGACTCATTAGCCTGCCATGAGTTAAGGAGTGGGCTACTTACGAGTAGTGCCATGTGACTCAACCCTAAAAATTGGTTCACCTATAGGGGGAACCATGAGGGGTTTAATGGGGATCTACCATAAGGAAGGTAGGATCCAGGTCCACTGCAGGGATAGTACAGAGGATAGGGTACTCGTGGATCGCGGATGTTATATTTAAAACGTAATCTTGATTGATTAATGATTAATTGAATGATTACATGGTTATCATGGTTGCAAGATTTTTGTTTCCCCCACATACCAGCTTCGGCTGACCGACGTTTTGTTTGTCGGCATTTTAGGTACAAGCCAAAAGGACAAACAGTAAATCGTCACATCGTGAAATACATGAAGAAAAATACAAGGAGGATTAGTTAGCGTAGAATCATTAAGTGGATAGAAGTTAGAAATCCAAAATTTCAAAAGGTATGCAAAGTTTATTTTGATAATTATACTTGGTTAATTTCCGAACCTTTGATCCGGAAGTCATGGGTACGGCTTCGACCTCTCGGTCTCTCGTAACTGGGGGTTATCGGGAGGTGGGGTCGTAACATTTGGTATCAGAGCATAGGTTCCCCAGTTAACCATTAATAATTATTAAATTTTACAAACTCCATAGAACCCAAGGGAGTTATTAGAGGAGTATCCGAAAGACGGAGGTGTCTAGAAAAGGATCACGACCGGGGGCTGGTAAGATTTTCCTCTGCACCGCTAGTCGGAATACGAGGACTCCCAGATCCGTGTGACTGCCTGGCCAAAGTCTTAGGGTATGAATCGAAATAAGATACCTTTAGGACTTCTCATCTTATTCATCCCTTCTCATCACGAAATTTTGATAAGGACTTAAAGGATTAGGGTTTTCTTTCTTCTCCTCACCCTCTTGAGGTATGGGTAAGGTTAATAAGGTTTAAGGAATCCTCCACCAAATTAATGAAAGGCATGTAAATAAGATGTCATGGACATAAGCTTAATAGATTAAGCGTAAATGAAAGAATAGATACATGCTTAGGTTGTATGACATAAGTTGTCATGTCCTCAGTAGAGACCTGAGGCTAGACCTTCTTGTCAGGAGGATAAGTCAGTCCTGGAGATAGAGATCTCCATTGCTAGTAGAGACCTGGCACATCCTATGAGGATGATGCTAACCCTAACCCTAAGTGATGGTTAGAGAGAGATGAGTTGGATCAGGTGTTTAAAAGGACATGCCTTTGGGATCCATGGGTGACCTAACACCTTTGGCAACCCAACCCTGGGAAGGGTCGTGTATGTTAGGGTAAAGGATAGCTCTTTAGATGATGATGTTAGTGAATGACCTTAGAAACCCTATGGGCTTGTGCAAGTAGGGCATAGCTGGCACCTAGGGCACGTCATAATGCTGGCAGTAGGATGAAACCCGGGATAAGGATTCATGAAGGAGCACAAAGGGTTAGGGATGATCTTAAACAAACATAAGTTCAAACCTAGGCTTCAACCACGTAGAGTATGCTTTTAAGGATGATCCTTCATGAAGAAAGGACCTCTAATGGTGAGGTTGGATGTGGGGTTAGCTCTAGAGAGAGAGCAGGAAACCCAGCAAGAAGGTTGGAAGCCTAAAACCCTGAACAATGGATGATAGTGGTTGCCTCATGATCGATCCCTGAAAGTTGATGATATCTTGGTTGCCTTTAGAGGGACCAAACCCTAGAGATGAAGATGAAGCATCTGGTGCCTATGTGCCTACAATATAGGTATTTACCTTCTGAGGTAGGAAGAAGAGTTCCTTAGACCTAGAGAGGTTTAGTGAACAGGTTCTGAGGCATGTACCTTGTTGGTTGTCCTTAAGGAGGATCCAACTCTAAGTGTTGCTCGAGTTGAAGGATGACAAGAAGGGCATGTCATGCCTTTTGTATGCTTGGTTCGTGGTTAAGAGATGGGGCATGCAGTTGAACACCTACAAGTAAACCTAGGGTTCCTAGGCCTAAGAGGGGAAGTGATGTACCTAAGGCTCATGATGAGAAGTTGAGTTCCTATAGAAGCGAGCATGGTAATCCTCGTGTATAGAGGAAAAGGGGAGCCCCTGAAGTTTTAGGTGTGTTTGATGAACCCCTCACAGCTAGGTTGATGATAAAGAAAGGTATGATCTTGATCCAACATTGAGGAAAGAGGACAAGTATGACCTAGCATGGTACAGTAAGTGATATGCTCATGCCTTAATGGCTTTCTAGGGTTAAGTAGGCTCGTGTGGATGTAAACCCTAGACCTAAGAGCTTTTGTGACCTTAGAGATAGTTTTCCTCTCATCCTGGGAGAGGGACCCCTTTGGAAGGGTGTATATCAGTTTTGTTGGTTCAAGGTAACCTAAAGAGATCTCATAGGATCTTGAGAAGCTTAGTGAAAGGTACATGGCATGGGCATGAATCAACAGACCCATAGATATCCATCTCTATTGCATGTGAATGTGTTACCATTGAGGTAACCCGTATGGGGCTGACCAAGGTAGGCAGGTTGCCATGATGCCTATGAAAGGATGAGAGCCAGCCCATACATGCAGAAAGAGAGATGATGAAGACTTGGGTAAGGTTCTAAGTGAACATGTACGGTAATGGAGAATCCTAAGTCTATCCTAGGGTCAGGTAGGGATAAGACCGATGAAAGTAGGAGTTGCCTAATTCCCTAGTTGCACATGACCATAGGGTCGAGAGGTAACAGCTATCATTGTCTGAGGGCCATGGGTTAGGAGATTGATCACCTTCATGAACTCATGGGACCCAAAGGGCAGATGAGTAGGGCACTCTCTTGATGCATGAGGGAAGAGGGATGACCCCAAAAGAGTCGGTACCCTATAGACCTAGAGGAGATGACCAAGGATATAAACCCCAGTAGGTTCAAGACTAGTTTGATATCATGATGGTTGTGATGTAGAGACATATGTGGAACGTTGCAACTTAGATGTAAAGGTGTATGGGCAAGGTGGGATGTACCATCTCTACTCTTGGAACAGGAAGAACTTTGTATTTGGACTGCAGCCAAATGCTTATTTCCTCTTGTTATGGGGGTGAGAGATAGGACATTACGCATGCCATACACCAAGGATAAGAGATGATATAGGAACGTTGCCACGAGAAATGAGGATAGAGAAGATAACCTACCCTGGTAAAGTGAATGATACATGGATGGTTTGCAAACACTAAGAGGAATAAGGTAGTCACCTTATGAGGATGTTTTTATCATGAGCTATGTGGAACTTACAAGTTATACCAGGTTGAGTTTGATCACCATGATGAGGGAATCAGAGAGTGTTCTTATGAAGATAAACATATAGTTTGAGGTGACATGATAAGTGAAATACATGGAAGTATAATGTTACCTAATACCTAAGGATGTGAAGAGGTAATGGATGCTCTGGTTGAGATACATCTGACTTAATTGACCAGAAGCTAGGAAGGGTTGATTGGCTAACCTTAAGTTCAAAAAGGAGAGGTGTTTGGATAACACTCAGATGTAACAAAATACATTGAAAAGTTATGGTTGTTTGGTTAGCCAGACTAGTCCTGGATACAATGAAAGGATGGTGGTAAAACCTCATATGTACTTCTTTGGAAGAGAAGGTGATGAAACCCCGACTAGAGTGGTTTAGGGTTTCAGAGGAATCGATCTTGGAAGAATCAGGACATACAGGAAATCATGGTTGAAGATCACCATACACCGTGGAAAATGGCAATAGCACTTTGGATGCTTAAGATGAAGTTGCATGTAGTTTATGGCCATGAAAGCCAGGAGGTAAAGGACGAACCCCAATAACCCAGTGTATCGATATAGAGGACAAAAGAGTCCCTGAGAGGGAATGGGAGCTCAACACTATGGATGTTGTGATAGGTCTTCCCTGGGCCAAAGAAGGTCGATATGCAATATGGGTTATGGTAGATCACCTTACCTAGACGACATAAGAAAGAAGGAGTTCTATCAAGGAATAGATCCGGTTGAACTACCCATGAGAGAGAGGTGGTTCAACTATGAAGCAAGTTCAAAGGTGTTTGAGTTGACCTAAAGGTTCCCTTCCAAAAGGTGAGAGTGGGTACATGAAGAACTCAACGTTAGTACAATTATCACCCCAAACTAATGGATAGTATGATCCAGACTAAAGGGGTCTGATGAGAGCATATGTGCTCGATCAGGATGATAGCTAGAGACAGTTCTTGTCCTATGAAAGATGTGATGATGACCACCATAGCCAGTATCGGGATTCTAAGAAGCTCTTAAGGGAGGTTGTGTTGGTCACCACTTCAGTAAGGTGATGTTGGTGACAGGACCACAGTGCATGAAGACAAAATTCACTTTAATCATGCAATGGCTGAAAGGAGCCTAGAGACGACGTGAGTCGTGAGCAGATGCAAAAGTAGACTAACATGCAGTGCACTGTGGGGGAACATAATGTGAGAATCTGACCCCTCTGAGCTGCAGTTGAGAAAGTTGAGTCCCTGATACCTGGGTCCATTAGAGATGGATGGGTGGAGATGGTTAGGTTTTGACCCTACCCCTCAAGATAGAGTTATATGGGATATTTTCCATGTGTCCAATGTTGAGCACTATGTGAGGTACCCCGACCATGTGCTGAGCAATGAATAGTGAGCCCCAAGGGAGGCTGAAATGGCCTGAGTCACCTGTGTAGATTATAGAAGCCAGGATGAAAGAACTCAGAGTAAAGAATATGTGATGATAAAGGTTCTTTGGATGCACCATGAGTACGGTAAAGCCACATAGGGGCCAATGGTCGACATGAAAAAGTCTTATCCTGAATTGTTTGTTTGCTTGATAGAATTTTGAGGACAAAATTCCTATAAGAGGGGAAGGATGTTACAACCCCAAATTTTGGGTTCAATTGACGAGAAATGTAATTTCTCATATTAAAGATACTTGAACAAATAATGAGATAATTTGTTTTAACTAAATGGATTTTTGTTTACAATAGCCCTGATGTTTGTATGGTGGGCTTTATTGGCTATTGGGCCCGAATAACAAGAAAATTCAATGAATAAATGGATAATTGAAGAAAAGAAATATGTAGAAACCTCTAGAAGGCAAATCCAAAGAGGATTTTGTGCCTCTTGGGTTCCTTGGGTACCAAGGAGTCCAAGGTTCCAAAAAGAAAGCAATAAGAAAATAAAAGTTTAATTAAGTATTTATTTATTAAGAAATAAATTAAAAATGATGATAAAAAGTGGAAAATGAGTGGAAAGAGGCATAAATGAGATTTCTTGGGGAATATTCGTATCCATGAGGTTGCTAATATTCAAAGGGATGCCAATGAGGAAAATAAGAGAGAAATAAAAAAGAAATCCTCAAGAAGAGATAATTACATGAGAAATAAACTAGATAATATGAAATAATGCATAATGATGCACCTAGAAGGATAATAAGTATCCAATAAAAAGAATTTCGAAATAATAAGGTTTCTTGGGTGCCAAGGAGTCCCAATAAAGGAAAAGGAAGAGAAAATACCATAATTATAAAATAAATAGATAATGGGAATACATAATCCATTAATTATGTAATTTTGATAAAAGGAAGTATTTTACTTAAGGAGATATATATATATATGTATGTATATATATATATATATATATATATATTCGTGGTCAATAGTTAAAAGGCAAGTATAAAGGAGAATAAGGGAGGGGTTTTTCGTATTCCTAATTATCCAAATGATTAAGGATAGCAAAAGAATAAAGAGAAAGAGAAGATTTCTTTATGTTGAAGGAATGAAGTTTCCTTTTAGAAAAGGGGGCTTGTTTCCCTTTGTATGAGCATCTTGGGGCGTGGATACTCTCCCCTATATAAGGGGTAGAGCTCAAGGTCGAGTTGGAAAAGATTCCACGCACTCCTCTCTCTCTCTCTTTCTTCTTCCTCTTCTTGTTCTTTACATAGAAACCCTAACCCTCGAGTGTGGCTCTATTCCGGGGCAACTAGGGGACGCCAAGGAGGTGTGTTAGACGCCCATTAGTCCCACGACCACATCTGAAGTATGAGGCCATCGATCCGTGTGCTAAGAGCTCGCGCCACATCTGTTGGACGCTGCAAGATGGCTGTAACTTACAGGCTTTGTGTGCGGCAGTTAAACCAGTTAGTCCACAAGCTGGGCGGTTTCCCAGCGCGGCGGAAGGCGGAAGCGCTAGGGCACCCTCTGCTGGAGGTCCTCGAGCCCCCAGAGAGGTAGGGCGGAGCTCCGAAGGTCTGCAGCAGCGGCCGCACTAGGGCGACGCGCGAGGAAGAAGAAGGAGGGCCGACTGGACATTTTTGCCCTTCGCGGGCTAAGGAGATGGTCCACTTACACGGGGATAAAATAGTAATTCAGTTATAACTGAAGGCGGGCTGCGTTGCATGGAAGCTAATGACGTGGCGCTTCCCTATTGGCCGGAAAGGTATTTTCTTTATAAAATCATAACTCCTAATTGGTAGCTCCGATCAACACAAATTATATATGAATTTTGATCCTCAGAACGAGAGGAATCCATTAAAAACATAATTGGAGCCTTTTTATGTTTGCAATTCGAACACTAATAGAGGTTTTTAACTTTAGTGTAATGATAATTAAGAAACCCTATTTTGAAATGGATAAAGTGTTTAATAGGGTTTAATGGATCATTAGAGTTGATATTAATCTGTTAAATGTAAAATAGTACATTAAGATTGAAAAGGGTTGATCTTTGCGTATAATTAGTACTTTGAAGATTATGTACATAAATATGCTTGGAATTTGAAAAGTACATGAAGTTATCATCTTTAGTGTTTTAATTAAGGGAAAACCCTTAGATTTGATGGTAAATGGTCTTAATGACATAATTCAAGTTGATATTAACATGTTGTTAATAAAAGTGAAAATAGGATCTAAAAAATGATCTTTTTATATATTTGGCTTAATTTAGGGTTTTATGCATGATTATGCATTAATAAGCTTGAAAACCCTAATTTAGATGAATATGTCTTTTAATTGTTCAAATCCATGAATAAATAGGGATATGATGATCCTAAGTTAATTTGGGTATAAAAGACTATTAAAATGGATAGTTGAGCAATTAGGGTTTATATAAATGGAAAAGAGTATTTTAGGGTTTGTTAATCTAAAAGAGATAAAGTTTGAGAAATTGATCTAAGAAACCCTAATGACTATTAATGAAACCTTAATGCGGATTAGAAACCCTAGAAAGAGAATCCAAGTCAATAAAGTAGATTCTTGATGGAATGTGTAATAAATAGAGTACATATTCTTTTCAGGAAAAATGTGATGATTGAATTCCTTACTTGGATCTGTTGATTGGCTTGATTGTATATACATAAAGTAAATGTTGAATAATCTACATGACTCATTAAATCAGGTATGTGGTTACGCTTATGACTATACCGAATAGTTTCCCGAGGATTTTATCGACGTTTCCCTCAATGCATGAATTAACTGTTGGATGTCTATTTATTTCATGCAATTATAAAGTGACTATGATTATCACTATAAATGAGTATATATATAACTGGCTAGATCTAGGTCCACCTCTGTTACTTTGAAAAGGCTGAAAAGGGGGTAATGCTAGAGCAAGGTCTAGGTTACCGAGAGTTAGAATTGGGCTACCTACGTGTAGTGCCATGAGACTCATTAGCCTGCCATGAGTTGGGCTACTTACGAGTAGTGCCATGTGACTCAACCCTAGAAACTGGTTCACCTAGGGGGGAACCATGAGGGGTTTAATGGGGATCTACCATAAGGAAGGTAGGATACAGGTCCACTGCAGGGATAGTACAGAGGATAGGGTACTCGTGGATCGCAGATGTTATATTTAAAACGTAATCTTGATTGATTAATGATTAATTGAATGATTACATGGTTATCATGGTTGCAAGATTTTTGTTTCCCCCACATACCAGCTTCGGCTGACCGACGTTTTGTTTGTCGGCGTTTTAGGTACAAGCCAAAAGGACAAACAGTAAATCGTCACATCGTGAAATACATGAAGAAAAATACAAGGAGGATTAGTTAGCGTAGAATCATTAAGTGGATAGAAGTTCGAAATCCAAAATTTCAAAAGGTATGCAAAGTTTATTTTTCTTACAGCTTTTCAGTTTAGTATGTTAAAATTTGATAATTATACTTGGTTAATTTCCGAACCTTTGATCCAGAAGTCATGGGTACGGCTTCGACCTCTCGGTCTCTCATAACTGGGGGTTATCGGGAGGTGGGGTCGTAACACATAGCGTGTTATTTTGTGCATGTTCAATCTCTCTCATCCTTGCTATGTATGTTTGGTTGCACTCAAATTCCTATTTAGCAACCTTATCTTGTGATATATCTTGAAGGTTTAATAAATTTTGTTTAAGTACATTTTATCTCTATTCACCCCCCTCTAGAGCAAATCCCCATCCTAGGATCCAACATAATTTACTTTCTATCACACATTATGTAGTTTAAACCTACACTTTCATTTCTATTTTAAAAGTGTAGCAATGTATTTGCATTGATTGTGTCTTTTTTCTTGATTTTAGGTTCATGATGAGTAATTGTGTCATATCAGCATCTGCAAATATGAAATTACTTGAGAAACTATGGTCAAGCTTCATAAAAAAGAAATTTATGAGATAAAGTAAAGCTCTTGGGATCTAGTAACTATCTTTTACTTTTAGTTTACTTGTCTTTCATATTATGTTGCCTTCTGTTCCTTTTTGTAAACCTTTTGATTCAAAATTAATGGAATGAGATATTATTTCTTATTGTATATGCCAGTGTTTTATTTCCTTTAGGCCTCCCAGGGAATGATACTTCAATCCATCTACCACTGTCTAGGCAGTGAATTGGGATTGGGATTGGGGTAAAAGTGATTTTTTGATAGTTTCTAACATTAACCAGAGATTCTTGAGACACACAGTGGTACCCAACATTAACTATAGATCCCAGTATTACCAAGTTTTTAGTACATTTATAGATAAGTACCCAACAATAATTGGAGATCTCGATGGTACCCAGTTCAATTTCTACTCAGTGAGTCCATCTTAATGGAAACACTAATGTAGATATTTGAAGTCAAAGTATTTTGACTCTCCTTCTGAGTACCCAAGTTCACAAGAGGATGTCAATTTATCTGATCAACTGAAATAGCCATTGAGGTCAAATATGGTGAGGCCCATTGTAGATGGAGCATCTAGGTAGCAGACTTTGAGTCTTGTATCAACTCTAAGTCATGTATGGTGAGATTATAGCTTGATGTGATTCTTCCACATGTTATGGTACACCTCATGTGGGTGCAAGATATTAATAAAGTGATTCAGAGATCAAGAACTCAGAATCAAGAATTTATTATTCATTTATTTAGAATTTAGATATTAGATTTGAAATTGTATTGTTCAATTGTTCTTTTTTCGATTGTTTAATTATTCTCATTGTTTAGTATATTGACAAATTTTTCATTATTACTCATTTAGTTTAATATTTAATATCTTTCTATGTCTTCTCACATTGCAAATCACTTAAATAAGAAGATATGTACTATCTTTTCTACTTGGTAAATTTCCATTCACTGAGCCAGTAGCTCACACTCCATTGAATGATTGTAAGGTGGCCTTGTTGATTATGTAGATAGTTATGATTCAGAAGAGTCCTTTCATAGAAGTTTGTTAGTGGTGATTTAAGGTAGAATTAGATAGTATCGGTCCACTTCCACTCTAGGCCCTTTAGTGAGGAAAAGAAAAGGTCATAATAGTCCAGTATAAAGTTTTGTATCTTCCTTATTTGTAGAATGGTTGTAAAATATATGATTCATGTGTTTAAAAGTTGAATTATCAAGTGTTGAATAAGAAAGGTCTTGTGGTTTTATATGAAATGAATTTTCATATGGAAGGATTTTATCTGTGTGTCAGACCTTGTATGCTAAAAGAAAAAGTTCATAAGTGTTTGTATTAGCGAGCTTAATCTCCTCAAACCCTAATCATGTGGTCTAAGAGAGGTTAGGGATTCGGGGCCTGAAAATAGTATACTACAATTCCAATTAATGAGGTATGTGTAATTTATCATGATGCGCCCATGGACACTTTTGAAGAGTATGAGGTTCATTAGGGAACTCCTAGGTAGGCAGGGTCTTATTAGATATCTTTTTTGCAACATGTCCATATATTTGGGAGTTGTTACTAAAAACGAGGTACATGTGAACTTTTTTATGGAAATATAAGAGGAGGGATCAACATGATATGTGTGTGGTCTTATAAGAGTTTCTCCACCGGTAGATTTGAGGGGTGGAGCTCTTACTGTGGCACATGTTGCTCTCAAAGTTACCCCTACTAAAGTGGTTATGAGAAAGCAACATGCTTTTACAACTTTCAAGTTTGATTATTTGTGTTCTTAACACTCAAAGTATAGAGCTTCTCAACATGGTAGAAAAAGTTATGCATAGTAACAATATGATCCCTAATTCTATGTGTAGTGTTTTGGATTATTAAGTTTTCCATTCAAATGGATTAGCAATGCATCTTGTTACTAATATACCTTATATGTCAATCTAAGATTACTTCTCTACCAATCTAAGTAGTGGTGTTCATGATTGTATTTATATATATATATATGAACATATACGACATTAGTGTCCCTTATATCTCTCTATACACAATTCTTTTAGCCTATATATATATATATATATATATATATATATATATATATATATATGTGTGTGTGTGTGTGTGTGTGTGTGTGTGTGTGTGTTTGTGTGTGTGTGTGTGTGTGTGTGTGCACTCTCTCCAGTGTACAGATCGTACCGTCTGATTAAATGATGTTTGCCTATCTAGATCATATTTTTATAAAATCTAATTCATAGATCTTTATTATTACAATATTAATATGCATCATACAAAATTTGAACCTATTTGGATGAATGTAAGTCAGTCATTCAATGACAATAAAATCGACGGACAACACTAATTTGAAATGTATAATTTTTGCCCTCTTTAGAAACTTGACCTATAAGTGTCCAAATGAACTGAAATTTATTATGTAGGATGTTCTTAAAATATTCAAGAAGATCAACGGTTCATATTTTTACAATAACTACTTTATGATGGAAAACAACTGAGGTATATAGCGTCTTTGGTACGCTCAAGTGTATTTCAGCTTCTCTTTCTCTCTCTCTCTCTCTCTCTCTCTCTCTCTCTCCACACACACACACACACACAGATATATATATATATATATATATATATATATATATATATATATATATATATATATATATATATATATATATATATAGAGAGAGAGAGAGAGAGAGAGAGTGAGTGAGAGAGAGTCAGGCTAGAATACACTCGAGTGTATTCGAAGCAGAATACACTCAAGTAGTTTTTCATGATGCAATATTTTTTTCAAAAATCTAATCCGTTGATCTTCTTAATCATCTTGTGAATAACTCATATAAAAAAAATTGAGCACATTTGGACATTTATAGGTCATGTTATAAAGACCGCAAAAATTATGCATTTCAAATTATTTCGTGTGTTGATTTTGTTGCCCTCGGATGAGTGATTTACACTCATCCAAATGGGCTCAAAATTTATATGTAGCCTAATTATAGTATGACAATGAAGATCAATGGTTTACATCTTACAAAAAATTGTCTTTATATGCAAACACACTTGAGTGTATCCGTGCGATCTGTACACTCGAGTATATTCTAGCCTGACTATATATATATATATATATATATATATATATATATATATATATATGACAAATTCATACATGTATCACATAATAAATTATAATGTGATACACACCTTTTTAACAATAGAACATATAAGTTTATTTTGTTGTACTTAATATCACTATAAATTAATAATACTTACTAACATGAATCTAAAATAACGACAATAATTAACAACTGTCCAAAATTGTAAATAAAGTTGAATTTTGTCCATGCTAAAAGATAAATTTACCCTAACACAAAAAGTCACTACACACCCTATAAAATATAGTAACGAAGTGGACTATGATCTATGTTGGCGTACTTATAATTTTAACACTAAACGAAGATAAAAGAAATTTACATGGATGATAACAAAGACACTCGTTTGTCAAAATTTCCCCCAAACATTACACTTTCTTACCAAGTCAATACTTAAACCATCTTCATTTATAATGGGATCGTAAACTATATCCTCCCACCACTTTAAATCTTAAAATCATAGAAGAAGAATGGGTAAGGGTTTATCTTTGCGGTTATTTTTCTCTGACGCTACAGGAAATAACATTGATTGTTGGGTGTGTGACTCCTGTCACGTAATTGGGTATAATTAGTCGAGTGGGTCAAGACTTGTATATTATATTTTTTTATTTTTCTTCTTCTTCTAACTGGACCGTTGGTTCAGTCCGGGTTAACCAATTTGACCGGTTGGATTGTGCTTCTGACCAATTGGACCTTAAGGGAAACATCACCAGTTTTTAAGCTTCCAGTCAACCACCCGTTCAACGGTCTGACCAGCCGGTCCAGTCAGATTCCAGAAACAGTGGGTAACACAATACACGATGCATCTAGTGTGCAAGTTAATTGAGTTTGTTCTGGCTCTGCAAATAGCTTGCGTTTGAACATTTATTCTCCAGTGTGCAATTTTTTTTTATTAATTTCCAGTGTGCAAGTTAATTGAGTTTGTTCTGGCTCTGGAAATAGCTTGCGTTTGAACATTTATACTCCAGTGTGCATATCGACCACAACTTGTTTACATGTTTTGTATTTTATTCAACAGAGTCCTGTTCAAAACAAAATTTTCAGAGTTTCATACGCTTTAATGCATATCAAAACATAGTGGTAATCACAAAACCCAAACATGTATATTTGTTTGCTTATTCTTCGTAATGAGGACTTGGTCGGTAATTTTTGAATCAGTTGAACCACACCAGTCATCCACAGATCAATGGAATCACAAGTATCTTAGAACTACCCAAAGAGTACCAAAAGAACTGGACATTGGAACTTATATCGTATATTTTAGCCTTGCATTTTCTCTCCGTGTCAACTGGCCTCAAACGCTTTATTCACATTCGATATTTTTTTCACACTAAAGTCATCTACGTACAGCATGCTGCCATCTACGTACAGCATGTTTTGTATTTTATTCAACAGAGTCCTGTTCAAAACAAAAATTTCAGAGTTTCATACGCTTTAATGCATATCAAAACATAGTGGTAATCACAAAACCCAAACATGTATATTTGTTTGCTTATTCTTCGTAATGAGGACTTGGTCGGTAATTTTTGAATCAGTTGAACCACACCAGTCATCCACAGATCAATGGAATCACAAGTATCTTAGAACTACCCAAAGAGTACCAAAAGAACTGGACATTGGAACTTATATCGTATATTTTAGCCTCGCATTTTCTCTCCGTGTCAACTGGCCTCAAACGCTTTATTCACATTCGATATTTTTTCACACTAAAGTCATCTACGTACAGCATGCTGCCATCATTTCACTCATCTTCCAAGTGCAAGACTGTAAGGGGCCACCAGAGTAGACTAACATATTTAGTCAATAGGCATTCAAACACCATCACAGTAAGAAGCATGGAAGGGGCCACCAGAGGAGGCTATGTAACATATTTATTCAATATGCATTCAAGCACTATCACAGCAACAGCAAGTACCATGATTGAGATAACCTCAGTAGCATAACATAACATTTTATTTCCAGGCAAATCCGAAAGGAATTGGAACCACAATAGTAGCGAGAATTCCACGTGCACAAGAACATCATCAACATATTTACAGGAAATTACTAACACGTCCTTTGTCCAGACCGAAGGGCCCGCATATTTTTCGGCATCATCCCACAAACTTATTGCCACTTCCCAAAAAGGGCCCCTAGTATCCACCTTGTATGTAAGCATTCAGACGGTCCAGTTCCTCCCGGTGCTCGCTTACTACAGCTCGAACAACATCTCCAATAGAAACCATTCCAATCATTCCCTTGTCGTCTACCACTGGAATATGTCTGATGCGGTTATCTACAATTTTGGAGTAACAAATAAAAGACGGTCAATAGAAATATAAGGAAATGTTAAATAGATGTCATTAATTTATCCATTTAATAACCATCACAGTACAGAGATATACACCTGTCATCAGTTGCATGGCGCGTAGAACTTTAGTGTCAGGTGTCACCGTTATGAGCTTGTTCTAAGGTGGGAAACAGGAAATACAGGGCAGGGCAACATTAGATTATAATTAGGGAACGATGGCCCTAAAATTAGCTCTCCTTGCCTAGTGAACTTGGGACCATAACACTACATCAACACTAATTTGTAAGGATTACCTCTTCAGTCATGATATCTCCTACTTTCGTTGACTTTGATGATCTTCCTTGCACAATAATTTTTCTTAGGTAGTCTGCAGTTAATAAGCCAAAATTAAACTAATAGAAGTGTGCATTGTATTTTGCGTCTCTGTAACAGATTAAGTCAAACTGGTATACTTTTAATTCTATTTCAGCTAAACAGCTACTAAAATTGAGTGTTTATTTCTCATTGATACAAGTAAAATACAGTTGCATAAAGATATTATTTTGATACAGGCGGAATTAAGGCATAACGTGAATGAATGAACAGATTGCTATTTTGTAGAGATTAAATTTTTAATTTCAATTGTTCTTGTTGTAAAAGATGCAAGAACTAAGCAGAGTGCTGTAAACAAGAGTTCAGATCCTAGCACTGAAAGCTACAAGCTACATTGCTTAAACTATTCTCTCATAAATTTCTAATTATAAAAAGTACTATAACAAAACATCAAACTTCTGTGAAAAAATGTAATGTGGCGTGCATGGCATCTTTGTTGCTTCTGGTAGCATCTGTAACACTTTGGATGCCGATTTCCCTCGATCTCTGTTACTTTTTCTAACCCTTTAGGTGGCGGCCTGGTTTTGAACAATGTTTAGCCATCACAAAAAGGGTTGATTGGGCAACCTGCGTCGAAGGTGGGTGGCTTCAAGGTAGATGGCCTCATTGAAGGTGGATGAGCAACAGCATTTAGTCACAGATGACATAGAAAGAAAATTAGCCAGGAAACACAGGTTTCAATGGGAGATGCTCAAAGGCACAGGGGAGTGTATGAGAAGTATAGTTCACTAAAAAGGGGTAAAATGTCATATTTTTCAAGAAAATGTATGATCCATGTTGAAGTGCATGCTTTGCCGAGGTATAAAATACCATCATGCCCTCCTCGTTGTCCTCTTACCAGGGCCATCTCTTTGTACCTCTGAGGAAACCATAAGTATGTCTTAATGGTGAATGTTCCAAGGTCTCTGAAAAGAAGGGCGGAAGCAGAACAGAGGTGCTCAACATTCAATGTTGGTTTCATGAGTATGGTAAATCAAAATAGGATTCCATGGACATAATCATAACATATGATGGAGACTCAAACAAGGCTGGTTTGTAACCAGTGAATGGTTTGATCTGCTATGGGAAGTGACAAGGAGAGGCAACTTCTTGTGGAAATTCATTCACACGTTTTGCTATAATGGTGAATGTGATTTATCTTCCTTACCTTTTCTTTTAATGATATTTTATTTATGCTCTCATATGATCTAGTTGTTGACTACACATTATCCAACATAGACTGCTTTATCTGAAAATAATGTATTTAGATAACACAATGCTTATGTGCTACTTAAGAGTTTGGTGATTAACCAATTTGATTAGCTAAAATGCCTAAATCTAGTATAATTAATGCTTATGTGCTACTTAAGAGTTTGGTGATTAATCAATTTGATTAGCTAAAATGCCTAAATCTAGTATAATTAATGCTTATGTGCTACTTAAGAGTTTGGTGATTAACCAATTTGAATAGCTAAAATACCTAAATCTAGTATAATTTTAATGTTCATAGCTGATAAAACTGATTTGATAAAATGATTTTCTTTATGTTTATGATTTTAGTTAGCTAAATGCCTAAATCTCGATTAATATTATTTTGATTGTACTAACTATAAAACTTCTTCATATCTACGTCAATTAATCAATTAGAGTAACTAACTATTATATTCTTGTTTATTATATTAACTAGACTGAATGCCTAATTAAATTGCTCAATGGCATCATTATGAATTTACAGGACTTTGATCAGTTTAACCATATGTAAAGTTTATAATCGTATGAAGCAGATGATCCCGATGAAATATTGAATGAAGGTGCGTCTTGTGATAAGGGTAGGTCTCAATCTTTTCTTCTATTATCCAATTTGATTAGCTAAAATGCCTAAATCTTGTATAATTTTAATGATCATAGCTGATAAAACTGATTTGATAAAATGATTCTCTTTATGTATATGATTTTAGTTAGCTAACTGCCTAAATCTCGGTTAATATTAATGCTGATATCTAAGCAAAATGATTAACCAAAAGGTTCTCTGTAAGTTATGAATATAAATTGTTGTAAATTTTTGTAAAAGTTAATTTTCTTTTTTTCTAACTGAGAACCCTCCCCAGGTAGGGCCACTGTTGGATCCTGAAATTATTCTCTAGCTTAACAATACTAATTATTCTCTAGCTTAACAATACTACTCAAATTGATAACTTTTATCGTGCAAGGTTCCAATAATTTTCAGAACAACACAGCAAATCATTGGTTTCAGATTATTTTGATTGCACTAACTATAGAACTTCTTCATATCTACGTCAATTAATGAATTCGAGTAACCAACTATTATATTCTTGTTTATTATATTAACTAAACTGAATGCCTAATTAAATTGCTGAATGGCATCATTATGAATTTACAGGACTTTAATCAGTTTAACCATATCTAAAGTTTATAATTGTATGAAGCGGATGATCCCGATAAAATATTGAATGAAGGTGCATCTCGTGATAAGGGTAGGTCTCAATCGTTTCTTCTATATCGTATCATGTAATGGTAATTTACAATTTTCTCACTTATTCTCTTGACATCCTCGTCAAGAGGTGACCAAATATGACTGTTGCTTTTTCCTCATGACAATGTAAGGCCCAGAGTGGCCACGTACACATCTTTCCATACTTCAATATGCATACAAGGTTGGCTCCACATTTTGTTCCTATGAATAATAATCATTTCCTCATGTACCCATATGGACCCCAAAGTAAATCAATCTTTGATGCCATGTTTCCACAGTTGGTCCTTGAATTCAACACATAAGTTATCAAGATTGATGACCAGACCCACAAATAAAAATAAAGTCTTTGTTATATTTTGTTCCACTCTCATGGCCCCTAGAAAAGACTTACCAGCAGCTCACCCATCTGAACTATGAAGTTCCTATTGAAGGACTCCCTAAAGGAGGTGCCTCATATTGATATGGGTAGTCAAACTGATATTTTAAGATTATCTTATCCAATGCATCAAGCATGTAAACACTTACATATGAACTTCACTACACAAAAACAAAATACTACAAGTGCACCACTACCACACACAATAAACACAACTTCATATTTGGCACCATACAGGGAGGCCTTAAATAGGGACAAATAATTGCATCCTTCGCTTCAATGTTGGGCGGAAGGCCTGATGGTTGGCACATAACCACACCATTTTCAACCTCAAAGGAGGAGTTTTACTTTAAGAGAGTAACTTCAAGGACGAGGTTTAGTATAAGAGGGTAACTCACCAGTTGTTCAATGACAAGAAAAACAAGCTTGGGTAAAAGGGCTCCAAACACATCTTACAAGGCAGTGGTGCAAGAAATGGCTACTTGCAGTGTGAAGTGACTCTCCCATGAGAATGTCATAAGCGTGAAGCATCAGTTTCAAGTCATGTACGCAAGCAGTCACCATCAACATGATCAAGAATGCACCAGTTAAACATACACTCTAGGCCTTCTACTAAAAGGACGACAAACTATTGCTCTTTGGCTGCGGCCTAGGGGGCAACTTTTCCATCATGCTTCACAATTTGTTCTTACCTCCTCATCTCTTAAGGCATGAAGTTACAAGGATTCCTTTCATTTCTCCTTTAGCTACTAAATCATGTATGGATTTGGATAGACATAGTACTGCATGATGTAATACATATTGATTTGTCATAATAAGTATTCCAACTCAACTACATGGGCAATTAATCAAATGTCAATCAACCGGACATGTTGCATGCATGTTTGAATTTTGTGTATTCTATCAAAGAGATTAGTTATAGTTTCTAATCTTGTTCTTATGCATAATCCAGTCAAAAAAGGAAAAACATAAGTTCAAGCATTACGCCTTCCGATGACTTGTTATCTTTCTTTTTTTGTACAACTTTTGTGTAGTTCCTTAAAATGAGGACACAGTTTTTTTTTCTTGTTAGTTATAACTTATGGTGTGCACTGATTAAAGCATGCAATCAAGCATGGTTTAAAATTTTGATTTCGACGGCGTTTCCATTGGCTCAGAAAAAGAAATGTACAGAAATTTCAATGGAAATTTCAAGAATTTAGCCAAACCGAACCGAACCAATATATATATATATATATATATATATATATATATATATATATATATATATATATATATATATCTTAAACATATAACTGTATTGTGAAAAATAATTTTCTAAACTAAATTTTAAGATAATAATTTTGTGTATGTTAATGTGTAAAAAGAAATGCTAAATAAATGAAATTAAGTCTTGCAATATTTCAGACTATGTTGTAATAGACGTACTTATTTAAAGTAAGTTGGACATTGTCTACTTTAATTTATATATGTATTCATATATCACCCATTTCTAAACAATGCCTTTTTTTAATATGAAGTTTGTTTATCATGCTAGATGACTTGATTAAGATGATGAAAAGTGGTTAATTTGTTCATAAAAAACATAGTGTACAGCTTTATAGTTTCTCATATAGTAGTTTGAAACCAAACTAAACCAAAAAAAACACAAATCAACACTTCAGTTTGTTTTGATTTTGAATTAGTTAACGGTTTGGTTTGAAAAACTCAAAAACTGATATACAGAGTGTTTCAAAAAGCAGCCACCTAAGCGGCCCATACCCCCACAGCCACTCAGTTGGGCCTTGAGGCGGCACTTAGGCAGATCGGAGTTAACCATCTGCTTAGCCCGCTTAAGTGGCCACCTGAACACTGGTTTTAGGCGCCCGCCTAAGGCCGCTTAATGAGGAGCAGGCTTCAAGCCCACTTCTCAAGCCCAAATTGAACATGGAATGTGAGTCTTGGTACGTAATATTATAATGTTGATTGTTGTATAATATTATTGAATATACTAATATAATACTTTTGTATATACGACTAAAGTATGTACATATATATTATGTAACTACTTATTAGCGTGTAATATTGTACAGATGTATCTGCTGCTATAATACATAGAACAACTAATACTATGTAAACGTAATATATTACTATGTACTATATTATAAACCAGTAATATTGTATTGCTTTATAGTACGGGTCATTAAGCTACTTGAACATGGAATGTGAGTCTTGGTACGTAATATTATAATGTTGATTGTTGTATAATATTATTGAATATACTAATATAATACTTTTGTATATACGACTAAAGTATGTACATATATATTATGTAACTACTTATTAGCGTGTAATATTGTACAGATGTATCTGCTACTATAATACATAGAACTAATACTATGTAAACGTAATATATTACTACGTACTATATTATAAACCAGTAATATTGTATTGCTTTATAGTACGGGTCATTAAGCTACTAAATAACAGTAAATCGTACACTTGTAAATGTAATATAATGGAACACTGTACAATACTTTCAAGCAGTGTTGTACCACGAAAGATTGCTAACAAGTATATTATATGATTGTATGATAGTAGTATACTACTCTATGTAGTATGGACTACTATATAATATACTCCTAAGTCCTAATACTATGATATTATATTAATACATGTATAACAATGTCCCATGTACATGTTAACAACTAATTGAGATTTATTTCTTCATGTCTTAAATCTATGTGATTGTTTTCTTTTGGTTCATTTGTAGGATGAATTTTAGAGTGTCACATGGGTTAAGATATGTATAAAAGTTTATAGAAAATGTTATTTATATACAAATGTGTATAATTTTGGATAAACTTATATAGGAAACTTAGTATCCGCTTTTTCAAAAAATAGTAGAATAGTCTCATGAATTTGGAACTAGAGTCAGGCTAGAATACACTCGAGTGTACAGATTGCACGCTACACTCAAGTGGTTTTTGCATAAAAAGATTTTTTTTTTGCAAAATGTAAACCATTGATCTTCATTGTCGTACTATAATTAGGCTACATACAAATTTTGAGCTCATTTAGATGAGTATAAGTCACTCATCCGAGGGCAACAAAATCGACGCTTGAAACTAATTTGAAATGTATAATTTTTGTGTTCTTCATAACATGACCTATGAATGTCCAAATGGGCTAAATTTTTATATATGAGCTATTCACATGATGTTTAAGAAGATCAACGGATTAATTTTTAAAAAAAATATTGCATCATGGAAAACTACTTGAGTGTATTCTGCTCCGAATACACTCGAGTGTATTCTAGCCTGACTCCTATTAGTAACTTAATCACGAGAAGTAATAGTAATTTCATGTAGATAAAAATAAAAACTAAAGATAGGTTTATTTGAATGTCTACTTAATATATAAAACAATACATGTATTGGTCCATAAATACTATACAAATTGTACACGTGGTAAAGTTTTATTGTAGAGACGAAGAGTGTAAGATAAGATAACTAAAAGGAAACATTGACAAATATAGAGAAAATAAATCTTTTTTTATAAGACTCTATGTAAATGGGTCAAGCAATGTCGTGTACATGACCGATTTTGGAGTATCCATGCTTTTTTGGCCATAAAACAAGGACTCGGTAAAGTAATCGTGAAGAGTGACAATCTTGAATAGGTCAAACAAATTAGTAACAAAAGGAGTGATAGGGCTAGGCTAGTCTTTATAATCTCATTGTTGATTATAGTGAATGGACCCTCTTCCATTAGTACAACATAAAGCATGTGGATTTGGAAGCAAATGCATATTCTGATAGGCTTGGTAGGGTAGGAAGAAAGTTGAATATTCCACTTGGGAGCTACTGAGGGCTCCTAGATTCCTTTTGAGCCTATCAAAGGTTCATTGTAATGCATTCAACTCTTGACCCACCACCATTAAAAAGATAAATTTTCTTAAGTGTGTTTGGACCGATTATAGAGGATTTTATCAAATCAGTCACATCAATATGATTAGTTTTGAAAAGTGTTTGGATGAAAAAGTACAAATAAGTTGGTAAGTTCGACCAAAGTTTGGATTTTGTGATCTATTCCATCTTGTTCCTCCCTTACCTGGTATAAATCTTTGGCTTAAGTAGAACTCTATAACAGAATGAATTTCCCCATTATACCTAAGAGGCTAAGAATATGCCATGAAAATATGTTTATGTTGTCTTGTCAAGGAATGATGTGGCCTTGTACTAGGGCCAAACGTGCCCCAAGGATTCACACATTAATCCTTGAGCATGCAAATTATCTAGGTAAATTGCATGACAAGCATTTTTAGAATTTTCAATAATTTCAAACAATTTAATTGACAGACATAGTAAGTTCAAATTTAATTAAGAAACTAAATTTATGTTAAGAACAGCTCACTAGATTAAAAGCATAAATTTATCTAATGAAACTATGAAAAAGTTGCATGCATGCCTTAGTTGAGAAACTTGAGACTGAACAAGTTATTTCACAAATTATGAAATACATTACTATTGTGCGAGGTTTAAGATGATGTTTGCCACAGGCTCATAGTGGGATGGTTGAAATGGAGTGCAACTATAGTAGTATGTGACCTGAACATCCAACTCAAATTAAAAGTAAGTTTTACAAAACAGCTATATACTACCAGCCATGCTACATCGGAACGAATGTTGGGCGGTTAAGAAACAGTATCTCAACATCATGAATGTGCCCAAAATGAGTATGTTAAGATGAATGTGTGGGAAGAGCAATGAGCAATGAGTATGTTGAGATGGATGTGTGGGAACTTCAGGGAAGAGCAATGAATATGTTGAGATGGATGCATGGTAAGAGAAGGAATGATCGCTTGAGAAACGACTACATATTGAGTACAAGTTATGTGAAAGTTGTGACGCTGGTACTACTGGTGGTGGTGTTATACTTAATTTGCAAGTATCACTGAGTATGACTACTTGTTGGTAAGGGAGTATCTGCACTGATGGTGTCAAATCATCCTCCTTGATGATTGTTGTCAAAAGAAATGGCAGATGATCTTGACCGCACATCTGATCACTGTAATGTTTTAACTTATAGCTATACATAAGATTACAATCAAGCATTAAAAAAAAAACATCACTTAAGCTGGTGAGATTGATCATAATAAATTCATTGCAGAAGTTAATAAAATATTAAGAACAAAACGGAGGGATGTTAACAGAAGTGGTGACCAGTTTTTTCACAGAAAAACTGATAAAGCTGATCAGATGTATATTTACAAAATTCAAAATTCTAGGCTTCACTCATAAGAATATGCCAAAAATGACATAATAAATGCACAGTTGAATGTCCATGGATCAGGTTCCAAATGCTATTAGTAGCAAGGAATCTATGGTTAGTTGGGAAGATAAACTATGGTGTATCATAATTGAATACACTTGGATGAAAAAAAGCAGATTATACAAATGTTGGTGTAATGCAAACAACACAAAGACACTAAGAAGACAGCAAAGCCAGTTGAGAGTTCTGGGTGCGCGAAAGAGTTATAACCATTTCAATAAGAACACCCAAAAATGGAACAGTTTGAGCCATTTCATGCAACATGACACAACCTTAGAAATGCTGAAGAGAGGATCATTACAGATGTAACAGATGTGCTACACTATACTAGTAAAGCTTACACTTATAGAGATTAGTATTACGAACAAGGCAACAGAAGTAATTAAGATTAAGCTTGCGGGATCATTACAGATGTCAGATATAACCTACAACTAGTCTGATTTGCACCTTCAACGAGTTGGGTAAGTAGAGGAAGAAGCAGTAGTAGAAGGGACAACAGTATGAAGCAAACAAAGGAAGACAAAGAATAGGGCATGCCATCTATGAATGAAGCAGCTCTTGGGTCAACATGACCATCAGCAAATGGAGGTGGTCTGAGAAAGGATGCGGTGGGGATTTGGGAATGGATTTAGGTGATTCAAACCAAAAGGTAATCACGGGATTGTGAACGACATGTATCCAGTTTGTTAAAGGTTAGCTTTGGGATTGTGTTAAACATTAACAAAAATTCCGTCCAAGAGTCATTGTGCTAAACATGTGCAATCCACAATGGTTGTTCCATGAAACTCCAAAGATTCAAATGGAAGGAACAATGGTCGGTACATGTTAAACATGCCTCGTGTGTGTGTGTAGTTGTAGGTTATATCTGACAACTGTAATGATGCCGCAAGCTTAATCTTAATTACTTCTGTTGCCTTGTTCGTAATACTAATCTCTATAAGTGCAAGCTTTACTAGTATAGTGTAGCACATCTGTTACATCTGTAACGATCCTCTCTTCAGCATTTCTAAGGTTGTGTCATGTTGCATGAAATGGCTCAAACTGTTCCATTTTTGGGTGTTCTTATTACACCAACATTTGTATAATCTGCTTTGTGTGTGTGTGTGTGTGTGCGTGTGTGTGTGTGTGTGTGTGCTGTTTTGCTATGAAAAGAGGGTTACCTCTTTCAGTAACAATTCCAGCAATTGATTTCTCTTCCCCAGGCTTCAGCACCACCAAGGCACCGACGTTATGCTGTGTCATCTGCCATTAAATTATATATATTAGTAACCAAACGGTAAAAATGAACATATCCATTAGTAGATAAGGCAAGCCCCGCGATATTCTATTTTAATATGGTGTCGGGACGTAATTTGATAACTACAGTTTAATTAGTCAAATTACTTGGGAAACAGAGCAGGCGCTTGTTTATTTATTACAACTATAGAAACTGGAGCTATGTTTGACGTGCACACCCAATTACGCACTAGGACGGCACCCTTTGATGTGCCTGCCTGCAGGGACGAAATTCCCGCTCCAGAAATGTCTCCCACCCTTTTGGGTTCCTAACTTCCAAATCTTATGGGTAATTTTAATTATATGCAGTTGCCGTGAAGAACTGTTAACCGTTTTCTATACTTTTTTAGCGTTATACATCATCGTGGATAAGCACCAACTCTTCCGATGCCAAAGCATTAAAAAAAACTGATGCAAGATTGATTATACCGTTATACTCCAAAATAGCGACCTCTAGAGTTGAAGAAGTACAAGACACAAGCATCAACTGGACTCACCGACTTCACGGCCTCGTACACACTGTCTTCCGTGGAGCACCACAGCCAGGATCCGTCAGCACCTTTGCCCTTGCCTTTCAGGATGTCCGAGATCTTGGTGCTCTCGAAGCCATGCTCCTCCAGCCGAGCAGAGGCAGTCGATTCGAACCGAGACGGCAGGCATGTGGTGGCGGCGGCGGGTCCGGTTACACGCACGTGTTGCAGCACGGCCTGCTTCAGGAAGCTCCCGCTTGACCGAGCAGCGCGGATGGCTCTGAACATCCTGGCTTATCTGACACAGTAAAGTAAAAACCCTTGTTTAAGAATTTCCATCATCGTCAAGAAAGAGGGGGCAACTTTCATTCCCGAACTCTGGGAGTGCGAAACAATCTAGAAAAGCTTCCGCATCCTTGAGATGCTCAATCTCTGTCGCTTTTTATTTTCAAGGGTTTAGGAGACGACCAGGTTTTGTTTGCAAACTCGAAAAAAGGAACTGATTTTCTGGAGCTTTGCAGCTAGCAGAAATCGCTAACCGCTACTGCCCTATCGCAGCTCGTCACCATCGAAAACCTAGAGTGTGTACGAACTTTGCAAATGTCCAGATTTTTAAACCAGCAGAGCTATTACAGGCATGCATGCCCTCAGAGGAAATACAAGGAGAGAAACATCAAGTTAGAAAATCCGACCGGCGCGTCCCTGAACTCTTAAGCAAAATCCGAACAACTGAACGCACCATCTATGAAAAACCAAGAGATCGAGCAAAAAGACAGCGTCTCCGAGAAGCAGAGTATAGCAGATGAAGCGACATGGCTGCTATTCGAACCATAGGAAGCAGGATCTACTTGAACGATGACAGAAGTCCAAAGATTGGAGCAAAGGGGGAAGTTCCTTTACCCGAGCGTTACTGGGAGCCGAGGGAATCCGAACACGAGAAAGAGCTTGAAGCTGTTAGCTGAGAGTGAAGAAACGCAGGTACAGGGGGAGAGAAGAAAGGGGGAAGCTTTGCCTTTGTAGGCAGCTCACTCTGAAGAGTAGACAAACGGTGGTGGGATGTGCGGATATTTTTTTTCGGTTCCTCCCCTGGGCCCCGGTGGGCTGCTGCTTGTTGGTGAATGAATAGGACCAGAACCAGATATCCTTATCCAATTGTACCAACTCGCGATTAGATTAGTCAGTGGATGATTTAACAGCTCTCCTCTCGTACGAGTATGCATTTCGTTATGCTTCAATTACGCCAACAGTTGAATATTGTGCGAGTAGCTCAAAAGCCTAAATGGTCCCCTCCTTTCGTTGAGAGCGGATTGCTTGGTTATTTTAATATATGCAAAAAGATGGAAGTTTCTAGGTAGGTCTTTACCATGATCAATACAAGCTAGTGACCTAAGATTAGATAACTCCATTGACAAAAGCTTAGACAGTGACTGCTACAGAAGAAATCAAAGAGAATCACATCTTAATCAAGTCTCATCCATCAAGAATCTACCGTGGTTAGGATCTAGGTGTTGGGGCACATTAAATATATTTGTCTTCTTTTTTAGTCACATATTTTGAGACCGTATTGAACCATTCAGTCTAATTCGAATGAGAAGTTAGAGAAACTTGGAGTTCAACAAGTAAAGCAATTAGTCAACTAACTCCAAGCTAACCAATCATATTTTATTGGTTGAAGAAGCAGTCAATCTACATACAATTAGACCTCATATAGCTAATTTGACTGCGGGTGTCAATATGTAAGTGTTAAACATTAATACTTTATGGTATTTTTAAGGTGGATTTCATTAACTGTATTGCATGCTGCATATCTTAAAAATGATCTATGATGAACTAATTTCTACATTTTTTCCTTCAATTGTATGTCTATTAGTTATTAGGCTTTTGAGACTTTAAATTGATTTTATCAGTGCATGTGCTCTTTATCAAATCGAAAAATTTTCTAAAATCATGTTAGCCTAGAAGAATCACTACTGCATTATGATTTCTAGTTGTGACTGATAATTGTGTTTTGTTGGCTTAGTTGATCAAACATTTATAAATTGTTTGGGAGGAATCGTTAACAACTTTCCTAACCAAATATGGGTAGAAAAATAGAACCACATTTTTCATATATTTACTCAAAGTTTCAACTAATTTGAAGCATTGAATTAGTCATGAATTTTGAGATCGTAGGGTAAAAATTGTTTTCTAGAAATTAAAAAATCCCAAAAATTATATGACACCCCACTACCTAGCTTTTTTATTATGGTCCACCTAAAGAAATGTGAATTTATTCACTCTAAAAAATGCTACACAACATGTAGGTCAACACTCTTACCTCTCAATCTATTGGATGAGTCGACCATGTGAATCTTTGATCCATTAGCAAACTTGCATCGTCTGACTCTAGTTTAGATGCACACATGCATATTGTGCAACGAAAATCCATAAAGATGGTCTTCAATACTAAAAACACATAGAACAACTTTTACAAGGTTCAACGTAAGCTTCCTGCATTCACAAGTTACTTTAGTGTATAGTAAGCACAGTGTGTGCAGGATGCAAATATCTTATCAATAGAGGCCTTTCTAGTATATGAATACAAATACACAAATTTCCTTTTACATAAGAAATACCATTCCTTAATTTACATGATCTCCTCAATTTCATCATGTCCTTGAAGGTCCTTTATTGTGATGATGAATGCATATTCATCCTACTTTTAGTTGCACTTTCAGCTTTGTTTCGTATTCAGTTCTCTTATTTTACTTTAGAAATAGCTTGCATTTAGTTTTTTTTAATTTATGTTAATGTGCAGGATTTTTTTCGTATCCCTAGTTTCCATGGTTTGTTTGAGCTTCATTATATATGCACCATCGTAGGAGATGGTCGTCCCTCTAATCGGCTAGCCGATACAAGGAAATTTTGGTAAACAAGCTAGATTTTTGTTGATATATCCCTTCATCGTTTGATAATTACATTGGTTGATGTTATAGGCTCAAACCCTACGACACATACCAATATCCCCCTGTGTGGGGTCACCTTGTACTGAAGTCTTTTCCGTCTTCTTAAAGTCTATATTTCCATCAGTTGACTACTAATGGAAAGTTTTGCTCAACAATGGATGATAAACCCCCTCACATATCATATTTTGATGGAAGTTCAGTGCCCTCCTATCAGTGGTCATCTTTTGACAAAAGTCCAACGCTCACCTATTGATGTTCATATTCTGATTGAAGTTTAGTACTAGCCCATTGATGGTTGTCTATCGACATAAACACTTCATGCATGCCTATTAACAAAATGTATACATATTCACCAACCAAAAAAATTATGCACTCTACCTACCCCTTTGATGGTTGTCTTCATCTTTCGGTGGGATTCATGCTCACGCCTTCTGATGGAACCTCTGGCTTCCCAACTGATAAGACTTTGCTCGCCTATTGATGGTCGTCCTGCCCCTTCATCTACTGACAAAAATACTAAACCTTCCAAGACATGTCATATTCCTCATGTTGTCGCCTCTTCACCTTTGTAAGGACCCTGACCTCCGTTTAGGGCTTATCATGTTTTCTTTGCTTAACCCTGGTGCTTAGTTGCTTGCTAATCACCTTTGGTGGTGATTAGGGTTTGTTGGTGCTTTATTGAGAGCTGAAGGTGCTACTTGCAATTAACCCAAGTCTAGGGTTTGTGGGCAAGTTTGTCACCTTGTGAGGTGTTCCTCCCTCTCCTTGCTTCCTCTAGTGTTGAGAGGAAGGGTTGGGCTCGTTGCTTGAGTCCCTTTGGGCTTGGTTGAGCTTGTTAGACCTTATGGTGTGTTGCCTTTTCTTCTTTGAGCCTTGTGCCGGGCAAGAGCATGCTTGTGTCGGCCTAGGTGTGTTGCCCAGGATGTGTGTCACCCTGGCGGTGTGTCGCCCATGGTTGTGTCGGCCATGGTGGGGGTGTGTCAGCCATGGCATGGAGGTGTGTTTCCCATGGACCCTTTGACCTTCTTTGACCTCGTTTGTGTCACCACTAGTGGACACTTGGTGCTTTATGCTTGCATGTGGAAATGGCCTTGGACATGTGTTTAAGACATGCTAGAGTGGTGGCATTGCCCATGGACAAGTGTCCCTAGGTGGGCGACACCTTGCTTTGTTCTTCCTTGGTTTCTCCTCCATCCCCTTCTATATATGCATTTCCTTTCTCTTGCTAAGGATCCCTTTAGTTCCTTAGTCTCCCTCTTCTTGGTGCACGACACCCTCTCATCCTTTGCAAGCTTGGTGGCTGATCCTTCTTGGAGTCTCCTTCTTCCTCTAGTGGTGGTCGAACCCTAGAGTGTCTTGCTCTTCTTCCTTGGTGGTGCTTGGAGCTTGGAGCTAGGAGCTTGGAGCTTGCTTAAGGCGGGTTACATAACTCCTAACCCTAACTACACTACCTTCCTTTATGTGTTTATCTGTTGCTATGATCATGTCGGCTATGCATGTTGTTAGTTTAGTTCTTGCTTAGTTGCACCTTGTTGGCCGACCCTGTGTTCTAGGGTTTCTTGGTGAGCAACACCCCTTTCTCTCCTTGGTCTAGAGGAGTGAGCTTGAGTTCTAGTACCATGGGCAACACTCCTCTTTCGTTTGAGTTGAGAGGTGAGCTTGTGTTATAGTTGCTTGAGCAACACCCTCCTCTCACCATGGACTTGAAAGGTGAGCTTTGTGGTGGTTGTAAACCTTGGTTGTGGTTGAACCTTGTGTTGCTCGATTGGTGTCAAGAAGTTTGGCAAGACCCCTCTCTCTTGATAGTTGAGAGGTGAATCATCTTCTTGAGCCATTAGGGTTTGGTGCCCTTATGCTTGAGGTTGATGACGACCTTGTGAAGTTTCATCTTGACCGTTATGATCTTGGGGGAAGTGATGCCTGATATCCCTCTTGATCTTGAGCCTTGGACAACATGATGTAGTGGTTGTGTCGGGCGTCACCCTTGGTCCCTGCCTTGTGTGTGTCGGGCATCACACCTTGATGAGTAACCTGCCCGATACACTTAGCCTATGTGCTGGTTTGGTTTCGTTATGCCTTGTTTTGATAGAGGCATTGCTAGCTAGTCTGTGGTGGGCGTCACCCTTTGGCCTTATCTCTGTGTGTGTCAGTCGACAGCACAAAACTTGATGGGCGTTGCACGACACCTTAGTGCCCGATACATGTGGATGCCCGATATGCATGGGTGCACGATACCTAACGCACTGTTGCACGATGCGTCGTTGCCAGACATACTCCTTTGACTGAGCTGCGCGCCCAGTTGCCCGTTACCAGTGGTGCACGACACCGCATTGCACCTGATACTCTATGTTGCACGCCGTCGTGTTACCCGACATGCCCTAGAGCCTAGCTGCACGGTATGATGTTGCCCGTTATGCCCTGGATGCCCAACACCCTAGTGCTTGGCCGATATGTGTTGGTCTGCTTAACCGGCATGAGTTGAGGGTTGGGCGATAGGGAGAGAACCCTGCCCGATAGCACCTCTTGTGAGGGTGCCCTACCCGTCACACTTCTTGTGAGGGTAGTGGGCGCTTATAGTGAGGGTCTTGTTCCTCATATGAAACCCGATATATTAGATATTATCACATTTGGTTTATGATGGTAACCTCGATATGCTTGATGGTATTTCTATAGTAAGTGCACATCTATGTATCTTGCCATGATAGCACATGTGTTTACAATCATCTTGAACTATCTTTATAATGCTAAGGAAATGGTAAACATATAAGATGCTTTGCTTAATGATATGACCTATGTATATGATCACAGGTCGAGACATGAATGATAAAGCATGTAATCATCAATGTTGCTCTATGTGTGATAATACGATCTTTCTGTACTAACCATGCAGGTGATGCATAGCCAGGTAAATGGCTATGAGGTATATATATATATATATATATATATATATATATATATATATATATATATATATATATATATATATATATATATATATATATATGATGAGTAACATTGCTTTGATAGTTTCTCTTGATGATGAGATGACCTACGTGATGTGTTTTGGTCTGAGGACCTAAGATTGGCTAAAGTGCCTAAGTTGATAAGAATGCCTTGAGAGGCAGTAGCACTATGTGATAAGGGATTGAGATCCCCTGGCAATGTGTTGAATCCTTGTGATTGATCAGGATGATGTTAATTACAATAAAAGTGTGGGCTCTGATCTCCAAACCACGATATAAACACGATTTAAACTTAGCGGAAGCGAATCGATTAACAGCGGAAGACAAAAATCACAGGAAATTAAAATTTTCGAGACAAGAGCTTGAATCCATAGAGCTTCATTCATAAAAGGAGATAAACTGTTTACATCTCATGATAATTACTTCTTGAGTAATTATATACAACAAGATACAAAATCTCAAGAACTCATAACCAAAAGACTCCAAGACCTGAGAGTACAGAGGACACATGGGACTGACTCTAACTACACCACATGGCAGGCTAAATCTCCACCTGAGATTTACTGCTGCTCCTGGTGCTGCTGCTGCTGGGACTGGTCACCTGTAGACCTGTTCCTCCGTCCTCGACGTCCACCTAAAAAGTTGAAGTCTACGAGGTGAGACAATTGTACATAATTGTCCCAGCGAGAGTTATAACTCTCCGCCAGAAGCTTTATTATGATATCAAAGAATAACTTAAGCAGTAAAAGCTTACAAAGTATTCAATGGCAGATATAGTTGTGTACAAGAGCTCAACATTTATCAAGCATGAAGAACATATGCACTATACAGTGTAACATCAATCAATTAGCTCATAGTTACCTTTAACAGGTATACTACGCTGTAGATTATGTTTTTCAAACATTCTTATTATTATGCCCTGTGGAGATGTGGTTTACCACTCATACCCCAACCAATCATTGTTAAGTGCCTTAGTATCATACTAGGTCATCGAAAGAGCCGGATTCTCATGACCTTCACCTTCCTTAGTCAGTAAGAGGAGCACTTGTAGGACATCTTGTGTCTCTACTATTATAGCTCACCAGGGTAATCTGGTCCTTCGCTATTTTAGAGTTACAGTGGCGTTCTGTACTCTCTTCGTCATCAGGAGATTTCATGTTTATCTTCACTGATATAGATATCTATGTTTTCCTCGTCCTCAGGAGGTTTCATGTTTACCATCCACTGATATGGTATGAGTTTTGTAGTGAAGGATTGACGAATTATACATCTACATCAAATTCCTACACTAGGATGTAAGGTTCTACACATCCATATACCCCACATACTCAACAATATGTGATCTAGGAGTTCCCGTAGGAAAACCTGTTTCACCATCATTTGATCTCTGACAATGATGGATCTATGATCAGGGCTCTACATTTCACTTGATTAGTTAGGTACATTCAGTATTATTTTACATCATACATTGTTCTTCAAACAATAACAGTAGCCTAACAGTTATGAAAGTAGAATACTAAATGTAACAAACCTAACTCACATCAATCATCATTTCTCAGTATACTCATCACAAGTCATCTCTAAAGCATGACCTTGATGGTATTCATGGCTCTTACAGCCCATTAAAACATAGGATACCACTGACAAAGCATCAAGATATTTTACTATTCCTAAAGATAACAACATGCTTTCAATGAATATAGTATCATCATTCATACCTGGATATGATCACCTTCATATCAGAACCTGCATGGTTAATTCAACTGATAAAGGTAATTCAAAACAAGAATATACTTTCCACTCTTGTCATAAGAGCTAAGTTCTCTGATTATCATCAATTAGAGTTTGCTACTCATATTGCATGTCATCACCCTTGAATTAGGGTTTACTATTCACATTATGGTGAATTGAACTCATAACATCATCATGTATGAGGAACATCATCATTGATGCTCTCAGATTAGTTTAAGATTCATCATTTATCATAATTAGGGTTCCATGATCTCACATAGGTGGATCATACCCTAATCATGCACATTCATGTGTATTGAAGGTGCTTTACTTGAATTTCCATCATAAAAGGTATTTTCTCTTTCTTAAGATACTTTCTCTCTCCTCATACTTGTAGATGGTGATAACACCAATCTAGATCAGGTTGGGTTAAGTCCACTTTGATTAACATAGACCAAATCACCACTATTGAGTGATTAGGGTTTGATTAGAACAAGGTTTCACTCAATTGAACCTTTCAAGGGTATTATGGTAAATTACACATTGATCATCATCATGGGTTAATTTACTAACCACTTGACCCTTAATGTCTTTTGGTATCATTAGGGTTCAGGTTGAACAACTATTGAACCATTTAAGCCTTCAAGGCATTAGGCAGACTTAACTTCAAAAGTCTCCAAAAGGTTTCACACCTTCAACCTTCATACGATCTTGAGGTCGTATGCCCTCATTCGATCTTGAGGTCGTATACCCTCATTCGATCTTGAGGTCGTATACCCTCATTCGATCTTGAGGTCGTATACCCTCATTCGATCTTGAGGTCGAATGCCCTCATACAGTTTGAGGTCGAATGCCCTCATTCGGTTTGAGATCGAATGCCCTCATACGGTTTGAGGTCGAATGACCTTATACGGTTTGAGGTTGAATGACCTTATACGGTCTTGAGGTCAAATGACCTTATACGGTCTTGAGGTCGAATGACCTTAAAAGCTCAAGATCGTATGGACCTCCAAGGTGGTTCAAAGGGTAAACTCGATTAGGGTTTCCTATGTTGAAGCCATCAATTGGCCTCAAGATTGCTAACCACTTACCAATTGAGACAATTAGGGTTAGACTTAACCAATTGGTCACTCAATTGACCCTCAATTGATATCCAATTAGGGTTGGAGTTGGTTCAATTAAGGTCTATAAACGTTCAACCATCAACACTCAACAATGTGAATCAAATCGAAGTTGAACCCATCAATTGACCTCCAATTGGGCTCAAACTTGGCCCAAACGGTCTTGGGATCGTTTGGATATACTCCAAACGGTCTTGAGACCGTTTTCCCAAGAATTCATCAAAATATAGATTGATTTGATAGGGGTTGAACCTTAATTAAGTCACAAATAAGCAATTTGATTATTTCAATAACCCATTGTAATTGGGCCCTCAATTGATCAAATTACCTTAACCCTAGACCTCCAAACGGTCTTGGGTGATCCCCAAACGGTCTTGAGACCGTTTGGATGATTCCCCAAACGGTCTTGAGACCGTTTGGGCTAGTCAACCCAAAATCTCAAATTAGCTCATTGTGATTTCAGCACTGATTTCAATTAGGGTTTGCCCTAGTAATCAACCTTCAACTCTTAACTCGTTTGGAATTAGTCCATCAAATTTGGTGAGTCATTAATTAACATCATTATGAACAGTAATATCATACGGTCAACGCTTAGTCAACCATCTTATACGGTCTTGAGACCGTTTTCCCAAAAAGGGCAAATTAAGCAGATTGAAAATCAGAACTAAATTCAATTGAATTTGCTAATTGTTTTGCCTATATCTCACGATTCCTTTGGAGTTAACCTCTCAAATTTTGTGGGTGATTAACCTACATAATTTTTAACAGGATTTCCATACGGTCCACTCTAGGTCAACGCAGACATACGGTCTTGAGACCGTATGCCTTCATACGACCTTGAAACCGTTTGCCCATCAAACGATTTTGCAAACCGTATGGGCAATTGGTTGAGGTCGTATGGTAAAGTGGAAAACCGTGGATAAGCATAGGAAATAACGCCCTCATCTTCTAGCTCAAGAACAGCAACAGTTTCTCACGGATTTTCTTGCAAGGAAGCAAGGGAAGATAGGGAAGAAGAAGAACTAGCAACTAAAAGCATAGAAAAGATATATATAACAAAGCATAGGTTTAGAGTTATAAAACCCGCCTAAAGATTGCTCCTTGAGCTCCAAGCTTTCGAGCTCCAAGACTTTAATGGCGTCCTAGAAGCTCCACAGGTCGGCCAAGGTGAATCCTCCAAGAAAAGTTGAGAAGAGATGGCTAGAAAGATAGAGCTAAGTGAGCTAGCCATGAATTTGACCTTGAATTCGAGTTTCATCCAAGAATTTAAGAAAAAGGAAGGATCCAAACCTACCTTGCACTCCCCTGGTCGTCCTCCTGAGATACAGAGCTCTCCTTAGTCGGTTTGAGCAAGGGGAATAGTGAAGGAAACGAAAGAAATATTCCTTTGCTAAGTGAGGAAAAAGGCTTATATACTTGGGGTGGAATTTCAACATAGGCACATAGGTTTTCCTCACTTTCAACTAAGTCCCTCCTTTCTTCTTTGCTCGTCCCTCCTTATTATTTCTAAGGACAACCTTCTTCTAATGTCAAGAAATGAAGGCAAAGAAGATCAACCGATTACTAAAGCACACACATAAAAGGGCTATAGTACTTACACCTTGATTATTCAATCACAAAGGTGTTTTTCATTATATGATTATTCAATTGAAGTGACTTCTTCATCATTTCTTCTCTAAATGATGACAAGAGTCTTACAAGATATTTTATATGGTGTATTTTACAAGTTGCACCCCTCAAATTGGGTAAATTGCACTTTACTCCAATTTAGGGTTTTAAGCACAGGGATTGCTTCCATAGCTGCACCTTGGTGCTCAAGCTTGGGAAATCCCTCAAACTTTACCATAATCATTCTTATGATGTCTCAACATCAGAGGAACATCTCAACATGTGCAAATTGCAAGTTAACCCTTCTAACTAGGTAAATTGCACATAGGTCCCTGTATTACAAAACAATCAATTCAACATTGTTTAAAAGGGACAGAAAAGGAAAAGTATGTTCCTCAGGAACTTAATTACATGCAAAAAGATAATCACCAGTATCTTAATTACATAATTAGGCAAAATACCTAGGGTTAACTCATAACCTAGGTCAGGGATGTTACAAATTATCCACCCCTTACAAGGATTTCGTCCCCGAAATCGATAAAACATATTAAGAGAAAAGGGCAGGATACTTCCTTCTCATCTCATCCTCTAGTTCCCAAGTGGCTTCTTCAACACCACGGTGGTTCCAGAGGACTTTCACAAGGCTTATATCTTTCTTCTTTAACTGTTTAATTATGTTATCAAGGATTGACACCGGTCCTTCCTCATAAGATATATCATCATTCAATTCTACCTCCATAGGTTGTAGAATTGACTCAGTATCAGGGTGACATTTCTTTAGCATAGAAATGTGAAACACAGGATGTAACCTCTGTAACTCTGGTGGCAGCTCTAGTTTATAGGCTACTTGTCCAATCTGTTCAATGATTGGATAAGGCCCCATAAATCTAGGAGCTAACTTCCCTTTCCTTCCAAAACGAAGGACTCCTTTCCAAGGCGAGACCTTGAGATACACTCTATCTCCAACCTGGAATTCTAAGGGTCTACGACGGTTGTCAGCATAAGATTTCTGCCTATCCTGTGCAGTCTTAATCTGTTGTTGTATTACTTTAATCTTTTCTGTGGTCTGTTGCACAAGATCAGGACCTAACAACTGATGCTCACCAGTCTCAAACCAACACAAAGGTGATCTACAACGTCTACCATACAAGGCTTCATAAGGTGCCATATCAATACTATGTTGATAGCTATTGTTATAGGAAAACTCTATCAAGCTTAGGTGTAGATCCCAACTTCTGGTAAACTGGAGAACACATGCTCTCAACAGGTCTTCTAAGGTTTGTATAGTTCTTTCTGACTGTCCATCAGTCTGCGGATGAAAGGTCGTACTAAACCTTAGCTTGGTGCCTAAGGCTCTGTGTAACTGTTCCCAAAAACAACTTGTAAACTGAGGACCTCTGTCAGAAACTATTGTGACAGGAACTCCGTGCAAATGCACTATCTCTTGTACATACAACTGTGATAACCTTTCAGCAGAATAGGTTGTTTTGACAGGTAAGAAATGTGTTGTCTTTATCAACCTATCTACAACTACCCAAATGGAATCATGTCCTTTGTTTGTCCTGGGTAGGCCAACAACGAAGTCCATGGTCACATGGTCCCACTTCCACTGTGGTATGGGTAAAGGTTGCATTGTTCCTGCAGGCTTCTGGTGTTCAGCTTTAACTTGCTGACACACAGGACACCTCAGAACAAACTCTGCAACATCCTTCTTCATTCCAGGCCACCAATACAGTTCCTTTAAATTACGATACATCTTGGTGCTCCCTGGATGCATAGCATACATTGAAGAATGAGCTTCTTCCAGGACTAACTTCCTTAAGTTATCCACATCTGGCACTATCATCCTCTCATGATAACAAGCTACATGATCATCCGAGTCATGGAAACCATCTTGCTTCTCATTTCCATACTCTGATATGATCTGCTGAACTGCAGCATCATCTTGCTGTGCTTCCTTAATCTGCTCTCTTAGGGTAGGTTTAATATGCATCTCAGCCAACAACCCGGCTAACAATGACACCTTCAACTGTACATTGTCTTGCCTTAAAGAGATAAACATATCTCTCTTAGAGCACACTAAAGAGTTTATTTGTGCTCTGTCCATGGTTGATGTTGCTGATTTCCTACTCAAGGCATCTGCAACAACATTGGCCTTGCCCGGATGGTAATCAATTGTACAATCATAGTCCTTGATTAACTCCATCCAGCGACGTTTCCTCATGTTAAGCTCATGCTGAGAGAAGATATACTTAAGGTTCTTGTGGTCTGTGAAAATCTGGAATGTCTCTCCGTAGAGATAATGCCTCCAGATCTTCAAGGCATGAACCACAGCAGCTAACTCCAGATCGTGTGTCAGATAATTCTCCTCGTGTTTCTTAAGCTGTCGTGAAGCAAAAGAAATCACTTGTTTATCCTGCATCATCACACATCCAAGTCCATTCTTGGAGGCATCACAGAAGACTACATATCCTTTTCCTTGTTTAGGTAGCACAAGCACAAGTGCACTTGTCAACCTCTCCTTCAACAACTGGAAAGACTGTTGACACTTATCACTCCAAGAAAAAGGAATATCTTTCTGGGTTAACTTGGTCAAGGGTAAGGCTATAGAACTAAAGTTCTTAATGAACCTTCGATAATAGCTGGCTAACCCCAAGAAACTTCAAATCTCCGTCGGTGTCTTCAGTTGTTCCCACTGTAGAACAGATTCTACCTTTGTAGGGTCAACACAAATTCTCGAGGCAGATATCACATGTCCTAGAAAAGATACCTCCGGCAGCCAGAACTCACACTTGCTAAACTTAGCATACAACTTGTGTTCTCTTAGCAAGGTCAAAGCTTGACGAAGATGCTGCTCATGATGTTGAGCATCCTTACTATAGATTAGAATGTCATCTATGAAGACGACAACACACTGATCAAGGAAAGGTCGGAAAACTCTATTCATGAGTTCCATAAATGCAGCTGGTGCATTGGTTAGTCCAAACGACATAACCGTGAACTCATAGTGACCATACCTTGTCCTAAAGGCAGACTTGGATATGTCACTATCCTTAATACGAAGTTGATGATATCCAGACCTCAAGTCTATCTTTGAAAAGACTGTTGCACCACGCAACTGGTCAAAGAGATCATCAATCCTCGGCAGAGGGTACTTGTTCTTTATTGTTACTTTATTGAGTTGTCTATAGTCAATGCACAACCACATTGACCCATCTTTCTTTTTAACAAACAAGACCGGAGCGCCCCAAGGTGAAGTGCTTGGTCGGATAAAACCCTTCTCAAGTAACTCTTGAAGCTGTTTTTTGAGTTCTGCCATCTCGGCAGGCGCCATCCTATACGGAGTCTGGGCTATGGGTTTCGTATCTGGGATCAGATTGATTTCAAAATCAATTTCCCGAAGTGGTGGTATACCAGGAAGTTCTTCAGGAAACACATCCTCGAATTCCCTGACTATGGGAACTTCGGCAGGATTGGAACTTTCCTTGGTAACATCTACCACATGGGCCAAGAATGCATAACATCCTTGCCTCAACAGCTTATCAGCAACCATAGCTGAAACAAGACAGGTGGGCAGAATCTTTCTTTCACCTTGAAAGATCCATGTGTTGCTTTCATCAGCAAACACAGCCAACTTAGACTCACAATCCAAGACAACTCTATACCTCTCTAAGGTATCCATCCCGAGGATTATATCAAATCCTTGCATATCAAGCGGTATAAGATCCACTTGAATGCGATGGTCAGAAAAGAAGAGGATGCAGGGAGAGCATACCTCCTGCAAAATGGCAGACCCACTCAACGGAGTCTCCAACAACAAACTATCTGCCCTATGACTAACAGTCACATTGCAGTTACGAATCACTCTAAGTGATGAAAGAGTGCGTAGCACCCAGGTCAATCAGAATAGATACAACACAGGATGTAGACATATCAGGATATAAAAGTTCCATCTGACCTGCCACTACCCGTGGATTGACCACTGCATCTGGTGGGTTCATAGCATAGAACGTCGCTGTCGCTTGGTGTTGAGGTGGTGCTGATGATCCAGCTTGAGACGCTTGTCCACGTCCTCGAGCTGCTCCTTGAGATTGCATTCTCTGAGATCCTTGTTGATTCTGTCTTGGAGGCTGTGTCACACTGACAGGCCTAGAACGACAATCCTTCATCAAGTGTCCCACCTTACCACAATTGTAGCATCTCCTCTCCTGTTGTTGTGGTCGGGGTGGTCCAGTAACTGACATCGATGCAGAACTGTGAGTCCCTTGAAGCGGTTGACTCCGTCCTCTACCTCTGCTTGGTGACCATTGAGTTTGAGAACTCGATCTGGGTGGTGGAGGGTTAGGTGCAGAGAATCTAGATTTCTTGAAATCCCTAGATGAAGAACCCTGGAACTGTGGATATCTTTTCTGGGTTTGCCTCTTCTCAACCACATATCTCTCTATCCTTCGGACTGACTCAACGAAGGTAGAGAATCTCTCTCGGTTTTCTAAGGCAGACACAGGGGTTGACATATCAGCATTCAAACCCTTCTCAAATCTCCTGATTCTTTCCTCATCTGTGGTAGCCATGTGCGGACAGAACCGCAGCAATTCCATGAACTTAGCTTCATACTCACTAATGTTCATCATGCCCTACCTCAATCTCTCAAACTGAGAGATCTTCTCATCTAGGAAGGTTTTTGGAAAATATCTATTGATAAATTCCCGACGAAACTCTTCCCACGAGAACTCTATTCCAGGTCTCTTCTGCTCTTCCATGTTCCACCAGTGACCAGCACTGCCTTTGAGAAGATAGACAACATGTCTAACCTTCTCAGCCTCCGGGATAATAAGAATCCTGAAAGCCTTCTCCAACTCTGTTAACCACAGATCAGCATCTGCGGGGTCAGCAATCCCAAAGTACTCAGTAGCTCCGACACGACGAAATCGCTCGAACGTCTTACCGATACCTTGTCCTTCGGGCTGGGCAGGTGCCCTAGGTGCAGGCATGGGCATCCTGTCAGTGATGTGTGTCATGGCAGTCATAAACTGCCCAAACATTGTCTGAACTGATGGGTTACCCATATCAGCTGGGTCAAACTGGGGTGGCTCAGGTGTAGGCTGTTCTATTTCTGGAACCCTTGCACCGCCTCGAGGTGCACTAACACTACTCTCTGCCACGTACTCATCATGTGGCTCTGCCATCCTTATGTATCTTCTTCTCCTGAGGAGCAGAAGATTCTATTAGATAAGGAAGAGATACTAAGGATAGACTCAACATCCTAAGTCCTATGCCTCTGTAGACTCAACGGACCTAGAGCTCTGATACCACTAATTGTGGGATCTGATCTCCAAACCACGATATAAACACGATTTAAACTTAAAGGAAGCAAATCGATTAACAACGGAAGACAAAAATCACGGGAAATTAAAACTTTTTGAGACAAGAGCTTGAATCCATAAAGCTTCATTCATAAAAGGAGATAAACTGTTTACATCTCATGATAATTACTTCTTGAGTAATTATATACAACAAGATACAAAATCTCAAGAACTCATAACCAAAAGACTCCAAGACCTGAGAGTACAGAGGACACATAGGACTGACTCTAACTACACCACATGGTAGGCTAAATCTCCACCTGAGATTTACTGCTGCTCCTGGTGCTGCTGCTGCTGGGACTGGTCACCTGTAGACCTGTTCCTCCGTCCTCGACGTCCACCTAAAAAGTTGAAGTCTACGGGGTGAGACAATTGGACATAATTGTCCCAACGAGAGTTATAACTCTCCGCCAGAAGCTTTATTATAATATTAAAGAATAACTTAAGCAGTAAAAGCTTACAAAGTATTCAATGGCAGATACAGTTGTATACAAGAGCTCAACATTTATCAAGCATGAAGAACATATGCACTATACAGTGTAACATCAATCAATTAGCTCATAGTTACCTTTAACAGGTATACTACGCTGTAGATTATGTTTTTCAAACATTCTTATTATTATGCCCTGTGGAGATGAGGTTTACCACTCATACCCCAACCAATCACTGTTAAGTGCCTTAGTATCATACTAGGTCATCGAAAGAGCCGGATTCTCATGACCTTCACCTTCCTCAGTCAGTAAGAGGAGCACTTGTAGGACATCTTGTGTCTCTACTATTATAGCTCACCAGGGTAATCTGGTCCTTCGCTATTTTAGAGTTACAGTGGCGTTCTGTACTCTCTTCGTCATCAGGAGATTTCATGTTTATCTTCACTAATACGGATATCTATGTTTTCCTCGTCCTCAGGAGGTTTCATGTTTACCATCCACTGATATGGTATGAGTTTTGTAGTGAAGGATTGACGGATTATACATCTACATCAAATTCCTACACTAGGATGTAAGGTTCTACACATCCATATACCCCACATACTCAACAGTATGTGATCCAGGAGTTCCCGTAGAAAAACCTGTTTCACCATCATTTGATCTCTGAAAATGATGGATCTATGATCAGGGCTCTACATTTCACTTGATTAGTTAGGTACATTCAGTATTCTTTTACATCATACATTGTTCTTCAAACAATAACAGTAGCATAACAGCTATGAAAGTAGAATACTAAATGTAACAAACCTAACTCACATCAATCATCATTTCTCAGTATACTCATCACAAGTCATCTCTAAAGCATGACCTTGATGGTATTCATGGCTCTTACAGCCCATTAAAACATAGGATACCACTGACAAAGCATCAAGATATTTTACTATTCCTAAAGCTAACAACATGCTTTCAATGAATATAGTATCATCATTCATACCTGGATATGATCACCTTCATATCAGAACCTGCATGGTTAATTCAACTGATAAAGGTAATTCAAACAAGAATATACTTTCCACTCTTGTCATAAGAGCTAAGTTCTCTGATTCTCATCAATTAGAGTTTGCTACTCATATTGCATGTCATCACCCTTGAATTAGGGTTTACTATTCACATTATGGTGAATTGAACTCATAACATCATCATGTATGAGGAACATCATCATTGATGCTCTCAGATTAGTTTAAGATTCATCATTTATCATAATTAGGGTTCCATGATCTCACATAGGTGGATCATACCCTAATCATGCACGTTCATGTGTATTGAAGGTGCTTTACTTGAATTTCCATCATAAAAGGGTACTTTCTCTTTCTTAAGATACTTTCTCTCTCCTCATACGTGTAGATGGTGATAACACCAATCTAGATCAGGTTGGGTTAAGTCCACTTTGATTAACATAGACCAAATCACCACTATTGAGTGATTAGGGTTTGATTAGAACAAGGTTTCACTCAATTGAACCTTTCAAGGGTATTATGGTAAATTACACATTGATCATCATCATGGGTTAATTTACTAACCACTTGACCCTTAATGTCTTTTGGTATCATTAGGGTTCAGGTTGAACAACTATTAAACCATTTAAGCCTTCAAGGCATTAGGCAGACTTAACTTCAAAAGTCTCCAAAAGGTTTCACACCTTCAACCTTCATACGATCTTGAGGTCGTATGCCCTCATTCGATCTTGAGGTCGTATACCCTCATTCGATCTTGAGGTCGTATACCCTCATTCGATCATGAGGTCGTATACCCTCATTCGATCTTGAGGTCGAATGCCCTCATACGGTTTGAGGTCGAATGCCCTCATTCGGTTTGAGATCGAATGCCCTCATACGGTTTGAGGTCGAATGACCTTATACGGTTTGAGATCGAATGACCTTATACGGTCTTGAGGTCGAATGACCTTATACGGTCTTGAGGTCGAATGACCTTAAAAGCTCAAGACCGTATGGACCTCCAAGGTGGTTCAAAGGGTAAACTCGATTAGGGTTTCCTATGTTGAAGCCATCAATTGGCCTCAAGCTTGCTAACCACTTACCAATTGAGACAATTAGGGTTAGCCTTAACCAATTGGTCACTCAATTGACCCTCAATTGATATCCAATTAGGGTTGGAGTTGGTTCAATTAAGGTCTATAAACGTTCAACCATCAACACTCAACAATGTGAATCAAATCAAAGTTGAACCCATCAATTGACCTCCAATTGGGCTCAAACTTGGCCCAAACGGTCTTGGGATCGTTTGGATATACTCCAAATGGTCTTGAGACCGTTTTCCCAAGAATTCATCAAAATCTAGATTGATTTGATAGGGGTTGAACCTTAATTAAGTCACAAATCAGAAATTTGATTAATTCAATAACCCATTGTAATTGGGCCCTCAATTGATCAAATTACCTAAACCCTAGACCTCCAAACGGTCTTGGGTGATCCCCAAACGGTCTTGAGACCGTTTGGGCTAGTCAACCCAAAATCTCAAATTAGCTCATTGTGATTTCAGCACTGATTTCAAATAGGGTTTGCCCTAGTAATCAACCTTCAACTCTTAACTCGTTTGGAATTAGTCCATCAAATTTGGTGAGTCATTAATTAACATCATTATGAACAGTAATCTCATACGGTAAATGCTTAGTCAATCATCTTATACGGTCTTGAGACCGTTTTCCCAAAAAGGGCAAATTAAGCAGATTGAAAATCAGAACTAAATTCAATTGAATTGGCTAATTGTTTTGCCTATATCTCACGATTCCTTTGGAGTTAACCTCTCAAATTTTGTGGGTGATTAACCTACATAATTTTGAACAGGATTCCCATACGGTCCATGCTTGGTCAATGCGGCCATATGGTCTTGAGACCGTATGCCTTCATACGACCTTGAAACCGTTTGCCCATCAAACGGTTTTGCAAACCGTATGGGCAATTGGTTGAGGTCGTATGGTAAAGTGGAAAACCGTGGATAAGCATAGGAAATAACGCCCTCATATTCTAGATCAAGAACAGCAACAGTTTCTCACGGATTTTCTTGCAAGGAAGCAAGGGAAGATAGGGAAGAAGAAGAACTAGCAACTAAAAGCATAGAAAAGATATATATAACAAAGCATAGGTTTAGAGTTATAAAACCCGCCTAAAGCTTGCTCCTTGAGCTCCAAGCTTTCGAGCTCCAAGCCTTTAATGGCGTCCTAGAAGCTCCACAGGTCGGCCAAGGTGAATCCTCCAAGAAAAGTTGAGAAGAGATGGCTAGAAAGATAGAGCTAAGTGAGCTAGCCATGAATTTGACCTTGAATTCAAGTTTCATCCAAGAATTTAAGAAAAAGGAAGGATCCAAACCTACCTTGCACTCCCCTGGTCGTCCTCCTGAGCTCCAGAGCTCTCCTTAGTCAGTTTGAGCAAGGGGAACAGAGAAGGAAACGAAAGAAATATTCCTTTGCTAAGTGAGGAAAAAGGCTTATATACTTGGGGTGGAATTTCAACATAGGCACATAGGTTTTCCTCACTTTCAACTAAGTCCCTCCTTTCTTCTTTGCTCGTCCCTCCTTCTTATTTCTAAGGACAACCTTCTTCTAAGGTCAAGAAATGAAGGCAAAGAAGATCAACCTATTACTAAAGCACACACATAAAAGGGCTATAGTACTTACACCTTGATTATTCAATCACAAAGGTGTTTTTCATTATATGATTATTCAATTGAAGTGACTTCTTCATCATTTCTTCTCTAAATGATGACAAGAGTCTTACAAGATATTTTGGATGGTGTATTTTACAAGTTGCACCCCTCAAATTGGGTAAATTGCACTTTACTCCAATTTAGGGTTTCAAGCACAGGGATTGCTTCCACAGCTGCACCTTGGTGCTCAAGCTTGGGAAATCCCTCAAACTTTACGATAATCATTCTTATGATGTCTCAACATCAGAGGAACATCTCAACATCTGCAAATTGCAAGTTAACCCTTCTAACTGGGTAAATTTCACATAGGTCCCTGTGTTACAAAACAATCAATTCAACATTGTTTAAAAGGGACAGAAAAGGAAAAGTATGTTCCTCAGGAACTTAATTACATGCAAAAAGATAATCACCAGTATCTTAATTACATAATTAGGCAAAACACCTAGGGTTAACTCATAACCCAGGTCAGGGATGTTACAAAAAGTATAATATTGAGTTGCATATTGTTTATTCTTATTATAGTTGCATGTTATATAACTTGGTTGTTTCAACAATCCACTTAAAAGATACTAACTAATTACAGTGGAACATATCATGTAGTTTTCCTTGGCCATAGATCCATCATCGTCAGGAGTTGGTGATGGTGGAACAGGTTCTCCTGTGGGTTAACCTGGAAGTGCATATTATTGAATATGTGTGGTTTCTCCTAGCCTAAAATAGAGAGGGAATCGAGTGCATCTACGGTTGCAGACTCGGGATATATATATATATATATATATATATATATATATATATATATATATATATATATATATATATATATATATATATATATATATATATATATATATATATATATATATATATATATATATATATATATATATATATATGAGCATGGTGAACAAGCCCATGGCTCAGGATATGTGATATGGGAGCATGAATGCGTTCATGGCTCAGAGCACGATGAACTGGCCCGTGGCTCAGATATACTAGCACTGTGACCTGTACCAAGGTGGGTTAGAGGAAGGGAAGCCTATGGAGATGACCCTGTGGCTGAGGCCACTTAAGCTTGAGACTGCGGTCCTGCTTTAGTTCTCGTGCACTGACCACAAGGTGGGAGGTTGTGGAGTCCGGCTCTTCCATTGACCTTGTATGGCATCGGCTTGGGTTTCACAACCGCAGGTTGGATTTGAGCGGTATGGCTCACTTCCTCAGGGCATAATAATACGTAATCTAGCCGTATAGTATTTACTGCTTAAGGCAAAACACGGAACATTGGTTGAGGCCTTGCTTGTGTAGTTAATCTTGTTATACATGCAGTTACTGATACACTCTTTATGTTCTGTGGTAAGATTTTATAATTCTTATCTTGTCAATCATGTTCCATAAAGAAATAAATGGGTGGTATGCCTTCCATACAACCTGGTAAGCTTGAGGGTATGAATAACCTTGCTATATAGATTGCTCTTGTTATACCTCTTATCAGTTATCTATTGTTGCTGCCTTATCTTTATGAGGTCTTGTAGTTTCGGTGGGGAGTTATGTTTCTCACTGGGACTGTGTGTCTCACCCCACTGGCTTACACCCTTTTTAGGTGTTCGTGCTAGACGTCATGGTGGTCGCGAAGTTGCAGCCGAGCAGCAAGACGAGCAGTAGAAGGCAAGCGATGGACATGCTGCTGTTTTGGTTGTTTTGTAGTAGAGTCTTAGAGTCATCCCTGTACTCTCAGGTCCTTGGAGGTGTTTTGACGTTGTTTCACGATGTATAGATGTTGATGTTTTGTATATCCTGCTGTTGGCCGAATGTGGGCCGTGATGTACATATAACAAGTGATGAACTCATGTGATAGCTAGACAGCTGTTCCTCTAAGCTGTGGACACACATCAAGGCTTGTATATGTTTATATAACATGTTTCCTTGTAGGATGTGGACTTGAATGTAATAGTTCCTTAGTTTATCAACTTTCCGCAATCGGTTTTAATTAACCCGTGTTTTTGGTAATCTGTGGTTTATGGTGATTTCCGCACGTTTTCACGTAACACCTCGTTGTCTGTGTGATAGTGGGATGTGTTGCCACAAGTTTTGGTATCAGATCTCTAGGTTCGCCGAGTATATAGGGATTTAGGACTAGGATGTGTCTGTTCTTGTGAGTTTTCCTTATTTTCTTACAATCATCTTCTGCCCTCAGCAGAAGAAAAGTCAAGATGTCTGGAAACCATGAAGAACATGCTACTGAGAACAATGATGCTGCATCAGTTGATGGAGCTATAGGGCAGACACATGAAGATCGGGTGCTTGAGGTTCCCCAACCTGACCCAGCCATTCTTGAACATCCTGCCTATCAACAGCTTATGGGCAGATAATTGCTATGATGAATCTCATGGTAGAAAGATTGCCAGTGCCTCCGCCGAGAGCACATGCTCCCCATGGTGAAACATTGGGTATTGGGGAGACCTTTGAGCGGCTTCGCCGAGTCGGAGCTTCGGATTATGCTGGAACGGCTGATCCAGCAGATGTAGATCTATGGTTGACAAGTCTTGAGAAGGCTTTCCGGATCCTCGACATCCCCGAAGCAGACAAAGTCAAGCATGCTGTCTACCTTCTGAAGGGTAGTGCTGATCACTGGTGGACCATCAAGGAGGAGAAGTGACCTAGTGAGGTGATCGGTTGGGAGGTTTTCTGGCGTGAGTTCGTCAGCAGATACTTCCCGAAGACATATATGGATGAGAAGATCAGTCAGTTTGAGAGCCTGCGACAAGGAACGATGAACATCACCGAGTACAAGGCCAAGTTCATGGATCTGTTGAGGTTTTTTCCTCACATGGCGGCAACAGATGAAGAGCAGATCAGACGCTTTGAGAAGGGTCTGAGTGCTGAGCTGACAACACCTGTTTCTGCATTGGAGAACTGAGAGCAGTTTGCTACGTTTGTGGAATCTGTCCGGAGGATCGAACGATCAGTAAGGGAGAAAAGAGAATCCATGTCTAAGAAGCCTGCTCAGTTCCAAGGACAGAGGTTTGGTGGCTTCAGGAAGCCCAGGTTTTCAGCACCTTCTGTGATGAGAGGTTCCAGCGTACCATCGCAGTGGTCTCCAAGTAAGGGGAGAGGTTATGTTTCTTCACCGTCAAAGGCACACAGTACAGCTTCAGTGGCAGTGACAGGACCATCTAGGCCACAGTTTGAAGTTAAGACAGGCTATATCTGTGGATAGGCGGGGCATTTCAAGTCGAATTGCCCAAATAGAGATGTTGAAGTAATGCAGCAGCCGAGGTAGAATCATCAAGGGACTGATAGACAACAACCTAGTGGTAGCAGAGGGCGAGGACGTGGTCAAACGTCGCAAGCGGGATCGTCTGCTCAAGGAAGCAGAGGACGTGGACAGCAAGCAACGACTCAATTCTATGCTATGAGTCAGCCAGAGGCGATAGTCAACCCACGAGTGGTGACAGGTCAGATGGAGTTATTTCATTCTGATATGTCTTCTTCTTGCTTTATATCTGTTCTAGTTGACCCGGGTGCTACGCACTCTTTTATCGCCTATAGTATGCTTGAAAGCTGTCATTTACCTGTTAGTTGTAAGAGGGATAGTTTGTTGTTAGAAACCCCTCTTGATGGTTCCTCGATGCTTCGAGAAGAATGTCCATCTTGTGTCTTATCTTTTTCAAGACACAGTATACAAGTGGATCTTATACCACTTGATATGCATGGGTTCGATGTGATCCTTGGGATGGATACCTTAGAGAAGTATAAGGTTGTTTTGGACTGTGGTTCCAAGCAGACTGTGTTTGATGATGATGGAGAGAAGTGGATCTTCCAAGGTGATAGGAAGATTCTTCCAACATGTCTGGTATTATCTATGGTGGTAGAGAAGTTGCTACGACAAGAATGTAAGGCGTTCTTAGCTCACGTTGTGGATACCAAGGCAAAAGGTTCTCACCTTGAGGAGGTGTCGGTTGTCCAAGAGTTTGCAGATGTGTTTCCTGATGAGTTCCCTGGTGTTCCTCCACCCCGAGAGATTGATTTCGAGATCAATCTGGTTCCAGGAACATAGCCAGTTGCACAGACACCGTATAGGATGGCTCCAGTAGAGATGGCAGAGCTTAAGAAGCAGTTGCAAGAGTTGTTGGAGAAAGGTTTCATCCGACTGAGTACTTCGCCTTGGGGTGCTCCAGTGTTGTTCGTGAAGAAGAAGGACAGATCAATGCGATTGTGTATAGATTACCGGCAGTTGAATAAGGTCACGATCAAGAACAAGTACCCATTGCCGAGGATAGATGATCTGTTCGATCAGTTGTGTGGTGCTACCATGTTTTCAAAGATCGATCTATAGTCTGGATATCATCAATTGAGGATAAAGGTGGATGACATACCAAAGTCAGCTTTTAGGACGAGGTATGGTCACTTCGAGTTTGTGGTTATGTCGTTCGGGCTAACCAATGCACCTGTTGCTTTCATGAACTTGATGAATCGAGTGTTCTATCCGTTCCTAGATCAGTTTGTTGTAGTCTTTATAGATGACATCCTGATCTACAGTCGGGACAAGCGAGAGCATGATCGACATCTTCGACTAGCGTTGACTCTTCTTTGTCAACATCAGTTGTACGCCAAGTTCAATAAGTGCGAGTTCTGGTTGGAAGAAGTAACTTTCTTGGGTCACATAATATCTGCGGAAGGAGTCAAAGTGGACCCGAAGAAGGTGGAGTCCGTTGTAGAATGGGAACAGCCAAAGACGCCGACAGAAGTTCGTAGTTTCCTGGGTTTAGCAGGATACTACCGGAGGTTTATCAAGGACTTCAGTGCGATTGCGTTTCCAATGATAAAGTTGACTAGAAAGGATGTACCTTTTGTCTGGGATGATTGTTTCCAGCGAGCTTTCCAAATTTTGAAGGAGAAGCTGACTAGTCTCCAGTGCTAGTGCTGCCAGAGCCTGGGAAGGGCTATGTTGTTTTCTGTGATGCTTCCAAGAAAGGCTTAGGTTGTGTGTTGATGTAGGAAGATCGTGTGGTTTCTTTTGCTTGACGACAGCTTAAGAAACACGAGGAGAACTAAATGACTCATGATTTGGAGTTGGCAGCAGTGGTTCATGCGTTAAAGATTTGGAGACACTATCTTTACGGGGAAGTGTGTCAGATCTTTACAGATCATAAGAATCTGAAGTACATTATAACATCCCTGACTAGGGTTATAACCTAACCCTAGAAGTTTTGCCTAAATATGTAATTATATACTTGTGATTACTTCCCTGGCATGTAATTAAGTTCCCCAGGAACATATACTTTCAATTTTGTACCTTTATAAACAAAGTTGTAGTAGTGCTTAGTAATGCAGGGACCTATGTGCAAATTACCCATTTAAGGGGTTTAACCTACAAATTTCATAGGTTAAGATGTTCCTCTAATGATGAGACATCATATGAGTTAATATGATGAGGTAAGATGGATTTCCCAAGCTTGGGCATCAAGATGCAGCTTGTGGAATGATCCTTGTGCTTAAAAACCCTAATTTGGAGTAAAGTGCAATTTACCCAAAATGTGGGGTGCAAATTGTAAAATACACCATCTAGAACATCTTTTATGACTCTTGACATCATTTAGAGTAAAAATTATGAAAGGTACACATTAATGAGTAATCAGATAAGAAAAATGATCTTTGTGGTAAAAATCACCTAAGTATGAGAATGGAGACCTTTCATATATGAACCCTAGTTGAAAGTTGGTTTTCTTTGCCCTTAGATCTTGAGTTTTGATGAAGCTTTGCATAAGTTTTGATAGCTTGGGCGTGCCTTGGAAACAAGGAGGGACTTAGATGAGAATTCCATGTTCTAGAGGTCCTTAAGGTGGAAAATAGCCTAAAGTATATAAGCCTTCACCCTTGCAAACCAAGTGAACGTATCACTTATCCTCTTCATTTCTCATCTTTCTCAAACAGCCAAGGCAGAGCTCTGGACTTCAGGGAGACGACCAAGTAGTTCTAAGGTGAGTAGGAACCATCTTCAAGCTCGGATTCTTGGATGAACTCATCATATAAGGTTGGTTCTATGATTAACTCACTTAGATTCTTTGTTCTAGCCGACCATCCCCATCTTTTCCTTGGAGAATCACCTCTGGCCGACTTGTGGAGCTCAAGACACCATTAGAGGCTTGAATCTTGGAAGCTTGGAGCTCTAGGAACAAGTTTGAGGTGGGTTTTATAACTCTAAACTCCTTGCTTTATTATGCTTATCTTTGTTCTTGCCTTTAGTGCTTAGTTCTTCTTCTACCTCCCTTCTTCCTTGCACTTTTGCAAGTAAAATGGTGGAGTAACCGAACTGAACAAAGGTTGAAGAGGATGGGCATAAATTCCTAGGCAACTTTATCAACCGACCTTGGACCCTTTTGGTCCAAACGGTTGCAAACCGTTTGAGGTCAAACGGTCTCAAACCGTTTGATCTCATGCGGTCTTACAAGACCGTTTGGATCAAAACGGTCTCAAGACCATTTGATAGTGTTGACCAAGGGACGACCGTTTGAGGGTCTGTTGGTAACATATTGAATTTCATTCCTACAAAAAATCATAATCTAATTCTTAACCAAATGAGAGTTGAAGGCACTTCAACACCCTAACCCTAATAGGGTTGAAATTGCTGATTTCAAGTATAGATCTTGTTGAGTTTTGGGTTGAAAGACCCAAACGGTCTCAAGACCATTTGGGGATTCATCCAAACGGTCTCAAGACTGTTTGGTGACAACCCAAGACCGTTTGGAGGTCTAGGGTTGAGCTAATTTGATGGATTGAGGGTCCAATTTCAACAAGTTGAAGAATTGATAAAAATGTTGATTTTAGACCTAATTAGGGTTCAACCCTTATCCAACCGACTTGGTTTTTGGTCAAACTTTGGGCAAACGGTCTCAAGACCGTTTGGAGGATGTCCAAACGATCTCAAGACCGTTTGGGCCAAGTTTGGGCCCAATTGGAGGTCAATTGATAGGTTCAACCTCGATTTGATTCACATTGTTGAACATTGATGATTATCCGATTGAAACCCTAATTGAGACGAATTTAACCCTAATTGGATTTCACTTGAGGGTCAATTTGGTATCCAATTGATTAAGGCTAATCCTAGTTGACTCAATTTGTAAGTGGTTAACATGGATTTGGCCAATTGAAGGCTTCAATAGAGATATCCATAATCGATTGGAGCTTTTGAACCACTTTGGAGGTCCAAACGGTTTGAGCCCATTTGGACCAAACGGTCTCAAGACCGTTTGGGGTCAAACGGTCTCAAGACCGTTTGGGCTCAAACGATCTCAAGGTCGTTTGGACCAATCGATCTCAAGTCATTTTAAGATCAAACGGTTTCAAACCGCATAAGCCTCAAATGGTTTGAAGGTCAACTTTCCCCAAACGGTCTCAAGACCGTTTGGTGGTTAAAAGTTGAAACCGTTTGGAGATGTTCAAGGTTGTTTGTACTTAATTAATTGAAGGTGTAATTGGTTCAATGATGGTTTGATCTAAGCCCTAATGGTAACCTAGGACATTAAGGGACTAAGTGACTAATGAATTGACCTATGATGATGATCAATAGTGTAATTTACCAAAATACCCCTAAAGGGTTTATTAAAGGATGCCTTGTTTTAATCAAACCCTAATCACTTGATAGTGGTGATTTGGCTTATGATAGTCAATGAGGACTTAACCCAACCTAATCTAGAGTGGTGTAATCACCATCTACTAGTAAGAGGAGAGAGAAAGTACCTTTTATGGTTGAAATTCAAGTTGAGTACCTTCAATACATATGAATGTGCATGATTAGGGTATGATCCACCTATGTGAGATCATGGAAACCCTAGTTATGATAATTGATGAATCTTAATCTTATCTGAGGGCTTTAATGATGATGTTTCTCATACATGATGATGTTATGAGTTCAATTCACCATGAGTTGAATAGTAAACCATAAATTTTAGGGTGATGACATATAATGTGAATAGTAAACCCTAATTGATGAAAATCAGGGAACCTAACTCTTGTAAGAGTAGGAAGGTATAACATCTTTGAAATGAATTGTTTACTGTTATCAGTTGAATTGACCATGCAGGTTCTTATGGGAAGATAATCATACCCAGGTAAGAATGATGATACCATATTCATTGAAAGCATAGTATTAGCTTTATGAATAGTGAAATACCCTGTTGCCTAGTAAGTGGCATCTAATGAGATTGTTAGGCTGTGAGATCCATGAGTATCATCAAGGTCATGCTTAATAGATGACTTGTGATGAGATGATTGAGAAATGATAATTTATGTGAGTTAGACTTGTTACATTTAAGTATTCTACTTTCATAGCTGCTATGCTAATGATTAATGTTTGAGAACATGTATGATGTTAAAAGAATACTGAAATGTACCTAACTAATCAAGTATAATCATACCATGTAGAGCCCTGATCATAGATCCATCATTGTCAGAAAGCAAAATGATGGTGAAACAGGTTTTTCTAAGGGAACTCCTGGATCACATACTTACGAGTATGTGGGGGAATATGGATGTGTAAATCCTTACATCCTAGTGTAGGAATTGATGTAGATGTATCTTAATCCATCAACCCTTCACTATATGTTTATGCTGTAACACTCAAGGAAATCCTTATACCGCATCGATCAGAGATAAATAAGAAATATCTCGATGACGGAGAGAGTACAAAATGCCACTGTAACTCTAAAAATAGCGAAGTACCAGATTACCCTGGTGAGCTATATTAGCAGAGACACAAGATGTCCTGCAAGTTATCCTCACTCTGACTGAGGAAGATGAGGTCATAAGAATCCGGCTCTTTTGATGACCTAGGAATGATACCGATGTGACTTAACAGTGATCGGTTGGAGTATGAGCGGTATACCTCATCTCTGCAGGGCATAATGATGTTTGTAAAACATAATCAACAGCGTAGTATAACTACATAGGTTAAACTACGAGATACTTGAATGATGTTACACTGCATAGTAGATGTGTTGTTCACATTCCTTAATTGTTGTTGTTCTGCTTAATACCAATCTACTATTGTTTACCTTAAAAGCTGTTATTGCCTGTTGTTCTTTGATTTGCTATATAAAGCTTCTAGTGGAGAGTTATAACTCTCGCTGGGACAATTATTTAAAATTGTCTCACCCCGTAGATTTCAAAGTTATAACTCTCGCTGGGACAATTATTTAAAATTGTCTCACCCCGTAGATTTCAACTTTTTAGGTGGTCGTCGAAGACGGAGAAATCAGCCTACAGGTGACCAATCCCAACAGCAGCAGTACCAGGAGCAGTAGTAAATCTCAGGTGGAGATACTAACTGCTGAGTAGTAACTAGATAGTCCTATGCCGTCTCTGTACTCTCAGGTCCTAGGAGTTAGTGGTCTGAGATGTTGGTTTTAACTCTTGAGATTTTGTATCATGATGTGTATAATTACTCAAGAAGTAATTATCAGAGATGTAAAAAATTTATTCCCTTTTCTATGGAAGAAGTTTTATGATTTCAAGCTCTTATCTCAAAAAGTTTTAATTTCCCATGATTTTTGTCTTCCGCTACTAATCGAATGTTTCCGCTGAGTTTAAAATCGTGTTTATATCGTGGTTTGGAGATCGGAGCATCTCAGTTAAGTGGTATCAGAGCTCTAGGTTCGCTGAGTCTACAGAGACATAGGACTTAGGATGTCGAGTCTATCCTTAAGTGTTTCTTCCTTATCTAATAGAATCTTCTGCTCCTCAGGAGAAGAAGATATATAAGGATGTTTGAGCCACATGAGGATTACGTGACAGAGAGTAGCGTAGCTGCACCACAAGGTGGTGCAAGGGTTCCAGAGATAGAGCAACCCATACCTGAGCAACCTGTACCTGAGCAACCCAGGGAGCCACCTCAGTTTGACCCAGCCGACATGGGTAACCCAGCTGTGCAAACGATGTTCGGACAGTTTATGACTGCCGTGACGCATATTACCGACAGGATGCCTATGCCTACACCCAGGGCACCTGTCCATCCTGAAGGTCAAGGTATCAGGAAGATGTTCGAGCGACTACGTTGTGTCGGAGCTACCGAGTACTTTGGAACAGACGACCCCGCAGATGCTGATCTATGGTTAACAGAGTTGGAGAAGGCTTTTAGAATCCTCAACATCCCTGAAGTTGAGAAGGTCAGACACGCTGTCTATCTTCTCAAAGGAAGCGCTGGTCACTGGTGGAACATGGAAGAGCAGAAGAGGCCTGGAATAGAGATCTCGTGGGAAGACTTTCGTCGGGAATTTGTCCTCAGATATTTTCCAAAGACCTTCCTGGATAAGAAGATCTCTCAATTTGAGAGATTAAGGCAGGGCATGATGAACGTTAGTGAGTACGAAGCTAAGTTCATGGAGCTGTTGTGGTTCTGTCCGAACATGGCTGCCACAGAAGAAGAAAGGATCAGAAGGTTTGAGAAGGGTTTGAATGCTGACATGACTACTCCCGTGTCTGCTTTAGAGAATTGGGAGAGGTTCGCTACCTTCATTGAGTCAGTCCGAAGGATAGAGAGATCCGTAGTCGAGAAAAGGCAAACCCAAAAGAGATATCCACAGTTCCAGGGTTCTTCATCTAGAGACTTTAAGAAGCCTAGATCCTCTGCACCTAACCCTCCACCACCCAAATCTAGCTCTCAGACTCAGTGGTCCCCAAGTAGAGGTAGAGGATGGAGTTTACCACCATAAGAGACTCGCAGTTCAGCATTAATGTCAGTCACAGGACCACCAAGACCACAACAACTGGAAAGAAGCTGCTACAACTGTGGGAAGGTGGGATACTTGATGAAGGACTGCAGGTCTAGGCCTGTCAGTGTGACACAGCCTCTGAGACAGAATCAACAGGGGTCACAGAGAAGGCAATCTCAAGGAGCAGCTCAAGGACGTGGACAAGCGTCTCAAGCTGGATCATCAACACCACCTCAACACCAGGCGACAACGAGGTTCTATGCTATGAACCCACCAGATGCAGTGGTCAATCCACGGGTTGTGGCAGGTCAGATGGAACTTTTATATTATGATATGTCTAAATCCTGTGTTGTATCTGTTCTGATTGACCCGGGTGCTACACACTCCTTTGTCACTCGGAGAGTGATTCGCAACTGCAATATGACAGTCAGTCATAGGGCAGATAGCTTGTTTTGGAGACTCCGTTGAGTGGGTCTGCTATTTTGCAGGAGGTATGCTCTCCCTGCATCCTCTTCTTTTCTGACCATCACATTCAAGTGGATCTTATACCACTTGATATGCAAGGATTTGATATAATCCTTGGGATGGATACCTTGGAAAGGTATAAGGTGGTTTTGGATTGTGAATCCAAGCTGGCTGTGTTTGCTGATGAAAGCAACACATGGATCTTTCAAGGAGAAAGGAAGATTCTAACCACCTGTCTTGTGTCAGCTATGGTTGTTGATAAGCTGATGAGGCAAGGATGTTATGCACTCTTGGCCCATGTGGTAGATGTTACCAAGGAGAGCCCCAACCCTGCTGAAGTTCCTGTAGTCAGGGAATTTGAAGATGTGTTTCCTGAAGAACTTCCTAGTATACCACTGCCTCGGGAAATTGAGTTTGAAATCAATGTAGTCCCAGATATAAAACCCATAGCCCAGACACCGTATAGGATGGCGCATGCCGAAATGGCAGAACTCAAGAAACAACTTCAAGAGTTACTTGAGAAAGGTTTCATACGACCGAGTACTTCACCTTGGGGTGCTCCGGTTTTGTTTGTTAAAAAGAAAGATGGGTCAATGCGGTTGTGCATTGATTACAGACAACTCAATAAAGTAACAATAAAGAACAAGTATCCTTTGCCGAGGATTGATGATCTATTTGACCAGTTGCGTGGTGCACCAGTCTTTTCAAAGATAGACTTGAGGTCTGGATATCATCAACTCCGCATTAAGGATAGTGACATATCTAAGTCTACTTTTAGGACAAGATATGGTCACTATGAGTTCACGGTTATGTCGTTTGGACTAACCAATGCACCAGATGTATTCATGGAACTCATGAATAGAGTCTTTCGACCTTTCCTTGATCAGTGTGTTGTCGTCTTCATAGATGACATTCTGATCTATGGTAAGGATGCTCAGCAGCATGAACGGCATCTTCGCCAAGCTTTGACCTTGCTAAGAGAACATAAACTATACACTAAGTTTAGCATGTGTGAGTTCTGGTTACCAGAAGTATCTTTTCTTGGTCAGGTGGTATCTGCCTCGGGTATTCATGTTGACCCTAAAAAGGTAGAATCTGTTCTACAGTGGGAACAACCGAAGACACCGATGGAGATTCAAAGTTTCTTGGGGTTAGCTGGCTACTACCGAAGGTTCATTAAGAACTTCAGTTCTATAGAATTACCCTTGACCAAGTTAACCCGGAAAGATGTTCCTTTTTCCTGGAGTGATAAGTGTCAACAGTCCTTTCAGCTGTTGAAGGAGAGGTTGACAAGTGCACCTGCGCTTGTGCTACCCGAGCAAGGAAAAGGATATATAGTTTTCTGTGATGCCTCCAAGAATGGACTCGGATGTGTGTTGATGCAGGATAAGCAAGTGATTTCTTTTGCTTCCCGACAACTTAAGAAACAAGAGGAGAATTATCCGACACACGATCTGGAGTTAGCGGCCATGGTTCATGCCTTGAAGATCTGGAGACATTATCTCTATGGAGAAACCTTCCAGATTTTCACAGACCATAAGAATCTTAAGTATATCTTCTCTCAGCATGAGCTTAACATGAGGCAACATCGCTGGATGGAGTTAATCAAGGACTACGACTGTACAATTGATTACCATCCAGGGAAGGCCAATGTGGTTGCAGATGCTTTGAGTAGGAAATCAACAACATCAACCATGGATAGAGCACAACTAAGTTCCTTAGTATGGTCTAGAAGAGATATGCTTATCTCTTTAAGGCAAGACAATGTGCAGTTAAAGGTGTCATTGTTAGTCGGTTGGTTAGCTGAGATGCATATTAAACCTACCCTAAGAGAGCAGATAAAGGAGGCACAGCAAGTTGATGTTGCAGTTCAGCAGATCAGATCTGAGTATGGTGATGAGAAGCGAGATGGTTTCCATGATTCAGATGATCAAGTGGCATGCTATCATAGTAGGATGATAGTACATGATGTGGATAACTTAAGGAAGTTAATCCTGGAGGAAGCTCATTCTTCAATGTATGCTATGCATCCAGAGAGCACCAAGATGTATCAAAACTTGAAAGATATGTATTGGTGGCCAGGGATGAAGAAGGATGTAGCTGAGTTTGTTCGGAGGTGTCCTGCGTGTCAGCAAGTTAAGGCTGAACACCAGAAACCTGCAGGAACAATGCAACCTTTACCCATACCACAGTGGAAGTGGGACCATGTGACCATGGACTTTGTTGTTGGCCTACCCAGGACAAGCAAAGGACATGATTCCATTTGGGTAATTGTTGATAGGTTGACAAAGACAGCGCATTTCTTACCTGTCAAAACAACCTATTCTGCTGAAAGGTTATCACAGTTATATGTTCAAGAGATAGTGCGTTTGCACGGAGTTCCTGTCACTATAGTTTCTGACAGAGGTCCCCAGTTTACAAGTCATTTTTGGGAGCAGTTACACAGAGCTTTAGGCACCAAGTTAAGGTTTAGTACAACCTTTCACCCACAGACTGATGGACAGTCAGAAAGGACTATACAGACCTTGGAAGACTTGTTGAGAGCATGTGTTCTCCAGTTTACCGGAAGTTGGGATCTACACCTAAGCTTGATAGAGTTTGCCTATAACAATAGCTATCAACATAGTATTGATATGGCACCTTATGAAGCTCTATATGGTAGACGTTGTAGATCACCCTTATGTTGGTATGAGACTGGTGAGCATCAGTTGTTGGGACCTGATCTTGTGCAGCAGACTATAGAGAAGATCAAAGTTATACAACAACAGCTTAAGACTGCACAAGATAGGCAGAAGTCTTATGCCGATAGACGTCGTAAACCCTTAGAATTCTAGGTTGGAGACAGAGTATACCTCAAAGTCTCACCTTGGAAAGGAGTCCTTCATTTTGGAAGAAAAGGGAAGTTAGCTCCTAGATTTATGGGACCTTATCCAATTGTTGAACGAGTTGGAAAGGTAGCTTATAGACTAGAGTTACCTTCAGAGTTGCAGAAGTTACACCCTGTGTTCCACATTTCTATGCTGAGGAAATGTCACCCAGACACCGAGTCAGTTCTACAACCTATGGAAGTAGAATTGAATGAAGATATAACTTATGAGGAAGGACCAGTATCAATCCTTGATAATAGAATTAAAAAGCTAAAGAAGAAAGACATAAGCCTTGTGAAAGTCCTCTGGAATCATCGTGGTGTCAAAGAAGCCACTTGGGAACTAGAGGATGAGATGAGAAGGAAATACCCTGCTCTTTTCTCCTAATATGTTTTATCGATTTCGGGGAAGAAATCCTTGTAAGGGGTGGATAATTTGTAACATCCCTGACCTAGGTTATAACCTAACCCTAGAAGTTTTGCCTAAATATGTAATTATATACTTGTGATTACTTCCCTGGCATGTAATTAAGTTCCCCAGGTACATATACTTTCAATTTTGTACCTTTATAAACAAAGTTGTAGTAGTGCTTAGTAATGTAGGGACCTGTGAGCAAATTACCCAGTTAAGGGGTTTAACCTGCAAATTTCACAGGTCAATATGTTCCTCTGATGATGAGACATCATATGAGTGAATGTGATGAGGTAAGATGGATTTCCCAAGCTTGGGCATCAAGATGCAGCTTGTGGAATGATCCTTGTGCTTAAAAACCCTAATTTGGAGTAAAGTGCAATTTACCCAAAATGTGGGGTGCAACTTGTAAAATACACCATCTAGAACATCTTTTATGACTCTTGACATCATTTAGAGTAAAAATGATGAAAGGGACACATTAATGAGTAATCAGATAAGAAAAATGATCTTTGTGGTAAAAATCACCTAAGTATGAGAATGGAGACCTTTCATATATGAACCCTAGTTGAAAGTTGGTTTTCTTTGCCCTTAGATCTTGAGTTTTGATGAAGCTTTGCATAAGTTTTGATAGCTTGGGCGTGCCTTAGAAACAAGGAGGGACTTAGATGAGAATTCCATGTTCTAGAGGTCCTTAAGGTGGAAAATAGCCTAAAGTATATAAGACTTCACCCTTGCAAACCAAGTGAACGTATCACTTATCCTCTTCATTTCTCATCTTTCTCAAATGGCCAAGGCAGAGCTCTGGACTTCAGGGAGACGACCAAGTAGTTCTAAGGTGAGTAGGAACCATCTTCAAGCTCGGATTCTTGGATGAATTCATCATATAAGGTTGGTTCTATGGTTAACTCACTTAGATTCTTTGTTCTAGCCGACCATCCCCATCTTTTCCTTGGAGAATCACCTATGGCCGACTTGTGGAGCTCAAGACACCATTAGAGGCTTGAATCTTGGAAGCTTGGAGCTCTAGGAACAAGTTTGAGGCGGGTTTTATAACTCTAAACTCCTTGCTTTATTATGCTTATCTTTGTTCTTGCCTTTAGTGCTTAGTTCTTCTTCTACCTCCCTTCTTCCTTGCACTTTTGCAAGTAAAACGGTGGAGTAACCGACCTGAACATAGGTTGAAGATGATGGGCATAAATTCCTAGGCAACTTTATCAACCGGCCTTGGACCCTTTTGGTCCAAACGGTTGCAAACCGTTTGAGGTCAAACGGTCTCAAACCGTTTGATCTCATGCGGTCTTATAAGACCGTTTGGATCAAAATAGTCTCAAGACCGTTTGATAGTGTTGAGCAAGGGATGATCGATTGAGGGTCTGTTGGTAACATATTGAATTTCATTCCTACAAAGAATCATAATCTAATTCTTAACCAATTGAGAGTTGAAGGCACTTCAACACCCTAACCCTAATCGGGTTGAAATTGCTGATTTCAAGTATAGATCTTGTTGAGTTTTGGGTTGAAAGACCCAAACGGTCTCAAGACCGTTTGGGGATTCATCCAAACGGTCTCAAGACCGTTTGGGGATTCATCCAAACGGTCTCAAGACCGTTTGGTGACAACCCAAGACCATTTGGAGGTCTAGGGTAGAGCTAATTTGATGGATTGAGGGTCCAATTGCAACAAGTTGAAGAATTGATAAAAATGTTGATTTTAGACCTAATTAGGGTTCAACCCTTATCCAACTGACTTGGTTTTAGGTCAAACTTTGGGCAAACGGTCTCAAGACCGTTTGGAGGATGTACAAATGATCTCAAGACCGTTTGGGCCAAGTTTGGGCCCAATTTGAGGTCAATTGATAGGTTCAACCTCGATTTGATTCACATTGTTGAACATTGATGATTATCCGATTGAAACCCTAATTGAGATGGATTTAACCCTAATTGGCTTTCACTTGAGGGTCAATTTGGTATCCAATTGATTAAGGCTAATCCTAGTTGACTCAATTTGTAAGTGGTTAACATGGATTTGGCCAATTGAAGGCTTCAATAGAGATATCCATAATCGATTAGAGCTTTTGAACCACTTTGGAGGTCCAAACGGTTTGAGCCCATTTGGACCAAACGGTCTCAAGACCGTTTGGATCCAAATGGTCTCAAGACCGTTTGAGGTCAAATGGTCTCAAGACCGTTTGGGGCCAAATGGTATCAAGACCTTTTGGGCTCAAACGATCTGAAGGTCGTTTGGTCCAATCAATCTCAAGTCGTTTTAAGATCAAACAGTTTCAAACCGCATAAGCCTCAAACGGTTTGAAGGTCAACTTTCCCCAAACGGTCAACACACCCCAAACGGTCTTAAGACCGTTTGAGGTCAAACGGTATCAAGAGTGTTTGATACCAAATGGTCTCAAGACCGTTTGAGACCAAACGGTCTCAAGACCGTTTGGTGGTTAAAAGTTGAAACCGTTTGGAGATGTTCAAGGTTGTTTGTACTTAATTAATTGAAGGTGTATTTGGTTCAATGATGGTTTGATCTAAACCCTAATGGTAACCTAGGACATTAAGGGACTAAGTGACTAATGATTTGACCTATGATGATGATCAATAGTGTAATTTACCAAAATACCCCTAAATGGTTTATTGAAGGATACCTTGCTTTAATCAAACCCTAATCACTTGATAGTGGTGATTTGTCTTATGATAGTCAATGAGGACTTAACCCAACCTAATCTAGAGTGGTGTAATCACCATCTACTAGTAAGAGGAGAGAGAAAGTACCTTTTATGGTTGAAATTCAAGTTGAGTACCTTCAATACATATGAATGTGCATGATTAGGGTATGATCCACCTATGTGAGATCATGGAAACCCTAGTTATGATAATTGATGAATCTTAATCTTATCTGAGGGCTTTAATGATGATGTTTCTCATACATGATGATGTTATGAATTCAATTCACCATGAGTTGAATAGTAAACCCTAAATTTTAGGGTGATGACATGTAATGTGAATAGTAAACCTCAATTGATGAAAATTAGGGAACCTAACTCTTGTAAGAGTAGGAAGGTATAACTTCTTTGAAATGAATTGTTTACTGTTATCAGTTGAATTGACCATGCAGGTTCTTATGGGAAGATAATCATACCCAGGCAAGGATGATGATACCATATTCATTGAAAGCATAGTATTAACTTTATGAATAGTGAAATACCCTGTTGCCTAGTAAGTGGCATCTAATGAGATTGTTAGGCTGTGAGAGCCATGAGTATCATGAAGGTCATGCTTAACAGATGACTTGTGATGAGATGATTGAGAAATGATAATTTATGTGAGTTAGACTTGTTACATTTAAGTATTCTACTTTCATAGCTGCTATGCTAATGATTAATGTTTGAGAACATGTATGATGTTAAAAGAATACTAAAATGTACCTAACTAATCAAGTATAATCATACCATGTAGAGCCCTGATCATAGATCCATCATTGTCAGAAAGCAAAATGATGGTGAAACGGGTTTTTCTAAGGGAACTCCTGGATCACATACTTTTGAGTATGTGGGGGAATATGGATGTGTAAATCCTTACATCCTAGTGTAGGAATTGATGTAGATGTATCTTAATCCATCAACCCTTCACTATATGTTTATGCTGTAACACTCAAGGAAATCCTTATACCGCATCGATCAGAGATAAACAAGAAATCTCTCGATGACGAAGAGAGTACAGAATGCCACTGTAACTCTAAAAATAGCAAAGTACCAGATTACCCTGGTGAGCTATATTAGCAGAGACACAAGATGTCCTGCAAGTTATCCTCACTCTGACTGAGGAAGATGAGGTCATAAGAATCTAGCTCTTTTGATGACCTAGGAATGATACCGATGCGACTTAACAGTGATCGGTTGGAGTATGAGCGGTATACCTCATCTCCGCAGGGCATAATGATGTTTGTAAAACATAATCAGCCGCGTAGTATAACTGCTTAGGTTAAACTACGAGATACTTGAATGATGTTACACTACATAGTAGATGTGTTGTTCACATTCCTTAATTGCTGTTGTTCTGCTTAATACCAATCTACTATTGTTTACCTTAAAAGCTATTATTGCCTGTTGTTCTTTGATTTGCTATATAAAGCTTCTAGTAGAGAGTTATAACTCTCGCTGGGACAATTATTTAAAATTGTCTCACCCTGTAGATTTCAACTTTTTAGGTGGTCGTCGAAGACGGAGAAATCAGCCTACAGGTGACCAATCCCAACAGCAGCAGTACCAGGAGTAGCAGTAAATCTCAGGTGGAGATTCTGACTGCTGAGTAGTAACTAGATAGTCCTATGCCGTCTCTGTACTCTCAGGTCCTAGGAGTCAGTGGTCTGAGATTTTGGTTTTAACTCTTGAGATTTTGTATCATGATGTGTATAATTACTCAAGAAGTAATTATCAGAGATGTAAACAGTTTATTCCCTTTTCTATGGAAGAAGTTTTATGATTTCAAGCTCTTATCTCAAAAAGTTTTAATTTTCCATGATTTTTGTCTTCCGCTGCTAATCGAATGTTTCCGCTGAGTTTAAAATCATGTTTATATCGTGGTTTGGAGATCGGAGCGTCTCATACATCTTTTCACAGCATGAGTTAAACATGCGACATCGTCGATGGATGGAGTTGATCAATGATTACGACTACACCATCGAGTATCATTCTGGTAAGGCAAATGTGGTAGCTGATGCGCTTAGCAGAAAGTCTTCTTCTTTTTCTTCAAAGAAGGCACAATTGAGTTCCCTGGTAAGCCATAGACGGGATATGCTTGTTTCCTTGCGACAGATGAATGTACAGATGGAAGTGTCCTTGTTAGCTGGACTTTTAGCACAGATGCAAGTCAAGCCTACACTGAGACAACAAATCAAAGATGGACAACAAATAGATGATACAGTACAGTTGATTAGATCATAGTTTGGCAACAAGAAGCGTGATGGGTTCCATGAGTCCGAGGATGGACTAGTTTTCTATCAAGGTAGGATGGTGGTCCCTGATGCTGATGATCTAAGGTGGTTAGTGCTTGAGGAAGCACACACGTCAATGTATGTTATGCATCCAAGAGTCACCAAGATGTATCATAATCTGAAGGACTTATATTGGTGGCCCGACTTGAAGAAAGATGTAGCCGAGTTTGTGGCTAGATGTGCGGTATGTCAGCAAGTCAAGGCTGAGCATCAAAAGCCTGCAGGTACGTTGCAACCCTTGCCGATACCGTAGTGGAAATGGGATCATATAACTATGGATTTCGTAGTTGGTCTACCCAGGACAACTAGGAATCATGATTCCATATGGGTGATAGTGGACAGATTGACGAAGTCTGCCCATTTTATACATGTTAAGACAACGTATACAGCTGAGAAGCTCGCTCGAGTATATGTGGATGAGATAGTATGTTTGCATGGTGTACCAGTGACGATAGTTTCTGACAGAGGCCCTCAGTTCACGAGTCATTTCTGGGAACAGTTGCACAAAGCGTTGGGAACGCAGTTGAGGTTCAGTACCGCTTTCCATCCATAGACAGATGGACAGTCTGAGAGGACTATTCAGATTCTGGAGGATCTCCTTCGAGCTTGTGTTTTGCAGTTCTTAGGCAGTTGGGACATGCATCTCAGTTTGATAGAGTTTGCCTACAACAACAGTTATCGGCAGAGCATTGACATGGCTCCCTATGAGGCCTTATATGGCAGGAAGTGCAGATCTCCGTTGTGTTGGTATGAGTCTGGTGAATATCAGCTTTTGGGTCCTGAGTTAGTACAACAAACAATAGAAAAGATCAAGGTGATACAATAACAGTTGAAAGCGGCACAAGACAAACTAAAGTCTTACGCAGACAATCACCGACGACCTTTGGAGTTCCAGGTAGGAGACAAAGTGTATCTTAAAGTCTCGCCATGGAAAGGTGTGCTAAGGTTTGGCCGGAAGGGTAAGTTAGCACCCATATATATGGGGCCATACCCAGTCATAGAACGTATGGGCAAGGTAGCTTATGAGTTGGAGCTACCGCTAGAGTTGCACATGTTACATCTAGTGGTCCATGTCAGTATGCTGAAGAAAAGTCATCCAGATTCAGGAATAGTGATACAGTCGGTCGAGGTTGAGCTTGATGAAGATGTGACCTACAAGGAAGGTCCTGTGGCGATCCTTGACAGGAGAGTTAAGAAGCTGAAGAGGAAGGACCTGGTTCTTGTGAAGGTTCTTTGGCATCATCGTGGCATTGAGGAAGCCATGTGGGAGCTTGAGGAAGAGATGAGGAGGAAGTATCCCTCACTTTTCTCTTCAGATTTCGGGGACGAAATCCCTTTATAGGGGGTTAGTTTGTAAGGACCCTGACCTCCGTTTAGGGCTTATCCTATTTGCTTTGCTTAACCCTGGTGCTTAGTTGCTTGCTAATCACCTTTGGTGGTGATTAGGGTTTGTTGGTGCTTTGTTGAGAGCTGAAGGTGCTACTTGCAATTAACCCAAGTCTAGGGTTTGTGGGCAAGTTTGTCACCTTGTGAGGTGTTCCTCCCTCTCCTTGCTTCCTCTAGTGTTGAGAGGAAGGGTTAGGCTCGTTGCTTGAGTCCCTTTGGGCTTGGTTGAGCTTGTTGGGCCTTATGGTGTGTTTCCTTTGCTTCTTTGAGCCTTGTGTCGGGCAAGCGCATGCTTGTGTCGGCCTAGGTGTGTCGCCCAGGATGTGTGTCGCCCTGGTGGTGTGTCACCCAGGGTTGTGTCGGCCATGGTGGGTGTGTGTCGGCCATGGCATGAAGGTGTGTCGCCCATGGACCCTTTGACCTTCTTTGACCTCGTTTGTGTCACCACTAGTGGACACTTGGTGCTTGATGCTTGCATGTGGCAATGGCCTTGGACATGTGTTTAAGACATGCTAGAGTGGTGGCATTGCCCATGGACAAGTGTCCCTAGGTGGGCGACACCTTGCTTTGTTCTTCCTTGGTTTCTCCTCCATCCCCTTTTATATATGTGTTTCCTTTCTCTTGCTAAGGATACCTTTAGTTCCTTAGTCTCCCTCTTCTTGGTGCACGACACCCTCTCATCCTTTGTAAGCTTGGTGGTCGATCCTTCTTGGAGTCTCCTTCTTCCTCTAGTGGTGGCCGAACCCTAGAGTGCCTTGCTCTTCTTCCTTGGTGGTGCTTGGAGCTTGGAGCTTGGAGCTTGCTTAAGGCGGGTTACATAACTCCTAACCCTAACTACACTACATTCCTTTATGTGTTTATATGTTGCTATGATCATGTCAGCTATGCATGTTGTTAGTTTAGTTCTTGCTTAGTTGCACCTTGTTGGCCGAACCTGTGTTCTAGGGTTTCTTGGTGAGCAACACCCCTTTCTCTCCTTGGTCTAGAGGAGTGAGCTTGAGTTCTAGTATCATGGCCAACACTCCTCTCTCACTTGAGTTGAGAGGTGAGCTTGTGTTCTAGTTGCTTGAGCAACACACTCCTCTCACCATGGACTTGAAAGGTGAGCTTTGTGGTGGTTGTAAACCTTGGTTGTGGTTGAACCTTATGTTGCCTGATTGGTGTCAAGAAGTTTGGCAAGACCCCTCTCTCTTGATAGTTGAGAGGTGAGTCATCTTCTTGAGCCATTAGGGTTTGGTGTCCTTGTGCTTGAGGTTGATGACGACCTTGTGAAGTTGCATCTTGACCGTTATGATCTTAGGGGAAGTGCTGCCTGATATCCCTCTTAATCTTGAGCCTGGGACGACATGATGTAGTGGCTGTGTCGGGAGTCACCCTTGGTCCCTGCCTTGTGTGTTTCGGGCATCACACCTTGATGAGTAACCTGCCCGATACACTTAGCCTAGGTGATGGTTTGGTTTCGTTATGCCTTGTTGTGATAGAGGTGTTGCTAGCTAGTCTGTGGTGGGCGTCACCCTTTGGCCTTAGCTCTGTGTGTGTCGGCCGACAGCACAACACTTGATGGGCGTTCCACGACACCTTAGTGCCCGATACATGTGGATGCCCGATATGCATGGGTGCACGATACCTGACGCACCGTTGCACGACGCGCCATTGCCAGCCATGCTCCTTTGACTGAGCTACGCGCCCGGTTGCCCGTTACCAGTGGTGCACGACATCGCGTTGCACCTGATACTCTATGTTGCACGACGCCGTGTTACCCGACATGCCCTAGAGCCTAGCTGCATGGTATGATGTTGCCCGTTATGCCCTGGATGACCGACACCCTAGTGCTTGGCCGATATGTGTTGGTCTGCCTAACCGGCATGAGTTGAGGGTTGAGCGATAGGGAGAGAACCCTGCTCGATACCACATCTTGTGAGGGTGACCTACCCGTCACACTTCTTGTGAGGGTAGTGGGCGCTTATAGTGAGGGTCTTGTTCCTCGTATGAAACCCGATATATTGGATACTATCACGTTTGGTTTATGATGGTAACCTCAATATGCTTGATGGTATTGCTATAGTAAGTGCACATCTATGTATCTTGCCATGATAGCACATGTGTTTACAATCATCTTGAACTATTTGTATAATGCTAAGGAAATGGTAAACATATAAGATGCTTTGCTTAACGATATGACCTATGTAAATGATCACAGGTCGAGACATGAATGATAAAGCATGTAATCATCAATGTTGCTCTATGTGTGATAATACGATCTTTCTGTACTAACCATGCAGGTGATGCATAGCCAGGTAAATGGCTATGAGGTATATATATATATGATGAGTAACATTGCTTTGATAGTTGATCTTGATGATGAGATGACCTACGTGATGTGTTTTGGTCTGAGGACCTAAGATTGGGTAAAGTGCCTAAGTTGATAAGAATGCCTTGAGAGGCAGTAGCACTATGTGATAAGGGATTGAGATCCCCTGGCAATGTGTTGAATCCTTGTGATTGATCAGGATGATGTTAATTACAATAAAAGTATAATATTGAGTTTTATATTGTTTATTATTATTTTATTTGCATGTTATATAACTTGGTTGTTTCAACAATCCACTTAAAAGATACTAACTAATTACAGTGGAACATATCATGTAGTTTGCCCTGGCCATAGATCCATCATCGTCAGGAGTTGGTGATGGTGAAATAGGTTCTCCTGCGGGTTAACCTGGAAGCACATATTATTGAATATGTGTGGTTTCTCCTAGACTAAAATAGAGAGGGAATCGAGTGCAGCTGCGGTTGCAAACTCGGTATATATATATATATATATATATATATATATATATATATATATATATATATATATATATATATATGAGCATGGTGAACAGGCCCATGGCTCAGGATATGTGATATGGGAGCATGAATGCGTTCATGGCTCAGAGCACGGTGAACTGGCACGTGGCTCAGATATACTACCGCCGTGACCTGTACCAAGGTGGGCTAGAGGAAGGGTAGCCTATGGAGCTGACCCTGTGGCTGAGGCCACTTAAGCATGAGACTGCGGTCCTTCTTTAGTTCTCGTGCACTGACCACGAGGTGGGAGGTCGTGGAGTCCGACTCTTCCATTGACCTTGTATGGAACCGGCTTGGGTTTCACAACCGAAGGTTGGATTTGAGCGGTACGACTCACTTCCTCAGGGCATAATAATATGTAATCCAACTGTATAGTATTTACTGCTTAAGGCAAAACACGGAACATTGTTTGAGGCCTTGCTTGTGTAGTTAATCTTATTATACATGCAGTTATTGATACACTCTTTATGTTCAATGGTAAGATTTTATAATTCTTATCTTATCAATCATGTTCCATAAAGAAATAAATGGGTGGTATGCCTTCCGTACAGCCTGGTAAGCTTGAGGGTATGAATAACCTTGCTATATAGATTGCTCTTGTTATACCTCTTATCAATTATCTGCTGTTGTTGCCTTATCTTTTTGAGGTCTTGTAGTTTCGACGGGGAGTTATGTTTCTCACTGGGACTATGTGTCTCACCCCGCTGGTTTACACCCTTTTTAGGTGTTCGTGCTAGACGTCGTGGTAGTCGCAGAGTTACGGCCGAGCAGCAAGACGGGCAGTAGAAGGCAAGCGATGGACATGCTGCTGTTTTGGTTGTTTTGTGGTAGAGTCTTAGAGTCATCCATGTACTCTTAGGTCCTTGGAGGTGTTTTGACATTGTTTCACGATGTATAGCTATTGATGTTTTGTATATCCTGCTGTTGGCCGGATGTGGGCCGTGATGTACATATAACAGGTGATGAACTCATGTGATAGCTAGACAGCTGTTCCTCTAAGCTGTGGACACGCATCAAGGCTTGTATATGTTTATATAACTTGTTTCCTTGCAGGATGTGGACTTGAATGTAATAGTTCCTCAGTTTATCAGCTTTCCGCAATCAGTTTTAATTAACCCGTATTTTTGGTAATTTGTGGTTTATGGTGATTTCCACACGTTTTCGCGTAACACCTCGCTGTCTGTGTGATAGTGGGATATGTTGCCACAACCTTCATGGTGGTTGACCATTTAACTACAAGGTGGATGGGGACAGTTCCAAACCATAGTGCTCTACTATAAATACAAGACCATGGCCTCTAGTAAAAAGCATCATTCTTGACGCTGCCAGGCTACTACAATCAATCCATACTCTAATACTCAACACCCATCGACATTCTCCATTGGTTGATGACCCATCAACTGATGAATCTCTACCTCCACCAAGGATAAGGTTTTGATCTCTAATGAGAAATGGATCAATGATACCTTCCACTCACTGTTATCATCCACATGATCCACTCTCGCAACGACAACTCTAAGCTATAAAGATGGAGATCAACGACTTCTAGTTCATCTCTGACAAACATCAAGGGGTGTTCTTGTTGCTTGTTAGAAGCTCTCATCTCCAAGTTGAAGAGGCACTTCTGCACACCAAGGTTGTCTTCTTCTTCTTCCTCTTTTGTGACAATGCATATCTCCCTCTCTTCCCTTCATAAACTTATTATTCCTACCATGAGTGAGTAGCCCCTTGGCTAAGGTGTGGGGAGTAGCTTCACTACTCGATTTTATTCTCTTTATTAGATCTACTATTATGTGGACTATTATATATTTTGAATTAATCATTTTATGCTTGTATTTTTTCTTGATCATCAAGTTTACATGTTTATCAGATCTTGGATGTAGAGAACTTTGAAGCCAGGATCTAGGGTGTCGATTGATTCTTGTTAAATCCTTGATGAGTATTTAAAATAGTTGTTTTCTCAGGTGATAGATGAATGAACTCTAGATAACACGATAATGAGCTTGGGGTTATATATGTTTGGGTTTTGATCCTAACACTAAAAGGGGGATTTACATGGCCTCAACATGTGTATTTTGATGCTTATTATGATGCAATGAGATTGAATATTAGGTAGCGGTGGTGAAACACATTATATCCTAGTATATCCATCCATCTAATAATCCACACTTAATTCAACCCTTTTATTATTTTCATTCTTAGTATAATTAACAACTGATCCAACTCTTGACTTTAATACTAGTTCTTGCTAGTTTACTTTTACCAAACTAATTCTTAAAATGTTTTCCTTTGGGTTTGATGCTAAAATATACTCTAATAATATCCTTCTGCTTGCGGGGAGTGATTTTTTTTACTATCATCATTATCATCATCGTCGTCGTCGTCATCGTTGTCATCGTCGTCATCATCATCATCATCATCATCATCATCATCATCATCATCACCATCATCTAAGCCTCAATCCCAACCATGTTTGGGTTGGCTACATTGATCCTTCTTTTCCAATCAGCTTTGTTATGGGTCATACTCTGATCAAGATGTAACGATCCAAAATATCTCTTCATAAGCTATTTCTAAGTTAATTTTGGTCTACCTCTGCTTCTTTTAGTTATTTTTGGCTTAATAACTTCCTTCGAGTAGGTGCATTTGTTGATCTGTGTTGCACATGTCCATACCATCTTAGATGACCTTTATGCAACTTGTCTTATATGCTCATCACCCCCACTTTGTTTCTAGTATTGTCATTCCTCAAATGATATTTTCTTTTCATCCCACACATCCATCTCATTATACACATTTTGGCCCCATTCATTTTGTTGTGACCTTGTCTGCCCAACATTCACTCCCATATAGCATGGTTGGCTGTATAACTATTCTATAAAACTTGCTTTTTAATATGATAAGGGTCTTCGGGATACATACTACTCTAGTTGCATTCCTCCAATTCAACCTTACTGTTGTGATCTTGTTGCAAATATCATCTTGAACCTCACCCTCACTATCAATAATAAAACCCAAGTAGCAAAACTTATCACATATTGGTACATCTATTCCATCCAACTTGACCCCACCATTTACAATTCTAGATTGGCTAAAATTTCAATGCATATTCAATTATGCTTCAACAGATCATAAATCCATTAGATTCTAATGCATTTCTCCAAAGCTATACTTTATCATTCAATATTTATTTTCTTTCATCAATCAACACAATATTATCAACAAATAACATGCACCAAGGGGTATTAAGTTGAACATGCTTTGTTAAATCGTTCATAACAAGAACAAATTGGGATGAGCGTCAATCCTTGACATACCCCAACAGTGATAGAAAAAGTGTATGTCTCTCCTCTAGGAGTCCTAACACTTGCAATTGGTCCAACATACATGCTTTAATCAAGTTGATGTATTTGATAGGCACACCCTTTTTATGTAAAATCATCCATAATACTTCCATGGGTACTTGATCACATGCCTTTTCCATATCAATAAACACAATATGAAAATCTTTTTTGTTTTCTTTGTACTTCTCCATAAGCCTCTTTATCAGAAAAATAACATTTATTTTTTATCACAAAATGGTTGTCTAATATATGTGTTGTCAATCTTATCTTTTGCTTGATAATTCTCTCTCAAAGCTTCATTGTGTGACTCATCAACTTGATACATCTATAGTTTATGTACCTTAGAACATCTCATTTTTTCCCTCATAGATCGAGACTATAGTACTATTTCTCCATTCATTCAACACTTTTTCTTTGTAATCTTATTAAAGAATTTTCTTAATCACATAGCTCCTTCATCCCCCTACTCTTCCACACATCAATGAGAATATTGTCTGGACCAGATGCCTTTTTAATTTTCATCTTTATAAAGCATTCTTGGCCTCAGATAGTGAAACTCATAATGTGTAAGTGATATCTCTTGCATTCATGTCACCCGTTCTCTTACATTCACAGTATCCCCATTGAAAAACTTATGAAATTAATTTCTCCATTTGTTCTTTGTATTATCACCCTTCACCAACACTCTTCCATCTTGACACTTTACTTAACTTAAGTCTCTTCCTTTCTTTTTTCATATACGATCCATTTCATAAATATATTTTCCCGCTTCACTAGTGTCCAATTTCTTATATATATCATCAAAATATTTGGACCTTGCCTCTTGAATTGCCTTCTTAGCATCTTTCTTTGCTGGTTTGTCTCTCTGAAAAGTTGCATCATCTCTAAATTTGGGAAAACACCTATAGATATTCCTTTTGAGTTTAATATCCTTCTATACTTCATTAATCCCTCTTTCTGTGGAGGCCCAAACCCTTTGGACTCTCCCAAAACCTCTTTGGTAATTTTTGTTATACACTAGCTCATACTGTGCCACATAGAGTTAACATTAGACTCCAAGTTCCAAGTTCTCTCCTTTGAATTTGCTTGTGCAATAACACATATCATGTTACTAAAGAAACCTCCTTGTCAACATCCTTCCTGACCAATTTATGGTCCATGGTGAAGTTATTTTAGAAATCCTCCCAACTTGAATCTATAACAAGATGTTGTTTAACACATCCACCTTTGAGATGTGTTGTGACCTACTATAACACTTCATGGTCACAAGTTCCCCACATGAAGAATTTTCTTATAAATGAGCCAAATCAACAAGTTATCATATGATACTCTCACCGATTATGTTATGAATGTATGATTCAATGTTTTTCCAACCTCTAGTTGATCATGACACTAGGATCTTAATTAGGGAAACAGTTAGGTTATGTTGGGTTGCAATACACAAAATGAATGACTACGATCAACACAACTAGAACCTATGGAACTGTATGGAGGGGTGATACAAAAATTAAATGGTATGTTTTTATAACCCCATTATTATATCTAGATCTACTGGAAATAAGACTTTCTATATATTCCTTCCCCCTAGACAACTTCCATTGGGTTAGAATATCTAGTTAGAGTAGATATATCATCCTATAAGAAAACTTGTTATCCTTGGTTATATGAAACTCACTGGAAAAGACACGTTTAGACTCTCTTCTATCATTTCTTGAAAACAAGGTAGCAATTGATCCCTTTCTAAGCTATAGAGCATCACTACCATTGAATGTTATATCTATTTGTGGTTTTCTAGTGGGTGTGATTCTTTCCAGATGTGGTTTTGTAGTATAACAAAGATTTGAGATGTTGTAACCTGTCTGAGATTACTAAGTAATTGTACAAATTTTGAAACCCTAAAGGCAATTTATCAATTTTGATGTATGAATTTTAGTATATTAGTCTTTTATGTAGTGTTTTTATGTTTGGTGTATAATGGATCGTTAGGTTTTTGAAAAGCCCATGGTAGTTGTGTTCTATCAAGAAGGTGTGTTCAATATATTTTAAAAAGTGTTGGTTGTATGCCTTGAGAGCCATTGTGTGATGATTGTAACATGGATACTTTTTATATGAATTGATTATTAACAAAAGGTGTAACATACCAAAGTCTATATACTTAGCTCAACCTTCCATATCCTTATTCTCATTTTTATTAGGTTAGAATTGAATTCATTTTCCCTAGAATTAGACTAAGAGTTATGGGATCCAAATAACATACTATAATTATAAATATTTTTATATATGAATTTTTAAGAGGAAATAATTGAAGAAGGACAACAATAGGGTTCAAGGCATAAACACACCAAACTATAGACTTTAAATCTGATTTGACATTCATACTAGTTCTATAAGCATAATATGAAAATAAATCGAATTAACAGGACATATGGTGTCATAGTTGACTAATTAAGATGAATAAATGACCTAAGAGGAGACTTAACATACAATCAAAGAAATAAAATACCAAATGTACTCTAAAGATGCAAGTAAAGTTAGAACTTAACTTCCCACATCTTACTTAACCAACATGACAAATTTTAGGAGAATCAGAACTCATTTGACCATTCAACTAATTGATTAAATATCCTATTATTAATACACGTTATTATATCAAATAAATAACATTAATTTGCCAATGTCAGTTCACTTTAATTTAGTAATGTCCCCCTCCTTGGTTTGACATGTCTGTGTGACTTCTGTGTTTGTAGAGCGTGCCCCTTCCTGACAGGTAACCCACGTCTGTTCCCTTCCTCCTTGTTTCCTTGTCTTCTTCATCTCATTTTCTTCCATTTGCCCTTTCCTCTTCTCACCCTCATCCGTACTCTATTTCTTCCACCATTCCTCTCTTCTTCCCTTACATCCCTAAAACCTAGCCATCGTCGCCAAAAGATGACCCATTGTCTATAGTGTCAATGGTGTCGTTGTCTCTTCACTTTATTTTTCCATTTCTCCTATCCATATAGTACTTCCCTTAACGCTAGTCAGAATCATCTCCATATTCACCTCCAATATAATCTATATGGTGCAGTAGCTAATAACAACTTCATGATAACAACAATTTGTATCTTGCAAAGATGGACCATCATTGTTACAACCCCAAGCTTTGAGTTCATTTGATGAGAAATATGATTTCTCATAATAAAGATAAATGAATAAATAATGATGTCTCTTGATTGAATGCATGAATTTCTTTTACAATAGCCTTGATGTTTGTGTTGTGGGCTTTATTGGCTATTGGGCCCAATAACAAGGAAATTCAATTAGTAAATGAATAATTAAGTTTTTGAGAAAAGAAAGGTGTGGAAACCTCCCGAAGACAAAAGAATATAATCCAAGGTTGGATTTCGTGCCTCTTGGGTTCCTTGGATCCCAAGGAGTCCAAAGTTGCATAGAGAATGCAATAAGAAAAGGAAAGATCAATTAAGTATTTCTTAATTAAGAAAGAAATTGAAAACAATGGTAAAATGTGGAAAATAAGTAAAAAGAGGTACAATTGAGTTATCCTTAGTGGAATTTCGTATCCCAAGGATTTCTAATGATAAAAGGGATACCAATGAGGAAAATAAAAGAGAAATAAAGAGAAAACCTCAAAAAGAGATATTTTAATAAGAAATAAACAAGATAATGAGGAATAATAAAGAATAATGCATTTAGATGCATCTAGAAGGATAATGAGTATCCAATAAAAAGAATTTTGAATTCTTGGAGTTCCTTGGGTCAAAGGAGCCCCAATAAAGAGGAAAGAAAGAGAAAATACCAATAAGGAAAAATAAGAGAATAATGTAATACATTATTAATGGTTTTTGTGGTTTTGTTAAAGGAGTGGTATTTTATACTTAATGGATATATATTTTCGTGGCCAATAAAGTAAAAGACAAGATTAAAGAGAATAAGGGAGAATATTTTCGTATTCCCAAAAATTCAATAAATATGTTGTTTTAAGGAGATGTTTAAGAGAGAGAAACTTGCTTATTAGTAAAGGAAACACATTCCTAATTGGAAGAGGGCTTGGTTGCTTCATGGGCAAGCCTACTGGGGCATGGATACCCACCCTTATATAAAGGGTAGAGCCATTGTTCGAGTCCAAGAGAGAGAGAGAGATCCCACACTCTCCTCCTTGTGCAAACCCTAGTCAAGAGTAGGGGATCTATCATCAGAGCAATGAAGCTTCGTTTGGTGGTCTTGATGGAGGAAGGAAGCCTCCATGACAACCTAGGAGGGATAGGAGATCAACCCACACTCCTGTCTTCAAGCAGCACCATCCATAGAACTGCAAGGCTGCAACAAACACAGCAGCAAAGTGCAGCAGATCTAGCTTAGGAACGGACGTTTTGGCCACGGCTTGGAGGCGCCTCGCGTGTGCTAGGGTAGGGCGGAGGCAACGACACCCTTCCTGGTGGCCGTCGAGGTCAGTAGGGGGAAGGGGGAGCCACGCCCTTGGCAGCTAGGGCGGCAGCAGACGTCGGAGCAAGGTAGAAGACGATCCAGGGCGCACTGGACGGTTCTGCCCTTTCGCATGCCAAAGAGCTGATCCTCAAGTGGGGGGCAAAAAGGTCATTCAGTTATGTTTCCCAAAGCAGCGCATTGCATGGGTATGCTGACGTGTCAGCATGCCATTGGCCAAAGTAGGTAATTTTACAAAATTCATATCTCCCTAATAGTAGCTCAGATGATTATACATAAAATATGAAACTTGCTCAGAAAAATGAGAGGAATCCAATAAAAATATAAACGGAGCCTGATTATGTTTGCAATTCGAAATTAATAGAAGTTATTAACTTTAATGTAATGATGATTAAGAAACCCTATTATGATATGATTAATGTGATTAATAGGGTTTAATTGATGGTTAAAGTTGATAATTAGCCTGTTAATGATAAAAAGGAACATTAGGAACAAAAGGGATGAACTTTGCATATAATTATTTAATTTAGAGTTTATGTGCATAAATAGACTTTAATGGGCCTTGAAACCCTAATGTTGGTAATTAGGACTACTAATGGCTTTAATTATTCAATTTCATGTATAGAACTGAGTTTTCATGGTTATAAGATATTTCGAGCGTTAAAGTTCCTAATTTGTGGATAAATACCCTTAATGTAGTAATTAGGGTTTTCTCATGAATAAAAGGTGGAATTAATGGCAAATCGAGTTCATATGTGATTTGGACCATAATGAACTATGAATTGATGATAAATGCGTATAATGATCTTGTCATGGATTAAAAGGATAAAAATAGTAGCTTTAATGTAAAAGAGGCTTAATGAGCTTAATTAATAGTTAATTATGCCTTTAATATGAAATTAAGGATTAGATGTTGAAATAATTAGGGTTGGTGATTAATTGCGTTAAATTATGGTTTGAAATAGTAAAAGATGAAGGGAAACCCTAACTGCAATGGAAACCCTAAAAGTGGACTAGAAACCCTAGGAAGTAAGCTAGATTTGATAGATCTTAATGACATGAGTAATAAAAGGAAATTGTATAACTGTTTTAGGATCTTATTGAATGTTTGCTTGCCTATTGGTTGGTTGGATTATTTCTGTCTCACATCAACTTGACAGGTATTTGGTTACGCCTATGAATATCCTAAATTAGTTTCTCGAGGATTTTCGAGGTTTTATCGATGACTTGAATTAAACTGTTGGTTGCATTTAATTCATGCAAATTATAATGTGAATATGACTATCACATAAGAGATGTGCCTACTAGCTCAGATCCTAGTCCCCTCTGTAGCTTTATAGATTGACCTAGTAAATGGCTACCAATGGGGTAGGTCCATCAGGTCATTAAATGACTTAGTAAATGGCTACCAATGGGGTAGGTCCATCAAGTCATCATGAGTCAGGGATTGGGCTACCCTTGGGTAGGACCATGCGACTCCATAACCCTAAGAATTGGCTACCTGTGTGGTAGGGCCATGGGGGTAAGGATCTACCATATGAAAGAGGTAGTATCCATGTCCACTACAGGGACGATACAGAGATAGGGGATAGGCAAGGATTGAGTAGTATTTCTTAAAATGTAATCTTGGATGTTAAATGATATTTGGTTGATTACATTGTTAAAATAGTTGCACAATTATTGTTTCCCCCACATACCAGCTTCTTGCTGACAGACGTTTTGTTTGTCGGTGTTTTAGGTACAAATGAAAAGAAGAAATAGTAAAGTGGCATATGTGGAACTAAATGAGAAATAACGTACACAGGAGGATTAGTTAGATTAGTATCTTCATGGATAGAAGTTTAGAAATCCTAATTTTTAAAAGGTAAGGAAAGTTTTTATTTAATACCAGTTTTCAGTTTAGTAGTAGAATTTCATAATTATTATTGATTATTTGTCAAACCTTTGATTCGGGTTATTAGATAATGGCTATGATCTCTTGGTCTCCCTTAAGTGGGGGTTACCGGGAGACGAGGTCGTTATAATTGGTATCAGAGCATAGGTTCCTCAATTAATCTGTAATAATTATTAAATTTTACAAATTTTGTAGAACCCAAGGGAGTTATTAGAGGATTATCCGAAAGACAGAGGTGTCTAGAAAAGGATCATGACCGGGGGCTGGCAATATTTTCCTCTGCACCTCTAGTCGGAATACGAGGACTCCCGGATCCGTGTGACTGCCTGGCCAAATTCCTAGGGTATGAATCGAAATAAGATACCTTTAGGACTCTCTCATCTTGTTCATCCCTCCTCAACTCAAATTCTATTAAGGACCTTAAGGATTAGGGTTTTTTCTCTTCTCCTCACCCTCTTAAGGTATGGGTAAGGTTAATAAGGTCTAAGGAATCCTCCACCAAATTAATGAAAAGCATGTAAATAAGATGTCATGGACATAAGCTTAATAGAGTAAGCGTAAACTAAAGAATAGATACATGCTTAGGTCGTATGACATAAGTTGTCTTTTCTCTCAGGGGAGACATGAGGCTAGACCTTCTTGTCAGGAGCATGAGTAGAGAAAGTGAGTCTTGGAGGTAGAGATCTCCATTAAAGTAGAGACCTAGCACATCCTTTAGGGATGATGTTAACCCTAACCCTAAGTGGAGGTTAGAGAGAGATGACATGATGAGTTAGATGACATGGTTGACTGGGTGTTTGGATAGATATGCCTTTGGATTGCCATACGAGCCATGAGAAGTTGATGACCGAGTATCCTTGGCAACCCAACCCTGGGAAGGGTCGTGCATGTTTGAGCGAAGGATAGCTCCTTCATGGATAAAGTTAGAGAAGAACCGATAAAACCCTATGGGCTTGGGAAAGTAGAGTATAGCTTGCACCCATAGTGCGTCAGTAGTGCTGATAGTAGGATGAAACCCTGGTCAAGAGATCATGATGGACGACCTATGAAGTAAGCATAAAGGGCTATGGATGATCTTGAGCAAACATAAGTTTGAGCATAGGCTTCACCCATGTAGAGGTATGCTTGTGAGCTTGATCCTTCATGGAGAGAGGACCTCTAGTAGTAAGGTTGGAAGTGGAGTTAGAGAGAGAAACCATGACTCAAGAAAGAAGGTTGGAAGCTTAGATTCTGAGACACGAGGAACAGTGGGGAGTTGAGGATGATGTGACCTAAGTGGATGATAGTGGATGCTTCTAGTACCCATGGTATAAGTGATTACTTTCTGGATGAGATAAAGAGTGATTTAGACCATGAGGAGGTTTAAGTAACCAGTTGTGAGGCTTTATACCTAGTTGGTTGTCCTAGAAGAGGACTCAACTCCGAAGTGTCGCTCGAGTAGAAGGATCATGGAAGTACATGGCATACCTTGGACATGCTAGATTCGTGGTTAAGAGATTGAGCATGCAGTTGGATACCCAAAGGAGAACCTAGGGTTCCTAGGCCTAAGAGGGGAAGTAGTATACCCGATGCTCATGATGAGATTTGAGTCTCTATAGTTTCGAGCATGGTACTCCTCATGTGTAGAGGTAAAGGAAATCCCTTAAGTTAAGGGTATTTTTGATGAACCCCTCACGACTAAGTTGATCTAATGTTGAGGATGGGAACAAGTGTGACCTAGCATGGTTTAGTAGGTACACTTGTGCCTTAGTAGTTGCTGGATTAAGCATGCTCATGTGAATGTAAACCCTAAGGACGCTTGTGACCTTTGTTATCAAGGTGTAATTTCCTCCCATCCTGGGAGAGGGACCCTTTGGTAGGGGGTTTACCAGTTTGGTTGGTTTTGAGGTAACCTAAGGAGGTTTCATAGGATCTTGAGAAGCTAAGTGAAGAGTACATGGCATGAGAATGAACCTATAGACCCATAGATAACCATGTCTATGTGCATGAGGATGTGTTACCATGGAGGTAACCGATATGGGGCTTGACCAAGGTAGGCAGGTTGCCATGATCCCTATGAAAGGATGAAAGTCAGCCCACAAATGCAGGAAGAGAGATGATGAATGCTTGGGAAGGTTCTAAGTTGGACATGTACTATAATAGAATCCTAAGTCTATCCTAGGGTCAGGTAGGGATAAAACTGATGGAAGAAGGAGTTGCCTAATTCCCTAGTTGCAGATGACCATAGGGTTGGGAGGTAACAACTATCATTGTCTGAGGGCCATGGGTTAGGAGATTGAACACCTTCATGAACTCATGGGACCCAAAGGACAGATGAGTAGGGAACTCTCTGGATGCATAAGGGAAAAAGAGATGACCCCAAAAGTGTCAGCACCCTATAGACCTAGAGGAGATGATTAAGGATTGTGCTTGGACCAAGTAAGTTCGAGACTAGTTTTCCATGGAAGTAATGTGGATATCAAGATGATGGCATGTTTCAACTTAGATTTGAAGGTGTACTGGTAATGTGGGTTGTACCATCTCTACTCTTGGAATAGGAAGAACTCTGTATTTGGACGGCCGCCAAATGCTTATTTCTTCCTGTTATGGGAGTGAGAGGTAGGACAGTACGCATGCCATACACCAAGGGTAAGGATGATGTGAGTTGGAACGTTGCTATAAGGAATGAAGACAGAGATGACAATGTGCCTTGGTGGAGTGAATGATGCATGGACGGGTACAAACAATAAAAGTATTAAGATAATCACCTTGTAAGGATGTTCCTAGTAGAAGCTTTGTGGAATTTACAAGGTTGAGATTGATCACCAGGTGGAAGAGATTAGAGTTTCTTGATGAAGATAAAACTAGAGTTTGAGATGAGATGATAAGTATAATACATGGAGGTGTATGTCCTCAAAAATACTTAACACCTAAGGATAATAAGTGGTAATGAATGCTTCGGTTGAGATATAGCTGCCTAGTTTAGCTGGAAGCTAGAAGAAGTTGAGGTTGTTAGGCTAACCTTCAGTTGAGAAAAAGAGATAAGTTTGGCTAACACCCAAATGTATCAATAGAGGTTAATCAAGTAAATGATTGCTTGGTTAGCCAGTCAAATCCATGCTATAATGAAAGGATGATTGCCGAACCTCAGATGTACTTCTTTGGAAAGGAGAGTGATGAAACCCTGATGAGAATGGTTTAGGGTTTCTGAGGAATTGATCTTGAGGAATCATGACATACAAGAAATCATGATTTTAAGATCACCGTACACCGTAGTAAGTGATGGTGGTGCTTTGGATGCCTGATGCATGTAGCATGTAGCATGTGGCCATGCAAGCCAGGAGGTGAAGGACGAACTCCAGTAACCCAGTGCATGGATATAAAGTATATAGAGTTCCCGAGAGGGAATGGGAGTTCATCGCTATGGATGTTGTGAGTCTCCCAGACCAAGAAAGGTCAAGATGCAATATGGGTTATGATAGATTGCCTTACCGAGATGACATGAGCAAGAAAGAGTACTGTCATGGGACAAATCTGGTTGAACTACTTATAAGAGAGAGATGGTTCAACTACACCATGATGCGAGTGCAAAGTTTTTGAGAATAACCTAAAGATTCACTTCCATGAGGTGGAAGTAGATACATAAAGAACTCAAAAATAGTATAGTTTATCACCCCGTACTAATGGACAGTATGATCCAGACTAGAGGGTCTGATGAGAGCATGTGTGCTCATTCAGGGTGATACATAGTGATAGTTCTTAAGATGTGATTTTAACCACCATATCCTTTATCGGGATGTAAGAATTTGCATAAGGAGGTTGTGTCGGTCACCACTTCATTAAAATAATGTTGGTGAAGGAGGCCTCGTGAAGGTCAGAAAAGAACCACAATGTGTGCAGATGAAGTCGCTTTGATCATGCAATGGCCGAGAGAGAGCCCAGTGGTGACATGAGTCACGAGCTGATGCAAAGCAGACTGACATGTAGTTCACTATGGGAAAATATGTGATGTGAAAATCCAACCCCTCTAAGCTTCAGTTGAGAAAGCTGAGTCCCTGATATATGAGTCCATTTGAGATGGATTGGTGGAGATGGTTGTGTTTAGCCTTGCCCCTCAGGATAACATGATGAATAATGTGTTCCATAAGTCCGATCTAGAGTACTATGTGAGGTACCCAAGCCATGTACTGAGCCCTGAACCAAATCAGCTTTTGAGAGGCTGAATTGTCCTGAGTCACCTATGAGGGTATGATATACCAAGGTAAGAAAGAACTCAGATGGAAGAATATGAGATGATGAAGGTTCTTGGGAAGCACCATGGAAAGGGTGAAGCCACATAGGAGCCATGATGGACATATGAAAGGCTTATCCTGTTTGTTTGCTTGCTTGATGGAATTTTGAGGACAAAATTCTTATAAGAGGGGAAGGATGTTACAACCCCAAGTTTTGAGTTCATTTGATGAGAAATATGATTTCTCATAATAAAGATAAATGAATAAATAATGATGTCTCTTGATTGAATGCATGAATTTCTTTTACAATAGCCTTGATGTTTGTGTTGTGGGCTTTATTGGCTATTGGGCCCAATAACAAGGAAATTCAATTAGTAAATGAATAATTAAGTTTTTGAGAAAAGAAAGGTGTAGAAACCTCCCGAAGACAAAAGAATATAATCCAAGGTTGGATTTCGTGCCTCTTGGGTTCCTTGGGTCCCAAGGAGTTCAAAGTTGCATAGAGAATGCAATAAGAAAAGGAAAGATCCATTAAGTATTTCTTTATTAAGAAAGAAATTGAAAATAATGGTAAAATGTGAAAAATAAGTAAAAAGAGGTACAATTGAGTTATCCTTAGTGGAATTTCGTATCCCAAGGATTTCTAATGATAAAAGGGATACCAATGAGGAAAATAAAAGAGAAATAAAGAGAAAACCTCAAAAAGAGATATTTTAATAAGAAATAAACAAGATAACGAGGAATAATAAAGAATAATGCATTTAGATGCATCTAGAAGGATAATGAGTATCTAATAAAAAGAATTTCGAATTCTTGGAGTTCCTTGGGGTCAAAGGAGCCCCAATAAAGAGGAAAGAAAGAGAAAATACCAATAAGGCAAAATAAGAGAATAATGTAATACATTATTAATGGTTTTTGTGGTTTTGTTAAAGGAGTGGTATTTTCTACTTAATGGAAATATATTTTCGTGGCCAATAAAGTAAAAGACAAGATTAAAGAAAATAAGGGATAATATTTTCGTATTCCCAAAAATTCAATAAATATGTTATTTTAAGGAGATGTTTAAGAGAGAGAAACTTGCTTATTAGTAAAGGAAACACATTCCTAATGGGAAGAGGGCTTGGTTTCTTCATGGGGAAGCCTACTGGGGCATGGATACCCACCCTTATATAAAGGGTAGAGCCATGGTTCGAGTCCAAGAGAGAGAGAGAGAGATCCCACACTCTTCTCCTTGTGCAAACCCTAGTCAAGAGTAGGGGATCTATCATCAGAGCAACACAGCTTCGTTTGGTGGTCTTGTTGGAGGAAGGAAGCCTCCACGACAACTTAGGAGGGATAGGAGATCAACCCGCGCTCCTGTCTTCAAGCAACACCATCCGTAGAACTTCAAGGCTGCAGTAAACACAACAGCAAAGCACAACAGATCTAGCTCAGGAGCGGACGTTTTGGCCACGGCTTGGAGGCACCTCGCGTGTGCCAGGGTAGGGCGGGGGCAACGACACCCTTCCTGGTGGCCGTCGAGGTCAGTAGGGGGAAGGGGGAGCCACACCCTTGGCAGATAGGGTGGCAGCAGACGTCAGAGCAAGGTAGAAGACGATCCAGGGCGTACTGGACGGTTCTTCCCTTTCGCATGCCAAAGAGCTGATCCTCAAGTGGGGGGCAAAAAGGTCATTCAGTTATGTTTCCCAAAGCAGCGTGTTGCATGGGTATACTGACGTGTCAGCATGCCATTGGCCAAAGTAGGTAATTTTACAAAATTCATATCTCCCTAATAGTAGCTCGGATGATTATACATCAAATATGAAACTTGCTCAGAAAAATGAGAAGAATCCAATAAAAAAATAATTGGAGCCTGATTATGTTTGCAATTCGAAAAGTAATAGAAGTTATTAACTTTAATGTAATGATGATTAAGAAACCCTATTTTGATATGATTAATGTGATTAATAGGGTTTAATTGATGGTTAAAGTTGATACCTAGCCTGTTAATGACAAAAAGGAAAATTAGGAACAAAAGGGATGAACTTTGCATATAATTATTTAATTTAGAGTTTATGTGCATAAATAGGCTTTAATGGGATTTGAAACCCTAATGTTGGTAAATAGGACTACTAATGGCTTTAATTATTAAATTTCATGTATAGAACTGAGTTTTCATGGTTATAAGCTATTTCGAGCATTAAAGTTCCTAATTTATGGATAAATACCCTTAATGTAGTAATTAGGGTTTTCTCATGAATAAAAGGTGGAATTAATGGCAAATCAAGTTCATATGTGATTTGGACCATAATGAACTATGAATTGATGATAAATGCGTATAATGATCTTGTCATGGATTAAAAGGATAAAAATTGTAGATTTAATGTAAAAGAGGCTTAATGAGCTTAATTAATAGTTAATTATGCCTTTAATATGGAATTGAGGATTAGATGTTGAAATAATTAGGGTTGGTGATTAATTGCGTTAAATTATGGTTTGAAATAGTAAAAGATGAAGGGAAACCCTAACCACAATGGAAACCCTAAAAGTGGACTAGAAACCCTAGGAAGCGAGCTAGATTTGATAGATCTTAATGTCATGAGTAATAAAAGGAAATTGTAGAACTGTTTCAGGATCTTATTGAATGCTTGCTTGCCTATTGGTTGGTTGGATTATTTCTGTCTCACATCAACTTGACAGGTATGTGGTTACACCTATGAATATCTCGAATTAGTTTCTCGAGGATTTTTGAGGTTTTATCGATGACTTGAATTAAATTGTTGGTTGCATTTAATTCATGCAAATTATAATGTGAATATGACTATCACATAAGAGATGTGCCTACTAGCTCAGATCCTAGTCCCCTCTGTAGCTTTATAGATTGACCTAGTAAATGGCTACCAATGGGGTAGGTCCATCAGGTCATTAAATGACTTAGTAAATGGCTACCAATGGGGTAGGTCCATCAAGTCATCATGAGTCAGGGATTGGGCTACCCTTGGGTAGGACCATGCGACTCCATAACCCTAAGAATTGGCTACCTGTGTGGTACGGCCATGGGGGTAAGGATCTACCATATGAAAGAGGTAGTATCCATGTCCACTACAGGGATGGTACATAGATAGGGGATAGGCAAGGATTGAGTAGTATTGCTTAAAACGTAATCTTGGATGTTAAATGATATTTGGTTGATTACATTGTTAAAATAGTTGAACAATTATTGTTTCCCCCACATACCAGCTTCTTGCTGACCGACGTTTTGTTTGTCGGTGTTTTAGGTACAAATGAAAAGAAGAAATAGTAAAGTGGCATATGTGGAACTAAATGAGAAATAACGTACACAAGAAGATTAGTTAGATTAGTATCTTCATAGATAGAAGTTTAGAAATCCCAGTTTTTAAAAGTTAAGTAAAGTTTTTATTTAATACCAGTTTCTAGTTTAGTTGTAGAATTTCATAATTATTATTGATTATTTGTTGAACCTTTAATCCGGGATATTAGATAATGGCTATGATCTCTTGGTCTCCCTTAAGTGGGGGTTACCGGGAGACGGGGTCGTTACAATCATTGTACACTCGTACTACACTCCACTCACCATGCCAGACAATGCCTTCTCCTCTTAGCTTGCACCTGACCACTAGGGCCACAGAGCATTATTACCACCATCAACACCACCATCTTCAGTTATAGAACATATATATATCTATAAACCCTATGTGACCTTCCTTGTTTGTTCAATCCATCAACACTATTTGGAATCCCACTGGCCATCCACTTCCTCATGCACTGATTAATGCCAACACTCAAGTGGGTAAAGGAAAGACCTACAAGTGGTTCTCTCAACAACTATAACAACATATTTGAAGGCGGTTCTCACAACCACATTACCAATGGTCCTCGACTAAGCCTCTTTGAAATCTCACATCCACCAAACATTTACACCATGTCACATCTATTTTAAATATTCACTAAAGAACCCAACAACTGAAAGCCAAGACTCACCCTTGACCTCTGTTAGACACAACCCAGTCACTATAGTGAGATCTAGGAAGCAATTCCATCCATGGCCAATCAGGCTGCTATGTGGATTGAGTTTGGTAAGATCAGGATAGGCTGACAATTGTGTAATACATTGCACCAGACTGCCTGGCTACTAAGATCAGTGATCATCAAGATCCATGTAGTGACAACCATACATGTTGAACTCTTCTCTCCTTTATTATGTTTGGATTACTACAAAGACTAATGATGCCATAATTGACCTAGAAATATATACCATTAATGACCTAAATGGAAATGTATATATCATCCCTGAAGATACAAGTAACTTCAAGACTATTAAACTTAGTCTAACTGAGATGGATTAGGGAAAGATAATATAGACCTAAACCTAATTTGAGACTCATCATGTATACATGTGTTAAAGTCTCTAGTTATACTATTCCAAGGGTATAAATGATAAAGAAAATAGTATGCCGCTAGTTGGAATTCTAGGTGGTTTGATCATGTGGGATGTATGTACATTGGTGTATATGTACAGTAATTAATGAATATGTAAATTAAATCAAAGTTATGGAACATTTTTTTTATAAATCTTGATCGTATTAAACCTCTAATACATATACATAGATGGTATCTAGAAATACAATATGGATATAAGAAGCATATATATATATATATATATATATATATATATATAGATAGAGAGAGAGAGTCAGACTAGAATACACTCGAGTGTACGGATCGTACGAATACACTCAAGTGTGTTTGCATATCAAAACTAATTTTTGCTAAATGTAAACCATTGATCTTCACCGTCATACTATAACTAGGCTTCATGCAAATTTTGAGCCCATTTGGATGAGTATAAGTCACTCATCCAAGGGCAAAAAAATCGACGTGCGAAACAAATTTGAAATGCATAATTTTTGCGGTCTTCATAACATGAGCTATACATATCCAAATGTGCTCAAATTTTGCGTATGAATTGTTCACGAGATGTTTAAGAAGATCAATAGATTAGATTTCAAAAACAAAATTCCATCATGAAAAACTACTTGAGTGTATTCTGCTCTGGATACACTCGAGTGTATTCTAGCCTGACTCTCTCTCTCTCTGTATATATATATATATATATATATATATATATATATATATATAGAGAGAGAGAGAGAGAGAGAGAGAGAGAGAGATAGAGAGAGAGAGGTCTAGTTGGAATACAATGTTATATAATAAGAAGAGTATGTAAGACATTATTGATTCTAGTACCAAAACACAACATGATGATAAACACATATCTATTTATGCACATATACAATAAGAGGCATATATGTATTCATAAGTGAGTGCATGCAAGACTTAAACCCTAAACTCCATAATAAGAGCATTTCAATGAATATACCTAACATGGAGTAATGCTTGACCCCAGTTGAAAAAACTTGAAACATGTTCTATATAGCATCGTAAGAGAATAGGATTACAATACCTAAATGGAAGTAATGAATATAATTACCCACACATATTGTAGCCCAGGAATACGCAGGATTATGTGGCTAAATATGTGTATCAGAACTGAATAGATATCAAATCATATATCACTTAATAAGATTAACAAACATAATAAGAGATTAGACGATCATGACTAGGATAGAAACATGAAAAATCTATAATAGGAATACACACACACGTTACATTGGTTTGACTAACATACATAATGTGTTTCTAAAATGAATACTAGACTTTGGGGACAAATTATATCTATTGGGCTAAAATTTAGTCATATAGACCAAGTATGTGTAATCCTTATTTTCATTTATGCATTATATGTGTAACGACCCCTTTTCAAATTATCCATCTACATAGGGTTAACTCGAATGACTACATGCTTAACTATAATGATCATCAATTAATCTAGACTTATGATCATCATTTGATTATGATGTGTTAAATTTATTGAAAAAATATATGATTGCTTTATTTTTAATAACTATAGTTTGCGAAGTTAAAACCCTAGTCAGCCAAAACTAGGGTTTTGATGGTTATGAATACAAAATATGATAAATACAATGTTGTAGTAAATGCATTTATTATTTTATTTACAATTCTAACTTTATTGAAATGTAAATATCATTTGGACAACTCAAATCCAAGTATTCTTACAAAATATCAGAACTTCTGAATATTTTGTAACATGTTTGTTTCCCGTGTTTCCCTAGGGCAAACTCAACCACCATGTGTTCATGTTGAAAAATATAGCAGTCTGGAATTTGATTTTTGTCTTTTTATTGGTACACCCAAATGATCTGCAACATCAATTGTAGCCTGGTAATTAATTTCAGACATTTAGTTAAATTTTCATAATTTTTGGATTTTAATTGGGTTCTACAGAATGTGGTGTCGATCGAGTTTCTTATGAGTAATAACTTAGTTAACCAACCAATTTGTCTAAATAAAAAAGTAGACGAAAATAATTTTTTTACTTGTTTGTAAATATTCCAAGCACCTAAAATGATCTATATCATAAGCCTAGAATCCCAGTAGCTCCCATAATTTGTGGATCATGTCCAAGATATGAAATTTGAGAGAGAGGCCGATTAGGTTTTTGATGGAGAAAATCACTGAAAGTGCTAAATTAGGATTTTGTCTTCCTATAGCTTGCAAATTCATGTAAGTTTATTAGCTATAGATATGATATCATGGTGAATATTCTCTCTTATGTCTAGATTCCATACTCATCTTATTTGAACCAAAAAATGTAGCAAATCACCATCTTTTCTATTTCTTTCTCTCCCATTCTCCATTTCTAGGGTTTTCGAGTTGGAAGGAGGAAGAAATGGAGGTGACGGCTAGAATTTGATTAGATTACTAGAAATTCAGAGTATGATCTACATTTTAAGGTGTTTTTCACCTGCGTTGAGTTTTTATCTCCCTCTTAAGCTTTTTAATCATATTGAAGGCCTAGTTCTATTCGACTAAAATAATCAAGATCATTGCTAATGTTCGTATGCAATTAGGTAATCAATTGGGATGATTTTGGGGAAATAAATGCTAATGATTAGATCCTTTGTCATTGATTTGTATTATTCTAGTTCCTAATCTAATGATTCAAATCCTATAAACAATCACATGGATTCCTAGGAATAATCACATGGGTGTAGAACTATGTCATTTTATACAAATATTGCCTAGAACCAACCTATTGAATGATATGCTTGGAAATTAAGTCGATAAGTGTAGAATCATATATGAATCATATTAGAATAAATTACACAAGTGTTTTATTGAAACTTAATTAAATTAAATATGACATATAAATAAAGATCAATATGAGGGTTCGTGTTGGCGATATCCTTGTTTATGGTTTGTGTTGAGGGATTGACTCAAATGAGCCAATGAATCACTGCATACTTATGATTGATGGATGAATTATGTGCAAATGGCATCTACGGTTTCCATGTGCGTGAATGCCCTTAATGATCCACATTGAACCATGATGGGATTATTGAGTAATAAGGTTCTTTTGACATATTCAACATAGATGACTTTTTGAAAATCCTAAGAATTTAGTATTTAGGCGAATATGAGGATAAAGCTCAAAATTGTACATAACCTTGTAAACATGAAGAAATGATCAATTGAATGTATTATTACTTCAATTGAAGGTAACAAGTAATATGATCGAAACCTAATACATCTATTTTAGTATAATATATGGAATAACTAGTAAAACCTACATGGATGCAAGTCTGTTATACAAGACACATAAACAATCAATTGAGAAGTTGACAAAGGATTCAAAAGTAAGAAGAAATAATCCTAATCCACGATATCTTCTAATCTGAGAGTTTTATAAAGAATATAAGGATTTCTCTTATTTACCAAAATGTCATTATAAGTCAAATGACTTGGTACACATATCTAGATGCAAAATATGAAATGGATAAAGGTGATGTGAACTGTGATGATGAGTAATGAATAAAATATTTATAAAATAAGTATGAGGGAGTCTTTTTATATTTTTACTTTAAATATATCTGGGTTAGACTAAAATTAATGGAATAGACTAAAATTGGAATATAAATGATTTCAATGAGAGAGAAACTTTATGCATAAGTAAATTTAGAATGATTTATTCCAAGAGTAGTAGGGAACATAGAATGAAAGAAGTTGAGACTAATGAATATGAAATGAAAGGAAAATGATGAAAACTAAGAATGGGGTCTAAGAACCTAAATCTAATCCTAAAATGATGGCCTATGTAATGCTAATTAATATGGTCTTAGATGAGCGATTAAGGAATGTATACAAGTACAACTCAAATCAATTACAGGATGATGTTCAAGGATGTGAATTGATTTTCAAGAATATGATTTTTTATTGTAATTGTTTGTTAGTGTACTTGTACTATGATAATAGTTTATTCAGATGGACTTCAAATGCGAATCAAATATATGTTGATTAGTAACCCTAGCTGAAAAATGCTAAATAATAGAAGAGGATAATTTAGTGTCTTATACACATTTATGCTTGAAGAATAATTACATCTATTGAATTTGGATAGAATAAGTATATGTTGTATGGTAAACCTATTTTGAACATGATGGATGACATAAGATGGTCTATGTGTCTATATTGTTGCTAGTTCTAATGTCTCTATGCATATTTGATGAGAACTATGATATGAAATCAATTGATAAGTAATGTGTTGAGATTTAATTAACATACATTGATTACATTTGGGGAACCTATTTAGGGTAAATGTCGGATGATGAGATGATGTCTCAGGATGATAGCCTACTGATGATAAATCATTTGAAATGATGTGGAAATGGGAAAGAAACATGAATGTTGTAAATGATAGATTGTTTTAATTCTTGATATAATGTTTGTCTTTCTTGTTAACCCGATATGATTTATGCCATTATAGTTGCATGAGAATATACACTTATGATAAAGCATGATCAGAAATTTCTTTAAGATGAGTATAAATGGATTAATAACAAGTGAAATAATGTGCTCTGAATACTGTGAGTTCCCCTGAGTGCCACATTAGGAAAATTGCAATAGATTTTCTTGTAGTAATAAGAGTATTATGAGAAGGATTTCTAGAGTGTAGATCTAGACCTTAAATGTTAGACCACCAGGATTCAGGGATGAGTCAAATAGTGTTATTCTATACCTAAATCCTCTACTGTGAAAGTCTATATCCATGAGGAATAGACTATGGTGAAATGAAAACTATGAAATATGTGAAATATGATGATATGTGATATTTTGATATGATTCTATATTTGGCACTATCTTGTGTATTGGAGATGAGGACCTGAGACTTGACACACGTATAACGTGCGTGTAATACACAAGTGTACGTGTCGAAGTAATATGAGACTATGAGTCCCAAGTTATTGAACACAGGGAGTTGTGAGGTTAAAGACTATTACTAATTAGGATTGATCAGCTAAGCTGAAAACAAGAGTTGATTGGTTGTTTAATTAACTAAGAACAAAAAGTAAATCTAACTAAGGTTGTTGTGATCAAGAAGGGATGAATTCCTTAGGACTTTTGGTTTCACTATGGGAAATACTAAATCTAATCCCTAATTATTAATATAACTCCCTCCTAATCTTGAATAAAGAGCATGTAGCTAGAAACTACCTACTTCCGCAGTGTAATTCCCCTACCTAATCTAAAGCCAATTCCATTATCATAGTAATTGATCCATTAGTTAGGTGATTTTGGTTTAAATCTGGGTAATCTCCTACTGTTTATGCCCCACCTTTTCCAAGGGATGCCGATAAACGGGTGAACCTATGTGTTTCTAACCCTTAATCCCCTTTTCAGCAATAATTAAGGATCTGATAAGCTAATTGTGGTGATCAAGCACAGTAAGGACATGCAATTCCCATAGATTCATATTCAAAAGTTAAGAGGAAAATATATATTAAATCATAAGAATCAGACACAATGCATACCAGGATACTCCCGGGTCCTAAGGAATTCAGGTTTTTAGCTGAAAATAGACAATATGGTATCACAATAACTCAAGAATATGCAAAACATAGATATCGAGATACAGTAAATAGGAGAAAGAGTAGATGAAGGGATCTGGAGAAGATGAAGCCGTTTCGCCATCGTCTCTACCGCAAAAACATTTCCAAGATCTACCGGATAGGATTCCTCCACTTTTCTTCTTCCCCTCGTCTAGCTTTTCGCACCCTCCAGATAGAGAATGAGATTCTCTATCTAATGGTGTGGTTTTTGGCCGACGTCCACACTTTAGGTCAAAAGTTATATATATAACATTTTGTACAATGTTAAATTCATTAATGAAGTGCGTTTAATCTGGGCCGTATGTCTCTATGTCGATACCCCCGACATGGAAGTCAGTGCCACCGAACTTTTGCTGTTTCCTTCTCGATCTGGAACAAAATTATATGTCGACTCTGATACCATGTCGGTGTCACCGAGTTGCAAGTCAGTGGTATCAACTTTGCTCCAGTAAATAATAATTATCTGCAATAAAATAATCAATGAATAAAATCAAATAATTATTATAATAATTAAAACATGTATAATGCATGTAAAATATATGTAAAAATATAAGAAATGGTGCACATGTGATTTTTACTAATTTGGTAAAATATGTATTAAAAAGATATTCAATTAAGCACAAATGACAAAGAAAATAACCAAATTAGATATCAAAATAATGATAATTTGTGCATACGTCACACCCCTAAGCTTGAATATTGCTCGTCCTCAATCAACCATACTCTTGGATTTGTTTCAAAAAGACAGCAAGAAGACAAGTACCTATGAATTACTTTTTATAACCGCCCTCCACCGGTCGGTCCCAAACGTATCCTTGCCAACCATTGAATAATTAACTACTCTAAAGCGATCAATAATGTTCATAATAGATGTCCACAATAAGATTAATAAAAAACACTATTAATATGAAGCAATTAATATCATGGCCAGTAGGACACATACTTGATGCACCATGTGATCTCCCTATCTACATTACTCTGATATATCTAAATAAACTACTTGGAAGTAGATCTCCAAATAAACATGGATGAATGGATTAATTATTATGGTGGCCTACCATGCAGAGCAATGGGTGGAAAAGATGGGTGGCTATGAAAATAGGATTCACAAGAATCATCCAAATTATTTATGCAAAAAGTAAAAATATGATGCACCTGTATGATGGATAAAATGTGAATGTATGACTTCTAATGACTATTTTTTATTTTGGTGGAATGATGCATGCAATGGATGTCTCATCCTAATGATGAGTATAAGTGGAAAGGTGTTTATAAAAAGAATCACAATCCCCTCCTTTGTTGCTTAGAGAGAATATGGAATTGAACTTAAAATCTTTTTTCTCCTTCTCCTATTTTTTCTTTTTCTATTTCAAGAACTCTTTTTTTTCCTTACCCCATTTTTAGCAAGATGAATAGTTCATGCTTTGGCTTTTTTTAGTTGGATAAGGAGTAAGGAGATATAACTTTTTTTACGCTCTTTCATGAGAGAAGGCCGTAGAAGATAATAAATATTTAACATCTTATGAAATATGTAATGCAAATGCAACTATATGAAATTTTGTTATGAAAACTACAAATGCTCAAAAGAGACTATATGATTTTTTTTCTTTTTCTAATGCATAATAAAATGAACTAACTATATGCTTCCTAACATGCCATGTATTGCATACAAGAGGAAAATAACTTGGATTTAACTTGATCATCCTACGGTGGTGAATGAAGATGAATGGAAGGTGGATGAGATCACATGACTAAGAGACAATGTCTTTCCCAACCATGATATGTCCCTCTTCTATCAACTTGTGTAACATGGTAACCTTAGAGTTTATTTCTAAAATTCACATGAAAGATCACATTACTGTTTGGTTGGTTTGGACTCAAACATCATCGTCATAACACAAGCCATAGGGTTAAGTTAAGTTTTTTATTCAATCAGTATGTCTTCAAGCTAACTAATCCAAACAATTCCTCCAGTTATGTACTCTTAAACATAGCAAATTTAGCCTAAAGAGCAAAGCATAAAAGCACATTCAAATTTTTATTTAGAATTTTCAGAATTGATACCACATCATCAACAAATGGCTAATCCTAACCAAAATTTTATATTTCTTCTACAATTACACTAGATAGAAGTGGACTCTAAAAACAAAATGAAAAATCTATTTTTTTCTGAAATAAAAACATGTAGATGTATGATAAAAGGAAAAGATGCAAGAGGTAAAGATAAAAGCACCATTCCATTCCTCCCCCTAAGCTTGAACATGACATTGTCCCCAATGTCAAAAGTAAAGGAAGATAAATGGAACAAATGTACCGATATGTGAGGTGATATTCAAGGCAAAAGACAGGTGGGAGGGATCCACATAAAGACATGCCCTCCAATAAGCACTTGAGCTCGGTGAAGTGTGGATGCTTGCTCAGCTTGTGATATGTCACTGATGAGAACTCGGTACTACCGATAGTGAAGTCGGTGGTACCGACTCAGTGCGTCCCTGCACACTGAATGCACATATCAAGACACCTTTTTACTTGCATCAAAACTATATATCACAATCTACAAATAGGAATGTAAAAGTAGAATTGAAAGTTTAACAAAATAAACCTAATTGGTGGGTTTCCTCCCATAATCTCCCTTGTTTAACATCCTAGGATGGACACATGTCAATCAACAATAATCACATGGTCATGGAGGAGGGTGAAGCTCTCTCCGTTTCTTCCTTCTAAACATCTAGTTCCTTGCAACAATGAGAAAAAAAAAGTCAAAAGACCAACATGTATGGTTGACGTTACATTTCAACATTAAATTATCATTGCAATGAACATGAACATGAACACAACTCACAATCAAGTTTTGATGTGGGAGAACATGCAGAAATAGATAGCCATGAGGTGAAAGGTATAATGATGATTGATCCTTAATTTCTATGACCATCCCCAATGGATCACTCCTATCTACACGTAATGGATGGGTTATATCAAAGGTGAATTTATATGCCTCCTCCTCTTCTAATAATTCAATTCCCCCACATTCATTAATATCCTCACAAAAACTTTCAAAATTATCATCTGGATATATATCCCATATAGGATCCTCAATAAGGAAATGAAGAGATGGGTCCTATGGTGAAGTAATTATGTGATGAATAATGGGAAATTCCTCCACCTTTTCACTCTCAGTATCCTCTTCCTTACTCTCTTCCTCCTCTCTAAGATCACTATCAAATAAAGCACCTTCTGGATCCTCCTCTCCTTCACTCATATCCCAAACACATATATCAAAATTGTCATCCACCTTATTTGCATCATTCTTCTCATCTTCCTCATCATATCCCCAATCATATTCAAAATCAATCCTAGGATTCGAGGGTGTGGGTGTGGTCTCAATGGAAGGACATGGTAGAGGTGATTCTAAAACTTCTTCCAATATGTTCTCTTCACTCTCTAATTCCTTATCCTCAACCTCAACTTCTTCCATTTTCTCTACTCTACCACAACCTCCATTAGAAATAGGACCTTTGCAATTTAAAACATATTGAACCATAATCCTAATATGCTCACGCTGAATTTCCTTTGAGATTTTCTCATGATGTAATGAAGGTGGACTCAGACATCTATAACCTACATGTGCATTTCCACACTCAGAATAAATAGGGGCCATGTGCTTTTTTTTACTTTTTTTTAAATAAAAGAATACTAACTACAAATAAATATTTAGATGAATATGTACAATGCCTAAACTGACAGAAAAGTTTTATGTAATGAAAAATGGGAAGAAAAAAAAATAAAAAAGGAAAATAAATACAATGGCCTAGAGTGGCTGATCCTAACTTTTTATAGTGTTAACCATGCCAACTCCCCGACAACGGTGCCAAAAACTTGACATGCATATAACGTGCGTGTAATACGCAAGTGTACGTGTCGAAGTAATATGGGATTATGAGTCCCGAGTTATCGAACACAGGGAGTTGTGAGGTTAAAGACTATTACTAATTAGAATTTATCAGCTAAGCTGAAAACAAGAGTTGATTAGTTGTTTAATTAACTAAGAACAAAAAGTAAATCTAATAAAGGTTGTTGTGATCAAGAAGGGATGAATTCCTTAGGACTTTTGGTTTCACCATGGGAAACACTAAATCTAATCCCTAATTATTAATATAACTCCCTCCTAATCTTAAATAAAGAGCCTGTAGCTAGAAACTACCTGCTTCCGCAGTGTAATTCCCCTACCTAATCTAAATCCAATTCCATTCTCATAGTAATTGATCCATTAGTTAGGTACTTTTAATTTAACTCTGGGTAATCTCCTCTCATTTATGCCCCACTTTTTCCAAGGGACGCCGATAAATAGATGAACCTATGTGTTTCTAACCCTTAATCCCCTTTTCAGCAATAACTAAGGATCTGATAAGCTAATTGTAGTAATCAAGCACAATAAGGACATGCAATTTCCATAGATTCATATTCAAAAATTAAGAGGAAAATATATATTAACTCATAAAAATCAGACACAATGCATACCCAGGATACTCCTGGATATTAAGGAATTCAGGTTTTTAGCCGAAAATAGACGACATGGTATCACAATAATTCGAGAATATGCAAAACATAGATTTTAAGATACAATAAATAGGAGAAAGAGTAGAGGAAGGGATCTGGAGAAGATGAAGTCGTTTCGCCTTCGTCTCTGCTGTAAAAATGTCTCCAAGGTCTACCGGATAGGGTTCCTCCACTTTTCTTCTTCCTTTCGTCTAGGTTTTCGCACCCTCCAAATAGAGAACGAGATTCTCTATCTAATGGTGTGGTTTTCGTCCGACGTCCATACTTTAGGTCAAAAGTTATATATATATATATATATATAACATTTTGTACAATGTTAAATTCATTAATGAAGTGCGTTTAATCTGGGCTGTATGTCTCTATGTCGGTACCACCGACTTTTTGCTGTTTCCTTCTCGATTTGGAACAAAATTATATGTCGACTCTGATGCCATGTCGATGCCATCGAGTTGCAAGTCGGTCGTATTGACTTTGCTCCAGTAAATAATAATTATCTGCAATAAAATAATCAATGAATAAAATCAAATAATTATTATAATAATTAAAACATGTAAAATGCATGTAAAATACATGTAAAAATATAAGAAATGATGCACACGTGATTTTTACTAATTTGGTAAAATATGTATTGAAAAGATATTCAATTAAGCACAATTGACAAAGAAAATAACCAAATTAGATATCAAAATAACGACAATTTGTGCATACGTCAAGACTCTTTAGGCAATGTTGGTGGTGGACCAAGATTTGTTGTTGATATTTTAGGGTGGTCAGTTAAACCCTAAGATAGTGATGGTGAGTCATTGACACGAGAATCAGTCGTGGTGACTTCTTCTTATAAAGATAATTTGTTTCCACATTCTTAAAATGTCTAGTTTGGAATCAGATCTTAAATGATGACATGTGGTTGATGATGGTGTTTAATATCTACTTTCAATACATACATGTCATTTGAATAGTCCTCAATGGTGGACATGTACATGCGAACTCTAGCTTTAGGACTGTAGGATACAATCATGTTCTGACAGGTGGAGTGTCACAATTACTGTGATGTTATTATTGTTAGATTCTGATTTTTGATATTATGACTTGGTACTCCTATAATAATATTGTCACTCTGAACTAAATAACATCTGTTGTTCTCTTAGTAGACATAACTTATAGATGTATTAAGAGTTATGAATGGGCTAAATGAATATCTTATTGATTGATTGTGTTATTTATATAAAATGAATGTTCTAAATTCTATAGTTATCTTTAAGACTTAGTGATATATGCAAGTACTTTGATGTTCAACATACTTAATATGATGATGATGATGCACTTTGCTTGAGTGGGGAGTATCCATTCACTAGGGTTCTATATGAGTCTCATGAGGTTGTTTTAAATGTTTTTAGGCATAATGGCATCCAACGAAGAGTTTGTGACAAAGAAGATGTAAATAGAATAATCTAGATTAGAATTTTCATGCACTCTATGTTTCCTAGGATGGGTAGTATACCGAGATCCGTTCTTGCATGTGTATGTAACTGATGTAAACTAAATTGCATATGAGAAGCAAGGTTATGATTCTAGTTTAATAGAGTTTAATACAATTTGTGATAACTAATTATGTTGTCCTTGATGTGACATTCGTTTATGTGGTTTAGTGAGAAAGGAAAAAGGAAAAATTTATGTGTGTCTTGCATATATTGTGTTAATCATGTTTGTCATGAATTAGTTACTTTGTTTCAAAATCAGGGTTTAGGTTTAGGGTTTCTCTCTTTAATGGTTGGCAATCACGATGACCATAAGAGAGGTCCCGACAATATGATTTTGACATAAATTCCCCAAAATGAGGCATATCTTGACTTTACCTTTACTTATTGCATATTCTATACATTTGTGGGGATCCTTTAAAATATCAAGAAAACATGTTTATTCTCATTATCTTGGGTTTGTAACCCTCCTTATTTGTATATTAATATTGTTAATGTGGTATATGGACATATGTCTTTCCTTCATATTCTACATGTGACATTAAACTAATTTAACTAACATAAATGCTTTTGCATAACTATAATTTATATATATAAAAGGACGTGCTTTTCCATCCAAGGTGCGCTATTCCACCCTTAATCAATACAGGGGCATGATATTCTAGCCAAGCAAGATATTCCACCATCCCTATTTTAGGCCAATTACCATTAGTGTCTTGTCCCTACCTTATTTGTCTCTAGTCTACTTATCTGCATGCATTTATTTATTTTATGATTTTATTAATGGATAGACACTTTATGAGATTTTGTTATTCTTTAATGCCTCATTCTTTGGATGTCCATTTCTTGTTTGATTTTGTTAAACTTACCTACTCGATAATAGCTCTGTAACATACCGAAAGGGTTTATGCAAAAATACCTCAGTGAAAGCTTATTCAAGGATCTAAAATGCAAAACCACCACTAAAGTGGAACAATGGTAAATAAATTTGTGCTAGAAGTGCAAGGCACCAAACCTTGCTTAATGTATTAAACAAGCTTAATTACCATAATTTAAGTGCTATAAACCTTAATATAACTTTGTGATGTGTTTTTAAATCATAAAATGAGCCTAAGTTTCAAATTTAGTTCAATTTGGATGTTGTTTGTGCAAGTTATGCAATTTTAGGTACATTTGGGACTTTTATGCAATTTACCCAATTGGGAGGTTTTCTTTGCAAATATCACATGCATTATAATCCTTAGATATTCCCTTACCATTCTATATATTTTTAACCATGGGGCACCTAGTTACACCTTAGTTTGAAGGTGTTTCTCTCTAAGGGCATTTTAGGGATTGCCCTCTTTATAAATGAGCTTATCTTTAAAAGCTATCAACCAATGGGGTTATTTCTTTGATTGGAGGTCGGTGGGGATGTCCTAGAAGTCTACATGGGATTTTAGAACTGACATTTGATATTCAAGAAGCCTCTATGATCAATCCTCTTGAATGGCCATGAAGCCCTAGGCTAATGACACATGGAATGTCCCCATAGACACCTCATGCTTTCCCCTTCTTTATAAAGGCATATCTACCCCTTCCCACCTCCCAATTCAAAACCTCTTGCTCTCTTTCTATTTCCTCCATATTAGAGCATCGCTCCTACTCTATTTGTCCATGTAGGTGCTGCCCCAAGGTAAAAGAGGGTGCTTACCATGGGGAGGAAGGCTCCTAGGGTTCCGAATTTGCTCTATTTAGGGTTTCTAAAGCTCCTTCTTGGTGATTTCAACCAAAACTAGTAAGTTTCCTCCTTTCCTTACCTATTTTCATGATGTTCATCTTCCTACCACCTTATTTTAGTTCAAAACCATGGCCTTCCATTGCGAAACCCCACATAGAGCCCTTAAACACCTTGTCTCCATGCTCTTTTGCTAGGGTTTTTCACCTCTAAAGTGGAGAAGGTACTTCTTGCTCGAGATAGGAGATTTGTTGGAGAAACCAGCCTGTCTAGCTCGATAACCTTGATTCTTGAACCTATCCACCATCCTATAGGTGAGTTTTATAACCCCCTTTTCATATATTGCTTACTACTTGCTTAAAACTCATGCTTCTATGTTTAAAATCAATGATCTCCATCTCTGTTTACCATGTTCATCTAGGGTTTTAGTTTCTTACTATTTTACCTTCTCTAGCAGCTCTAGTTTTGTTACCTATACAACTCCAACCCTGATCTTGGGTCAAGTGGTGTTTTCTCCCTCTCTCTCTCTCTCCCTCTTCCTCTCTTTTGAAGATTTCTGACTTGTCATTTCATGATTGGTTCAAATTGTAAAATTCATATATTTTAATCTGCTTATCCAAATTTGACAAATAAACATATTTTGGAATTAAAAAATTAATCTCTATCTAATAGAAATTATTTCGAGGTCTGATTTCAAGGTTTGATGAGGTGTTATATTTATAAAATGAATTTAATGCATAAAATATATAAAAAATGCATCTTAATCATCATAACTCCAAGATTAACATAAAAGTATGTTTTCTTGATCAGAAGAACCTAATAAGTTCATTTATGAGGTTTTAAGAATCTAAATCCAAGTTTACTAAAAAGTTCTAAAATTAGGGTTTCTATACATTAATGTGCATTATGTACTCTAATACATGTTAATACATTGAAAATAGGCAAAGTGGAACTTGGACTCAATTAAAGTGGTGAAAGTTAGTAATTGATATCACTAAGAAAGGTATGTGAATTCTTACACCTCAAGTTGGGATATTTGCAAACCAAACCCTATGTTTCCCTAATGAGTCTTTAATGAAACCTATTTCTTCTATTCATAATTCTTTTAAATTGCCCCAAAATTAGTAATGATATTCTTTTTCTTGGGTCTTGTACCCCACTTCCATGTTTCAAATATATGATGCTTTTACTTGCCATGATTTCTTTTCTAGCATGCTAATTTTATGTTCTATTTAGCTATAGTAGTGGTATTTATGTACAACCACTCATAGATAGGGCATGTATTAATTCGCCATGGGGAATGTCTTATCCCCCCCAAAAAAAATATGTGTAGATGATTGGGATTGTATTAATTATCCCCTCACCTATAGGTTGAGGTCTGGTAGGGAGCTCAACCCTACTTAGTTAATGTAGTCAATATTAATCATGCATGCATTCCTTTATTATTTTAATGTTATGACAAGCATCTACTTTGATTATGCCTCATAATCTTGTTCTCTTCATCTTATGATTAAATCTTAGCCTTTACTTTCATTTTATTCTTTCTCTTTTGTTCTTGTTCATTATTTGACACATACCTTGTTTTTCTCTCTCTTCCTGGGTGATTTCCCAACCACCCAAGTTTAGATCGAGGTGTTGAACATGATCAAGGAGAACATAGCTTCCAACATGGACCTAGATCTTGGAGATGTTGCTTAGAGACTTATTTGAAGTAGTTTAAACTTCCCTCTACTTAGATCCTTATGTTGTATCATACATGTAAACCCTTATGGGATGTTATGATGTACTTTTGTGAAAATTGAATATTGTCATTTGTTTAATTCCGCTACTACACTTTGGTTGTTTTGAATACTATTTATTGAAATTTGAAAATTTTACACCTATTCCAGCACACCTTTGAGTGTGCTTACAATGAATGTTTATTTTTCAATTTTTTTTGTAGGGAGTGGATCCCCTCTCGGGTCCCACTCCTTACCACATGGTATTAGAACCCATGGTAGTCAAAATCTAACTATTTCAATTTTATCTCCCTAATTAGAACCCTTGTCTTATATAGTTTTCCTTTAAGTGACATTTTTGCCCTAAAATCTATCTATTCTACCCTTGAGATGATGAAAGGATCATCAGAGTTTCAAATTAGAAACATATTTAGTTAACCATTATTGGATGAGCCTATTAGGTAGGTACTAGTATATGAAGTTGAAAGCAAAGGTGTCTAGAAAGGATCAGGGTTTGAGGGCTGGCAGGATTTTCCTCCATGCCACTAGCTTGGTTTACAAGGACTCCCAGATCCACATGATACCTGCCTGGCCTGAGCTAATACTGATTGTCTGAAATAGCATACCTTTAGGAAATAGTAGCCTTAGACACCTATGTTTTATATGCTTTAGAACCTAATATGTTGACCTTGTCTTTCAGGTGTAATGATTTATTTGGGGATGGATACCCAATATAGTTCCCTTATGTCCCCTAGAACCACATGCTTGGATAGTCTATCCCTAATAACCTAGATTTTGAAGTTTGGTGTTTAGTAAGAAATCAGAGTGCACAGTGGAAGCATGAGGGATCTTGTATATGGTTTAGTTAGACTCACCATTTTTACCTCTACATTAGTTTGGCTTGGTAGGTCAAACCTTTTAAGGGGTGGAGAGTAGTTAATTTGATGATGTTTGAGTAGTTAGATTTTGAGGACGAAATCCTTTTTAAGGGGATGGAGTCCTATAACATATCGAAATCTAGCTACACTGGCTCTAGAAACCCTAACTCCATGATTAGGAGGATATTTTTCTTGGATCCTTAGTTTTGATCAAACAAGTCATAATTATAACCTGACATGCTTGTTTATATACTAATGAACATATAATGGTCATCTAATGAGTAATTTATAAGTTTTAATCCTAATGAATATCTAATGCACATAATATGAGTAACTCACATATAATACTAATAGTGGGAACACATGAGGCTAAACATTTCTTGGACCAATAAACCCTAATCATATGATGAGCAAGATAATTGTAACCTAATCTTGGATGTAATGCATACTAAGAATTTATAGGTGAAGAATAATGATCATATTGACCTAAACCATAAGTTGTAATCATATAAGATTAACCTATACATCCTTAATGACATGCTTGATACATTAGTGACATTAGGTGTCATAATCACCTAATGTCATATAAGATTAACCAATCATACAATGAGGACATGTTGAAATTTGTAGAGTACCAACTGAAAGCATCGTTGCTAATCCCTTGACAAAAGCACTTCCACAACAAAAGCATGATGGTCATGTTATATCACTTGGGATTAGATTTGTGAGTAATGAGCTCTAGGACTATTATTTTTATGCCCTATAAGCCATCATGTGACAATTGTAATAGGGATACTTCTTATAATGATTTTAATTAATAATAAAAGGCTATTCCATTTATTATGTTTTTAGTAATAAGATAACGAATAAACTTAATAATGTTCGAATGTTGTTTTCACACGATGGAATATGGTTTAAGTTGAGGACCTGAACATGAAAACATATGTATACTTGGAGTACTCATTCTTTTTATGTTCCTAGTCATTTATAATGGTGGATATTACATGACAACAATCATACACAATACTAGAATGTATGGTGAGTGATGTGTATGTCTCTTAAGTCATGATATTGGATATCAACTCATATACATGAGTACTTAGAGAACAAGTTTTACTGGATGATTCCACCTTGAGAATGACACACGGAAGTCATGTAATGACATGTTAAAATAATATCTCAATGTGACAATGGCGATTGTGATCCTTAGACCTAACGTTAATAAAGTAATGACATACTATTTTTTATATTTTGACATTAGCCCAACGAGATTTTGATAAGGGTTGCTAAAAAGATTGTGATTGGGTGCACTATAACACTTGTGACTTACTGTGATATGTAGATGGAATTTGTCCCTCCTTTGGAGTGATATCCTGGCCACTTGTTAAATAAGACTATGGAAATACATGGCCACACTCGTGTGAGTCAATATATGATACTGAGCTCAAAATATTTTGAATAGTCTACTCTAGTTCAAGTAACATATATTGAATGACAATAGCCTCACAATTTAATGCTATAGTTTCTATCTAGATATTTATGAAAAAGGGATTATAAGGTCATGACAGCAATGATCACATTACAAGTTGAAGTTGTTCTCCAACTTACTCCTATTACTTGGGTGGCAATGATGTATTTCTAGACGCCAATATTTTCTTGTGAGATTTTGAACATCACTACCAACATAATTAGGAACTTACTAGTCACACACATAAGTATGCATAATGGAATTGAAGTTCACAATCATACATATGTTTGGAATGGTTATAAATCATAAAAAGGCTATTTCTTGTCGAATTTGGCCACTAGAATGTCCAGTCATCCATTTAGATTGGTCAGGTCAATAGATAAATTCATTGTCAATAAACCGATGAACTTTCACTTTCAAGACTGACTAGCTAGGGGACTGGAATCCAATAGGGAAACTTTCCATATTTGATTTGGAATCAAATTTGGAAACCAATTTAGATCTAGAGTGGCAAGTCAGTTGACTGTTTCACAACCTATCTGAGTCCCAACATGGACCTAGTTAGGGGACTAGAGGTCACAACCGACCGTTTGGAATGACACTTTGAGTTTTCAATTTTGAGATTATTTTTAAGATTGTGATTGATAAAGGGATTGGAATTTAGAAATTACAAGCCATACTATCCTATATAAAGGGGGTTTGTCCTATTAGGGTTTCACACACTTGACACACATTGTGAGACAAGTTGATCATGAAATTTATCTGTTGGAGAGAGAGAGAGAGAGAGAGAGAGAAAGTTGCCCTAAGAACAACAACCCAATATAGGACAAGAAATGGAGTTCTAGGACAACTAGCATGTTAGAAACTCATATTCCACTTCAACTTGGTACCAAGGTGGTGCACCATAATCTCCCTCATCCATGTGCATGAAGTATATGTTGAGGCACTTGTATGGAGGCTTAGAGAAGGCATTCCACAAGACAATAAGAAGGTTCTACAAAGAAGACAACCATGCAACAATTTGGTGGCAAACTCAGATTTGGATCCACAAGTTGATTTTCTTTGTTAATAAAGATATGTCTAGTTGTTGGACAACTAGTATAAGACAACATATAATCTTTATCCTTTACATGTCTTTTGATCACCAACATTTTATAGCTATAATGGATCTGACAACTAGGGTAAAACAACAAATAATTTTTTTGTTATTCCGTTATGCCACCTTCCATAAAACCCTACAAAAAGCATAAGAGACTAAGATGTTGATTAAGGAAATTTCATGTTAGATTGTTTAACCATAGTAATTAATATCAGACCCACAAAACCCTAATTTAATCATTAATTAAGCAAGGTACTTGGGAAAAAAGCAAAATTAGTAGACACACTTACTATGTTAGGCTCTAAATTTCATAATCCCTTTTATACCATAAAATTGATACATCAAGTGACCAATATGGATTAAATATGCTTGATCCATTTACATGTAGTATTAATCAAAATAACAAATAAGATGAAAATGTTGTCATAAATACATTTAACACTTATACAAGCTTTTTTTTAAATATACATTTAACACTTATACAAACAACATGTACTAGTCTTATTCATAATTTTATACATAGACATGTTCAAATATAGGAAACATAAAAGTACAAATTGTAATATAAGAAGAGGTACTACATTTCTTGAGCACTTAGTTATTGATAGTGTGTTTCTCTTCCTAGAGTAGAAGGGGTTGGGACTAACTAACTCCACACTACACACTACTAACAACCTTCTTTAGTAGCACTTTTCTGAATTTGATGAAATCTCTATAATCCGTAGGTTACATGAAAATTTGTTCAAAAAGAGTGTGAGATATCATCTCAATGTATGTAAATTCAAAAAATAAATAAGATATATTTAATTATATGATTATAAAAGGTATCCTATAAGAAAGAGTTGTAATTCATTCAACATGTTGGAAATACTAATGTAATTGAACATCATCAATTTCTATATTTCATTATTTAATCTCTTATTCAATAGGCTACATAAAGATAAATTTCAATAGAGTTTTATATAGAGGCTCTATGAATAGAGTTCTCCACATAGACAAGATAATGCATATATGATTATTTTGTGGAATTAAAATAGGTATTATATATGTGTTAGCCGTGCACACAAGTATTAAATTTATAAGCTCAAGCACTACCCTACAAGTAATGAGTGCATATAGTATATTCGAGATCATCCAAGGATCAAGGTTGTTAAACACAAGCATGTTGAAATTCAACAATGTAAATCTAATTTTAAGGGGTGGTATTTAGTTGATTAGAATAAAACTTATGATTGAAATAAACTGAGCTAAAGATTAATCAAATTACTTTATCACCAAGGATGAAGATTTCCAAGATAAGGGTTTCAATCCTAATTGGCCACCATATAAAATTCAATTCACAATAATATTTATCATGTGGTTCTCTTACAAATATGTGACTCCCAAATTGTCCCTTTCGGTAAGCAATTAAGAAATTCTACCAAGCATTTCCATTTACTCTTGTCAAATAGATAAACAAGGTAGAATAATCTAAGTATATTAAGCAAACACAACTTCTAGTCAAATATGTCACGTTTGTCAACAAATTGAACTAGGTAAACCATTAATTCCATACTCTTAAATCATCCTCTCTACACGACCTAAAAGCACAAGGTAACATTAATAGGTGATCAATCCATGAAGTAAGCTGTTAACCCAACCAATTTGTATAAGAGATAACATGATTATATTGAGATGGAAATTGAGCTCTACATGTTAAAACAAGTTAGGGTCTATTCCCCAAGTCTTAGAAAAAGAGATTTAAGCTACCATGTTCAAAGCGACAAATTTAACTACCACAAAGTAGAGTTTGCAAGACATGATCTGGATACAAGAAGATATATGAAGAAGAAAGGAAACTCAAAGTGCAACTTTAGAACTACTAATTCTCCAAGTGGAGAACGTTTGAATGATGTCTAGAATCCTGCTTGAGTTCTCCTCAGAGTAGAAGGACCAACAACTTAGAATTGTGGAGGAAAACGAGTCATTTGTGAAGAATCCCTTCAAATCTGCTAGGATTTGGTGTAGATGCTCCCTCTTTTGCTCAAGATTTTTCTCCACTCTTCAGAACCCCTTCCTAGGTTTGTAATCCTATATTTTTAGAGTAAGAACCATCCTTAAGTCATTAGCCATCGTTTTCCCCAAAATGGGGCGGTTTGGAATTCCAAAACCACCTAAATGATTAACTAACAAGCTGATTTATGGTATAGAGGGACTGTATATGGTTTGCCAGTCAGATTGTATATGGTCTGTCCAGAAATACAATCCACTAGACTATATATGGTCCAGAAGAAAAGCATATTTGCAGTTGCTCCTAGTCTTTGAATGCTTTCATTGCTCCACTTCTCACCAATTCCATAACTTCATCATTACCTAGCATTAAATCATGGATTAGTCACAAGAAGACATGAAAGATGGAGAAAACTAAAAGTGCATGTTGGATGATTAAATGATGCATGAAAATGGGATTAAAGGAGTGAAAAATTGAGACATAATGCTAAGTGAAACACATATAGGAATCAAATATCAATATGTAAGCAATTTAATACTGAAATAAATGGGAAGATTTTGTAAATCATTCAACGTGCTAGAATGAAAAGAATAACTACACATAGAAATGATTCTATATCTTATTATATACTTTTGTATTCATTAATTAAATGGAAAATCTTAGAGAGAGGACTCCCTAAGGATGCGAATTTTCTTTCTGATTTATGTATTTTGGTGGCAATATTTTCTTTTTTGATGGTAGAGGTAGTAGTGATTTCCTATAGATGTATCATCTTGCATTCTACTTTGGTGATTAGGATTTTTGACCGTGAAAAAGTAACAATTAACGGAATCACTACTTTGGTGATTAGGATTTTTGACCATTGATAGGTATATTCTATATGCTTAAAATGCAAGTGTACGCTATCATAGTAATATATGCCAATTAGGTCCAGATATCAAACATAGGGAAACATAACTTTAGAGACTATTACTAACTGTAATATGATTAGCTTAGGCTGAAGAAACTTGATTGATTGGTTTTGGTTGTTGTTCTCAATCTAAGTAAATTCCTTAGGATAGTGGTTTCACCATGGTTAACATTGCAATATCAATACATTAATTAAAATCTCTCCTAACCTGAGATAAGATCATGTAGTGAGAATTACCCACTCTCATAGTGCAATTCACTATCTAATCTAATACCAACCCCACTGCCATATTGATTGTGTTATTATCTAGGTGATTTATCAGATGCTCTAGATAATCTCCTCACATTTGTAAGCCACCTTTCTCAATGGGATTTATATGACATGTATTTCTATAAAGTTCTGACCATTAATTTTTCTTTTTGAAAGAAATTAAATGTCCAATTACTACCAATGGTGATCAAGCATGGATTTCATTCATTCTCATAGAAATAAATCCAGATATTAAGAGATACTGCTAAATTAATGCATAATAGTCAATTATAATGCATAATTGGGCTACTCCTGGGTCCTAAGGAAAGGATAATTAGCCCCGAATGATTTTCAAAGACAAAAACATCAAAGGGAAGAGAAAAAACGTAGAGAACATGAAGAACCCCTAAAGTAGATGGTTCAAACAATCCCTCCTCGTGCACATGCCAATTTTCTACCTTTTGACTGCAAATATGTCCATTGGAAGTGCTCGGATCATCCGAAACATGGTATTCTTTTCCACTTTCTCCTCTCTCTCGCTCCCGAACGTCATACGATGGAAAAAAATGAGATGGATAGGTCTTACCACACTTCCCCTAAGTAATAAGAGTGACTTATGGCGATTTAAAACCTCACCCGTTAGACTAAACATTGTCTTTAGATCTGCCTGATCCTGACATGTTGGTACTACCGATGGGGTGTCGGTATTACCGACTCCTCTAATTATTGCGGCCATATGTCAAGTTGTCATCACAACTGACTAGGCTATCGATAGTACTGAGTTGCTTCGATAATTCTTGATCAAAATGGTGTAATGATGTCGGTAGTATTGACTTGTCAGTCGGTACTACCGAGTCTTCTCGATTTCTGTCTGTTCTAAATTGATCATGTGTTAGTACCACTGACTCCAAAGTCGATAGTATCGAGCTGTGTGGATTCTTGTACATTCACCTGAAATGTATAAAAACCAAACATAAGCTCTGAAATTAAACTAAATCATTTAGAAACATTGAAATTTTATTTATTTGATGGAAATAAGTATCACATGCTAATAAAAGTAAATCATGTACAATTAATATGGAAATTAACAAAAAGTGCACAAAAAAAAATATAAAATATCTTGTGAAAATGACAAATAAATAGTGCATCAAACTCCCCTAAACTTAAATGTTGATCGTCCTCGAGCAACACACTCTCAGATCTGTTTGAGACAAGTCAAAAAAAGGACATAAAATATGAATATCATTTCTCAAATATCCCCACTTGGCAGTCCCAAATTGGCCTTCATTAATTATCAAACAATTAACTGCTCTTAAGCAACCAAAAATATTCATAAAAGACGTCCACCCTTAGATCAATGAACACTATCAAGAGAGCAGTTAACATCATAATCAATCAGGCATTTGCTGTTGGGTTTTAGGGGAGGTAGAGAAGGCAGCAGAAACAAAAATTTTCTCCCCCAAACCCAGAACAAGGAAATGCGTCAACGTCTATAAAATAGGAAAGGATGGTTTGCGGAATCATACCTTGTCCCGAGGCTTGCTCGGCGACAATACCTCGCGCCTTGCGCGGTCTTCACCTTCGGTCTTGGACGGTGTCTGTGCAGCTCCTAGTCGCACCGGGACTGACGACTCCTGGTCTTACCGGGACTGTCGAGATTGACAGCTGTCCTCCGAGCGGCAGAAACCTCCGGCCTCTGAAGTAATCTACACAGACCACCTGGAACTCCAATCTCCTTGTCCCATAAGGAATTGGAAGGAGTCGCACCCTCCTGTCAGCATACTAGTTGCCGACACACTCTCCCGCCACCAATTGCTTTCTGCAGTTGTCTTTCCTTTGCTATGCCTCCTTTATCGGGTAGCACTTGCTCGGGCTCTCTCTCAGTTATCAAAACCAGAGAGAACGACAACTTCACAGAGCAACTGGTTGCACTGAGTTGTATTCTGAGAAGCCCCCAATACCCCTATATATAGGAGGGTCATGAGATAGGGTTCTCTATCCCGGGCAATGCGGGACTAAAAGCAACAGTAGAAGGGTTCGAGATTTTCCACAAAACAACCAACTCACAACCTAAACCGATCATTTCACAACTGAAACGGTCGATTGGGGACCTGAACCAGTCGGTTGACCTCTCGACCGATCGATTGGGAAACCTCAACCGGTCGGTTCATTTTTGAACCGGTCGGTTCGTGGTCCTGATAAGTTCCCGATTGACTTTCCATCTTTTGTTTCTAATTGGTATCAAATACCAATCCTTGTTCCAATCAAATTGGGCAAGTGAAACGAAAGGAAATTTCTCACAAATTCTACTTTCCCAACTTGCTCGGTTGCATCAGTTGAACCGATCGTTTCAACACTTGAAGCAATCGTTTCACCTTGACCATGAGCCGATCGACTCACAACCTGAGCCGACCGGTTCACCAAGCTGAGCCGATCGGTTCATCACATGAGCCGATCGGTTGGGAGTGCAGATTGTGCAGAATCAGTCAATTGTAGTTTCAATCAATCCGATACTCTAATCAATCTGTCCAACACCTTGAACACTATGATTTTGAGCTATCAATTAATTGAGTGTTTAATTGAACTACTAAACTCCTTTAGTAATCAATCTAAACATTGTTTGTGGACAAAACTCCTCTTCCAAGTTAAATCCTATGTGTGTGACCCTGCAGGTCCTTTTTCACGTTGGCAGTGAAAGTCCATAACACTTATGACTTCACAAGCAAAGAGCGGTGCCTAGTCACACATCAGTGCTACCCAAGTGAAATAGAAAGTTGGAGAACAACTTTCAATCCTACAATCCGTGAATGGTGTTACAGTGAATGTGTAATTCCTTTGTCACTGATATCCTGAATGAACTCGAGGCATGGAACAATCATCTTGTCAACGTTCATTCACTTTCTTGATCTCAGAGCAGATTGGAAGAGATATGTATGACATTAATATCACATACTGATTCACACATGCGTGCGCAGGCCTATTTCAATCCTACTCATCAAGTGGACTTGGATATCAAACTCCCTCAGGAGGGACAAATCCCATATCTATCACTCACCCCTCAAAAGCCCCATGTGTCAAAGCCACCCAATCATCACCTTTATAACAACCCATGTTTTAGGACTGCGTTTGATGATGTCAAAGTGTGCCCAACAACATGTGTTGAGTGTAGTGATTTCAGGTCAAAGAATCACACTCACCACCATCACTATGAGTACTGACTGTGACTACCATGTCATGGTTCCATGTGTCAAACTCATGGTGGGTCTGTCTGGTACACTTGTTCTCTAACAAGTACCTATGTGTTTGGTTTGATATCCCTATATCATGACTAATGAGATTCTGTCATCAACCAACACCACAATCTAGTCTTGTGTGTCATTGTTGTCTATCTACCTTCCACAATGACATCTGACTAGGGACATAACAAGAATGTACAAACTCTTAGCATCCGTATGATCTCATCGTTCAGGTCCTTAACCTGAAAGCATACGTCATTGAGTATTGTCATTCTCTAGACATTCAATCTGTTCTATCACTATCTCATATGACTGAACCAAAAAGAATTGGAAGCTTGCCTTTCATGTTTATCAAATCAATCTTAATGTATCCCACCAATCATCCCATGATTGACTCTCAGGGCATACATACCAACAGACTCCCACTTGCACTGCGAGCCAATCACCCTTGAATCATATTCATAGTGATCTTCAAACATGTCCCACATGTTATCGTGCTCTTATGCCATCATAGTGGGTTATGGAAACACCTTGCCAAAGTCAGTATTAATTGCATGTCTCTCATCTCTTTGCTATACGTCAAACATATGAGATGGAGTTTCCGTAATATGCAATCTAGTATTCCCTTGCTAACCTTTAGCCACATTGCATGATCAAGGATTCCATACTTGTCATCAATGAGCGGAATATCTATAAGTTCATCTCATGAACTTCCAGATCCAATAGTATCCACTACTGTTTTCTAACACATAGATACTCGGCATTTCCTTTTAAATGGTTTTATTGGAACACTTCCAATTATCAACAAACTTTCACTTTTATATATATCCTATATATATTTTGCGATTAATTTTCTGTCCTTTCAGAAGTTCGCATCAATGTAACTCTTTACATTGAACTCTTCCTTATCTCCATAGAACTAGTACTTCTCAAGTACTTATCAAGTTCTTATGGTTTCCAGTAACCCTTACTGGAAGTAGATAGACATCCACTTGTCATGTCCCACATACAAGTTATCAGGATGAGCACATCATATTGTCATGTCCTACATATAAGATGATGAATGCATTTTGTTCTTGCCATGTCGATACATGCAAGATAATGGGATGATTACATACATGATAGATCCATATCTATTCTTAATGTTCCCATTCTTCATAAGAATTGGACACTTGGCCTTGGGATACTAACTCCATGTAACATGGACAAGTTTTCTCCCACTGAATCTATGCATACTGAACTCTTCAGTACAGATTGCCAATGTATGCTTTCTCTTTTCAGGTCAAGAGATTTTTGAGAACTATCTCTATAGATCTCTATTCCTATCGCATAGGAAACATATCTATCTTCCTTAAAGATAATTTCCACTTTTGGATTTCCATTCTTGAACATTTCCGTTTCACATCAACCTGTGGAATGTGAACACGCTCCCACGGAATCACAAATCCCTTCTTTATCTTTGACATATCAGTCAAACCCTTTGACAATATCATCAAAGTAAAGAGCCAATTATGAGTTGCTTGTACTCAATCAATCATATTGATTAGTCCATTGTAACTTATAGACTTCATTTGCATTAGTGGATTCATAAACCTTATAGGTTGTGTCATGTACACATCCTTGTTTTATTCCTCATAGGAATGCAGTTTTAGTATCCATATGCCAAATGTCTTAGTCATTAAGTTGCAATCAACAAGAATCATCCTTCTCAAATGTTATCCATGTGTCTTAACACTTAAGACTTATTCACACTTATGGATTTTATTCCAATGGGTGCTACCATTAAGGTCATACCTTATGGTTCACATGGATGTCATTTAGGATGTAATGGTCATAAACCATAACTCAAAATTTGGTTCCTCATATTCATCTAGATAGTTGACTCATCACATGAACAACTCATCACATAGATAATTGAGGTGTATCTGTCAAGGATATAAGAACTCACAACTCCTTGTAATTCTCAATGTCCTTTATTAGTGTGGGGTATTCTTTTATTAAGAAGAATTTAGTTATTTGATAATCATTCTCTAACTACTTAGAGTATGATTCCTTCTTGATTTAGACATCACCATGCCTTAATCATGAGTTCACTATGATACACTATCATAATCACTCAAAAGGATCTCAAAAATTTGGTCCAAGTATTTCATTCATTGATCTCATCAAGAATTAACACTTTACCAAATTTGCACTTCATCTATGATAATATTGAACACTTCAAGATATTCATATTGGTATTTCTCTAAACACCATTTGAAGTATTAGCATTTGTTCCAATAGGTATGTAAATGCATCACATGTATTATACCTAATAGGATAATCATTCTCCCACTACCATTAGTGAAGATTGATTAATCATGTCTAAGATATTCATGTCTCTTACTGGTTCTCTAACCAAAAGAGTCTAGATTTATCCATCATATGGAAACCAGAAATGAATTTCTCATGATTGATGCTAATTTGATTGTTTGAGTTATCTATAACTTTTAGGTATCATTTTATCTTATGCATATCAAATACCACAAGATAAACAAGGCATTGCCACAAAGATCATTGAAACAACTCTTTATTGATTGCCATCATTGTCATATAATAAAGTGTTTCTATCTATTGGCAAATATGAAATAGCAGTTCATAACTGTATTACATGCCTTTTAGGCTTAAAATAAACTAAAGTACTCCTATCTATGGTGGCAACACTTTCTCCAATGATGGGTACTCCTTTCTTGGTCCTTTCACAAAGGCCATCACTTCTTTGTGGATATTGCATATCATATATGACATATCCATATATTGGTATCATATACCTCAGATAAAGAAGCTTTTCATTTCATGATACCTTAGGTGGAGATCTCCATCCCCTCCTTCATCTTCTTTTGTTCTTCTAGATATAGAGGGAAATCTCTCATACACCCTTTCCCCATGTGCCTTGAGGCTGAAGACGGCTTGGATTGCTGGATGGCATCAGAACACTTCTTTGCTTTACCGTTATCCTTGCCCTTAAGAATTACCTTTTTCTTTGATCACATCAAAGATTATGGTTTGTCTTTCTTCATCTTTGCCTCTACTATCCTCAACATGTCCAAAAACTCTGTCAACACTTGTCAAAGTTGTTCATGTTGTAGCTTATCATGAATTGTATGATCCTCACAACATTTACAGTATCATACCAATAGCCAACTCTTGGCTCAAAGGGAATCCTTCTTAGTCAGGTCTTTCTACATACCCAATCATATTGAGTGTGTGAATACCTTACTGGATCTCCTTCTGTCATGACATACTAGGACAATGTCTTGGAGACATCATATGTCTCATGTTGTCTCTGCAACTCATAGTTCAGAGAATACAACATCAAGCACTCCTCATCAATGTCTTCCTCAGTATGCTTCCATAAGCATACTTTCAGCCATTGATATGGTGGGATCGAGTTCATCTGGTTCTGGTATAACTAGGACTTAGAGCTTTCATTCTACGATTGAGAACACTTCTCAATGTCCTAACCAGTCGTGGAAAAACTCCCATTTAATTTGTTGGTCTCAAAGACTGATTGCAAATAAGTGATTATTGTTTGTTGCCATTTGTACCACAAAAGGAAATATGCAATTTTAGTCCAAAAACTCATTTTTGACTTATTTGATTGATTTGCAAAGTTGACGATATAATTAGGCCTTTAATTAATTATCGCTCCCACTATTTTACTTCAAATTGATAGCCCTCACCATCAATTCGGAAGATTGCAACGTACAACCTTCTAGTGGGCAAGATCCATATTTCATCAAGTCATGAGTCAGCTTTGGCTGATCGCCCACAATCTTGACTATTTAGGTAGGCCATCATGCCAATTGCATCATATGCAACTCTTGATAAGATGTCATATGCAACTCCTTGCCATGATCATCTCCATGCCTCAAGGTGCTAGATCCTATCTAGGTCACCTTGTTAAGTCTGACCCAAAGCAAACACGATGAATATGCACCCTGCTTGGGCAGACCCATATATCCATCCTTCACGCTTCCATGAGATAGATGGTGCACCACAGTTGGGCGTGCCCACACTTGGTCGATCAAGCTTTTCACATGTATCGCATTTGGAAGACATCTAAAACTTAATATTTAATGAGGGATTTGGTTTTTATATACATATACATATCCAATCACCACAATACATAGTACATATCATATACATGCTATATCCCATAGAAAACATGCGAAATGATAAAAGCGATGATTATGGCCATCCTAATGTGATTCCTCGAGCCAAGAGAAATCACAGTCATCTAGGTCTACATCACATGCAACCTGTACACGATGAACTCTGTGCTTTGCCTTTCTATGTTTGATCAACTCATCACATGAATGATCGGCTCGCCATCAGACTGGTCGGCTGGGTGCCACCAGTCGATCGGTTGGCTCCTCCAACCGATCGGTTCACCTGGTCATCATGCATCTCTTCATGGCCGCCACCCGCTCGTCTCACTCCTCGAATCGGTCATCAACCGATCGACTCACTCCTTGAACCGATCGTCTGAAACGTCAATCGATTGGTTCACACCTTGAACCGATCGTCTCAGCTGTCATCCGATGTCCTCCGTTCTTTGACATAACATGAAATAAATTTCTATCCTATTTTACATTGTAAAAAAGAGAAACCTCGAGTTACATTCGAGGGGAGCAAAGGTAGGAAAGAAATTTCGAATTATTTTGAGTTACATCAAGAATAGGAGAAGGAAGATTGGTGCACAGACCGAGATGCAAGCAACCACATACAACCATACACAGATAGGGTTTATTGGCCATAACCACGCTATACATCCACCACAAAACTCATTTAAGGGCGACGCGTATCGAGTGCATTCATAATACATATCATATATGTAAATTGGGATCTGTAGATTTAGGATTGGACATGCATAAAGCCAATATTATTCACATCGTATGCAATAAATAAAGGAGACAAACCAAAATCGATCATATCGATAATCCCTGAAGTATAGAGCAGTTGACGTGGATCTGATACCACTGTTGGGTTTTAGGGGAGGCAGAGAAGGCAGCGGAAACAAAAATTTTCTCCCCCAAACCCAGAACAAGGAAACGGGTCAACGTCTATACAATAGGAAAGGATGGTTTGTGGAATCATACCTTGTCCCGAGGCTTACTTGGCAATAATACCTCGTGCCTTGCGCGGTCTTCACCTCCGGTCTTGGACGGTGTCTGTGCAGCTCCTGGTCGCACCGGGATTGACGACTCCTGGTCTTACCGGGACTGTCGGGATTGACAGCTGTCCTCCGAGTGGAAGAAACCTCCCACCTCTGAAGTAGTCCACACAGACCACCTGGAACTCCAATCTCCTTGTCCCATAAGGAATTGGAAGGAGTCGCACCCTCCTGCCAGCGTACTAGTCGCCGACACACTCTCCTGCCACCAATTGCTTTCTACAGTTGTCTTTCCTTTGCTATGCCTCCCTTATCGGGTAGCACTTGCTCGGGCTCTCTCTCGGTTACCAAAACCAGAGAGAACGACAACTTCACAGAGAAACTAGTTGCATTGAGTTGTGTTCTGAGAAGCCCCCAATACCCCTATATATAGGAGGGTCATGGGACATGGTTCTCTATCCCGGGCAATGTGGGACTAAAAGAAGGAGTAGAAGGGTTCGAGATTTTCCACAAAACAACCAACTCGCAACCAGAACTAATCATTTCACAACTGAAACGGTCAGTTGGGGACCTGAACCGGTCGGTTCGTGGTCCTGATCAGTTCCCGATTGACTTTCCGTCTTTTGTTTCTAATTGGTATCAAATACCAATCCTTGTTCCAATCAAATTGGGCAAGTGAAATGAAAGGAAATTTCTCACCAATCCTACTTTCCCAACTTGCTCGGTTGCATCAGTTGAACCCATCATTTCAACACTTGAAGCAATCGTTTCACCCTGACCATGAGCCGATCGACTCACAACTTGAGCCGATCGGTTCACCAAGTTGAGGCGATCGGTTCATCACATGAGCCGATCGGTTGGGAGTGCAGATTGTGAAAAATCAGTCAATTGCAGTTTCAATCAATCCGATACTCTAATCAATCTGTCCAACACCTTGAACACTATGATTTTGAGCTATCAATTAATTGAGTGTTTAATTGAACTACTAAACTCCTTTAGTAATCAATCTAAACATTGTTTGTGGACAAAACTCCTCTTCCAGTTTAAATCCTATGTGTGTGACCCTGCAGGTCCTTTTTCACATTGGTAGTGAAAGTCCATAACACTTATGACTTCACAAGCAAAGAGCAGTGCCTAGTCACACATCAGTGCTACCCAAGTGAAATAGAAAGTTGGAGAACAACTTTCAATCCTACAATCTGTGAATGGTGTTATAGTGAATGTATAATTCCTTTGTCACTGATATCCTGAATGAACTCGAGCCATGGAACAGTCATCTTGTCAACGTTCATTCACTTTCTTGATCTCAGAGCAGATTGGAAGAGATATGTATGACATCAATATCACATACTGATTCACACATGTGTGCACATGCCTATTTCAATCCTACTCATCAAGTGGCCTTGGATATCAAACTCCCTCAGGAGGGACAAATCCCATATCTATCACTCACCCCTAAAAAGCCCCATGTGTCAAAGCCACCCAATCATCACCTTTATAACAACCCATGTTTCAGGTTTATGTTTGATGATGTCAAAGTGTGCCCAACAACATGTGTTGAGTGTAGTGATTTCAGGTCAAAGAATCACAGTCACCACCATCACTGTGAGTACTGACTGTGACTACCATGTCATGGTTCCATGTGTCAAACTCATGGTGGGTCTGTCCGGTACACTTGTTCTCTAACAAGTACCTATGTGTTTGGTTTGATATCTCTATATCATGACTAATGAGATTCTGTCATCAACCAACACCACAATCTAGTCTTGTGTGTCATTGTTGTCTATCTACCTTCCACAATGACATCCGACTAGGGACATAACAAGAATGTACAAACTCTTAGCATCTGTATGATCTCATCGTTCATGTCCTTAACCTGAAAGCATATGTCATTGAGTACTGTCATTCTCTAGACATTCAATCTGTTATATCACTATCTCATATGACTGAATGAGAAAAAATTGGAAGCTTTCCTTTGATGTTTATCAAATCAATCTTAATGTATCCCACCAATCATCCCATGATTGGCTCTCAGGGTATACATACCAACATTTTCTTGGTGCATTATGTGATTCCCTATTCTACATTGCTCTTTTCCTAACTACCAGCTACTTGGAAGCAGTTCTTTGTATAAACATTAATGAGGAGAAAAATCATTTGAGTAGCCTACCAATAAGAGCAATGAATGGTATTAAATAGGTGGATGTGGAGAATTACAAGTATCATATGAACCATTTATGTAAAATAAAACATGATGAACATACATGGTGATGAGAATAAAAAATGCATGAATCCTAATTCCTAAAATTAAGGGTGGAATGATGCATGAATCAACCAATCTCACAAATAATTGAGAATGAAGTAAAAAAACAAAAGAATGCATCATGTGAATGTCTCCGTCTTTTATGTGAAGAGTTGAGTGAATCCTTTCTCCCTCTTAACTTTGAAACATTAACAAACCCCTTTTTTCATTAGCCCATTATTCTAGCATTATGAAATGTTATGCTTGGGCTTTACTACATATAATTTTTTTTCTCTTTTTCTACTTCTGAGGGTATGTATGTGTATCCCTACACTCAAATTTTGAAGGAAAATGATATCCACGTGATATAGAAATGAATGATATGGAATGCATGTAATCTACATGTAATTGCTTATGCAACTAAAATAACATGTATAAAAATTGTTGATTCATACTACACATTTTTTCTTTGTTTTCTACTAATGCAATCAAAGAAAACTGACTATTATGTAACCTATTATTCCATGCAATGCAAACAAGAGGCAATAGTTCAAACTTACTTGATCATCTTATGGCGGTGAGTCAATAATGAGTGGAGAATGGGTGGAATCACATAATTAGGAGACAAAACATTTCATGAAATTATAATATGTCCCTCTCTACTGACCTGTGTATGAGGTAACCTTAGGATTTCTTTCTTATTATTCAATTGAAGGTCCCATTAACTGTTTGATCAATTTAATCTAAAACCCCATCTTCATTTGCATTTCATCAATAATTAAGATGTCCATTCATATTAAATGTCCTTAAGCTGACTAGCCCATATACTTCCTCTAAGTGGTGCAACTCAAGAAATTTGCAACTTCAACCAAATTTTTTTAATTTTTTTATTACACATTATTGAGAGCATATGACATTGACTTGAACCATGCATTAAACTCCTCTTTTAAACTAGATAGATGTGGACCCTACAACTTTAAAAGATAAAACTAAAATTAAATAAAGCAACTAAAGAAAATAAAACTAAGATGTGGACCCTACAACTTTAAAAGATAAAACTAAAATTAAATAAAGCAACTAAAGAAAATAAAACTAAGGATAGCAACCGTTCCAACTAACCCCCCCCCAAGCTTGAACTTGATTATGTCCAAATATTCAAAAGTCTAACTTAAGAGATGGAAAAGTAGTACCAGATCACATGGGTGGTGGAGGAGGATGTGGCATGGTGGGATCAAAGGGGTAGAACGCCCCCTGAAAACTTGGTGGCTACTGTGGCGGTGGTGGAGGTTGTAGATAGCCACCAAAGTACCTTTGGTTCCAATAGTGATCAAAGAACAACTGCTGGTATCCCTCCATCCTTTGTAGACACAGATGCATGTTCTCTTGGTTGGCCAAGAGAAGTTTCTCATTCTCAAATATTGTCTTCTAGTTGCGGTATAACCGTCCTTGCACATCGTGGATGCCCGCTAAGGTTTTTGACTGCTGTTGCTGGCATTGTTGTATTTCCTATAGCATCTTGTACATTCCCGCCATAGAGTATAGATCATCCTCCTATGATGGTGGTGGAGCGAAAGAGATAGAAGATACATATGGTTGAGGGCACTTGTGTGGAACTGGCCTCCACGTGACGAGGATGGTTGGTTCCACCTCCTCTTCCTCTTCATCCTGCTCCTGCTTCTAGTCTTCTACTGCATCGTCTTCTTCCTCCTCCTCATTTAACGAGCTATTCATAGGCCACCGCATGAGGTGGAACCCATGTAGATCAAAGAATGCATATGGAAACGCCCTTTCCTTGTACTAGGTGCCTACTGTACAACATGCATATATAATATTCAGACATGTGTTGATGAGGCTGACTTTCTTGAAGTGCTTGAGATCAAGCTTTGGGGTAGCTTTCAACTGTTTGGTGGTGGAGAGGAAGAGGTTAAGATGGAGAGACATTGGCATGATCAACCCTCCAAAATGAATTGGAGGTTTCCGCTGCACCTAGCGCTTGACTCCCATCATGTGCTGGAGGAAGAAGACACCAAAGTTCAAACTCCTATTTCCTAGCTTCAACAACTTGTAAAGAAAGTAGAGATCAACCTACTGGATTTCCCCAGGCCTTAATAGGACTTGACAAGAAGAGTGTTGGTGATGAGGCGATGGAGTATGCGAGCAAAGGGATGCTTGATGTCATTGAGGGAGTTTGTATGCGAACTAATTTGTTGGCCCTCTAGAAGCTCTGACAATAACTTCCATGCCATCTTGAAGTTGAAGTTGTCAGGGTAGAAAGGGTCTCCTCCAGTTGACCATCCATATATGATGTTGAATTGCTGCAACATCAAAGTGTAGTCGGTGTTGTAGAGGTGGAAACTGATGCAACCACTCCTCCATTCATCCCCATACTCGGGAATGATGCAGACCTCAAGTGACACCATGAACTATAGACTGAATCTGGGTATGTAAGTGAGTCCTTGAAGAAGGGATGGTCACCTACCAGCCCTTGATGCTCGCAGACCTTGTGCATGCTATTAGAGAAGCCAATGGAGTCAATGAACTCACAGTCACCGTAGTGTGTTGCACATATCTCCCTCTTTTGCAGCTCTTCATAGATCTTCTTGATGTCGACGTTGGGATGGGCTATTCAGCCTAGTCTGGGAACCAAGTTTGGAACCCCCACTGATGAATAAGCCTCACGCCTCGGTGCCATATACAAAACTAGAAAGAGGTTAAGAAAAGAGAGATCGGTATTGAGTCTGAATGCCCAGAGATTCTTGCACACACTTTCTTGGAGGAGGAGAGAAGAAGGTGTGAAGAGAAATGAATCACACCCCTCCTTATATAAAACTCAACCGCCAACCTAACAACCCATTGGTACTACCGAGATGGAGTATGTAGTACTGACTTTTCATATCGATCCATGTGCTCAGTGGTACCGACGGTCCCAATTTGCTGATTTTGTCAATGTGGATCGCAAGTTGTTGGTAGTACCAACTTTCACACAGATCGGTATTATCGATCGTCAGATGTGGATGATCTCGATCACTTGATAGTTCTCCCTCAGATAGCTGACGTCATGTGTCAATAGTACCGACTTTGTGTCAGTAGTACCGACTCATTCAAATTTCGTCGGTGCTTCCGAGCGAGAACTCAATGTTTCAAACATGGAGCACACCTCTCATCAGTACTATCGATGAGGTGTCGGTAGTACCGAGTCCTTATCAATTACTCGACCTTTTTCTCTATAGAAAGTTGGTTCTACCAAATTAGGTGTCTGTATTACTGAGTTACTTTGCCAAATTTTCACGAATTCCCTATGATTTCATCGATACTATCAAGATAACAATCAGTAGTATCGAGTTTTGTAGTTGACTCAAGATTTTTCCCTACAACCTTGTTGGTATTACAAAAGAAATGTCAATAGTACCCCCAAGTACTCATCCTGTACACCAAACAAAATGGATGAAGGTACCTTTTTTATATCAAAACTAAATAAAATGAAAATTAAATCTATGAAACTACATATTGGAATGTAAAGAACAAAAAATGATGGTTGGTTTGCTTCCCAACAAGCACCCTTGTTTTATGTCATAGGCTCAATGATCCTAAGCTCATTAGATTAGTGAAGCTCAATGAGCTTCAACTTATCCTCCTTCCTAATGACATCTCCCCCAAAATAGTGCTTAAGTCACTGTCCATTGACAAGGAATGGATCAACCCCATTGCTAATCTCCACAACTCCATGGGGGAATGCTTTAATCACCTCAAAGGGTCCACTCCATCTAGACCTCAACTTACTAGGATGGAATTTCAACCTAGAATTAAATAGAAGGACCTTATGTCCTAGAGTGAAGACCCTATGCAATATGTGGCGATCATGAATTTGCTTAGTCCTCTCCTGATAGATTCTTAAGCTCTCATAGGCATCAAACCTAAGCTCATCTAACTCGTTCAACTCTAACAATCTCTTTTTCCCTACATTGTCCAATTTGTAGTTAAATTTCCTCAGGTCCCACTTAGCCTTATGCTCTAGCTCTATAGGTAGATGACAAGCCCTACCATAAACCAATCTAAAAAAAGTGGTGCCTATATGTGTTTTATTGGCGGTCCTATACACCCAATGAGCATCATTGAAAAACATGCTCCAGTTGGTCCTGTTGGTTGAAACTATATTTTTTAAAATCTTCTTGATCTCCCTATTAGACACTTCAACATGTCCTTGGGTTTGGGGTGATATGGAGTACCTACCCTATGATTCACTCCATATTTACTCAAAAGTTCCCCCAAATTCTCTATTGGTGAAATGAGAACCACCGTCACTAATCATTAACCTGGGCACCCCAAACTTGAAAAAGATGTGTTCCTTCATAAATCTACATACCACTTGGGTGTCATTAGTGTGGGCTGGAATTGCTTCCACCCACTTAAATACATAATCCACAACAAGTGATATATAAAGATTATAATTTGAAGACACAAAAGGACCCATGAAGTCTATGCCCCATAAGTCAAACACCTCGATTTCCTAAAAAACATTCAGAGGCATTTCATGTCTTTTTTAAATATTACTGCAAGTTGACAAGCATCACAATGATGAACATAATTGTATGCATCCTTAAAAGTCATCAGCCAATAAAAACCACATTCTAGAACTTTAGCCATAGTCCTAGAACTATCATGATGATCCCCTATAGGTAAAGAACGACAATGTGCTAAAATACTCTAAAATTCACAATCCTACACACACTTTCTCAGGATACCATCCCTACACTACCTGATCAAGATCAGGTCATACCATATGTAATACCATAAGGAAAGGAAGAATATTCTCTTCTCCTAGTATCCCCAATCTCCTAGAAGCTCTCTACATGCCAAATAGTTCACAATGTTTTCAAACCATAGATCTTTGCTTTTACTAGCAAAGAGCTGCTCATCCGGGAAATCTTCCACAATAGGTATATCAATGTCCTTTTCATCCACCCTTTAAAGCCTAAAATATGATTTTCCACCACATTTTCAGTGGCATCCTTGTCCTTAATTTCGATATCAAATTCCTACCATAATAAGATCCACCTAATCAACCTAGGCTTGACATCTTTTTTCTCCAGCAAGTATTTGATGGCTTCATGATCTATCCACACTACAACCTTAGCCTCAATCAAATATTGATGGAATTTTTTCAAAGTGAAAACAACCACAAACAATTCCTTTTTGGTTGTTGTATTATTTATTTGGGCAACATTTAAAGTCTTAGACACATAACAGATGAAAGTGAGGACTTTATCTTGGTGTTGTCCTAGAACAACCCCTATTGCGTAATCTGATGTGTCAGACATCATCTCAAAAGGTTGGCTCCAATCTAGATCATGGACAATAGGTGCAGAGACTAGCTTCTCCTTTAACACCTCGAAAGATTTCAAACATCACTCATCAAACTTAAATTCAACATCCTTTTCCAATTATCAAAGAGTGGTTTAGCAATCTTAGAAAAATCCTTGATAAAATGGCGGTAAAATCTGACATGTCCTAAGAAGCTCCTCACTCCCTTCACCGATGATGGTGAAGGTAGTTTGAAGATGACCTTTATTTTGATAGAGTCTACCTCCATTCCTTTATTAGACAATTTGTGTCCCAAAACAATTCCTTCACTCACCATCACGTGACACTTTTCCCAATTCAAAACAAGGTGGCTGCCCTCACATCTTTGAAAGACCTTATCTAGATTGTCGAGGTAATCATCAAAGACTCCCCATACACTAAAAAATCATCCAGAAATAGTTCCAGACATCGCTCTACCATATCATAAAGAATGGCTAGCATGCATTGCTGGAAAGTGGCCGGTTCATTGCAAAAGATTGAACGGCATATGGGGATACACAAATGTGCCATAAGGATAGGTGAAGGTCAACTTCTCTTGATCTTGTGGCTTGATGTAAATATGATTGTATCCCAAATAACCGTTAAGAAAATAAAAATGAGAGCGGCCGACGAGCTTCTCTAAAATTTGGTCGATAAAAGGGAGTGGAATATGATCTTTTAATGCGGCAGTGTTTGAATGTCTATAGTCTATGCAAACACATCACCTAGTCACTAGTTGATGGCCTAAATCGCGCATCCAAAAAGTGGAGCGGATTTGAAGTAGTCGGACTTTTACATTTATAACCCGAAACCTTCTAGCCCCCCACAACTTTGCTTACGGGGTCGAAGTAGATATACGAGGTTGAACACAGGGACACGGGTGGTAGTGTTGAGAATGCTGAATCGACATGTTACACTCCGACAAGGGTAAAGAGATGGTAAAGTTCCCCAAGGGAACAACATGATAAGACCGATAAAACAAAAGAAATCTATCTCCAACTGGAGCTACGAGGAAAAGTAAGGTTTTAAGCATTTATCAGTTTTAGGGATTTTTGTGCAACGGAAACAGAGAGATAATACTAATGCTAAAGTAAGGTACGAAGGAGAAAACTTCGGTAAAACAAGCGGCAGAAGAAACATCCTGTACCCCTCCTCTCGAAGTGGGTACCTCTAACCAAGAATCAACACCCCTCTCGAGGTTGCTGGACTTAAGTTAGAGTGGAAAGGTTACTAAAGCAACTCCGATTCCGAGCACTCTCGTACTCCAGAATCAGACCAAACACTAGAGCCACAACACCTCTCTCGAGGCTGTTGCAATGGGAAAACACGATTCGGTAGCTATTCAAAATGCGATCCAAGCGTACAAGCTAGAGTTCAGATGTTAATCATAGAAATCATCCAACAAAGGTACCAAACATAAAGCAGTAGATAATTAAAACTCTTCTAATTCCATTAACATGTAAGGGTCTGATTACATTGCATAAGTAAAAGAAGTAAATGACTGAAATAATAAAGATAAATGTCGCCTTCTTGATTTAGAAGGACGACAGACAGCAACAGACTCTCCAGCTCGATACCGGGCAGGAGCCTTGCCCAATACGACCGTGTCGGACGGCACACCCTCTCGGGCGACACACTCATGATGGGCAGATTGTATCATGCGAGGCACCCTTGCCCGATACGATCATGTCGGGCGGCACCCTCTCGGGCGACACACTCATGACTGGCGATGCGTATCGGGGTTCGGTATCGTGCCGGGCTAGAGTGATGCTTCTAGTATCAGTCACTTGTATCAGGTATCCTTGTGGGCCGATATCGGCCTGTAGTGGTGCCCGGGACGGCCCTAAGTGAACCATTCCCTCCCTCTCGGGATGGGGAAGTGCTCACCTAGAATCGCTCGGCACGACCTCTGAGGCACAATATGCTAACTCTTGAAGCTTTCCTCAGTTGGCTTGCACACGGTTCCGACCTATCTTTTCATCTCCCTGTAGCTGCTATTTATAGGTAGCGGTTGGGGGAAGTTATGGTCCTCCGGATGCCACGTGTCCTCCTCCAGCTCCATTATTTCGGCTTCAGGGGTGCCCGATATGTGTGTCGCCCAGCACAGGATGTCGGGCGGTCAGTCATCGTAACAAGTGGCGCCTACCGATGGGTGGCCTGTATCACGCGACATGCTTCAGCAGTCGTGGCGGGTCCAGCTCCCTGTCGGGTAGAAGGCGTATCGCTCGTCCGCTTCCTCTTGCGTGGCACCCTCGTTTCGCACGACAGTGTATCGAGCTACCTATCGGGCAGTGACCGTATCAGCTGACTGGTTGGTAAGGAGGCCGGTGCAGGTGGAACACATTCGTGGGCCGGGACAGGCCTTTTTGCTAATAATGAGTTAAATAACGAGGAAAACTCTGCAAAAGATGATAAAATTGAGTTAATAGCTTAGCGTGGCCTGTTTATTCAAAAGAATGACAAAAAGAAGAGGAAATCAGTTAAAAAGGGCAGTTTTGATAACAAAATAAGCGCCAAAAACATCACAAAATTTGGTGTTATCAACTCCCCCAAACTTAGCATTTTGATTGTCCTCAATCAATCTTTAAACTTTGTTTTGTGATGCTTCTTCTTGACCGGTGTAGTTCCCAGACCATGGGTTTGAGTGAGCATTGAGATGTCTTACAGAGAATACTGCTTGACCACAAACAACATACTTTGCATTTCTTACCTTATTATTTCAGCAAAACTTTCTCCACAGCTTCGGCGAGACTTGAGTGCATGATTTTGAAGTTAGCTTTCACACCAAACAGCTTTTGGGGCAGAAAGTTGTGTGTTGGGTAGGCTAAGGCTTTTTGAGTTTTTTTTCTTATTTCGCATCGGTCCATCCAGGTACGGGTCTGTTAGCGGGTGAGTGGTCCCTGCAGTCCAAGCCAGTTGGCTTTAGAGTAGTGATTTCACATGCTACGTACCACTGCCCCGGATCTACCATGCCTAAAGATGGGTACTTTTGGAAAACAAGTATGTATATATATATTTTTTTCTTTCTTTTCATTTGGCACAACTCTCATGCTTTTATTCACTCTCATAAGGCTATTCTCTCTTTTTGGGATTTTTGTTGGGTAAAGGAAAACAAAAGAGATTTTTGCTATTTGGGCAACTTTTTCCTTCTGCATACACGTCTCTTAGCTGTTGCGAGATTATATTTTTTGAAATTTTTGGCGTGGAAAGTCGTGGTCTTTTGTTTGTTTGAGGCTGCATTATTAGAAAGACATAACAAAACTTGCATCTCCTTAGGCACATAGAAAATAAACTGGCAAGGAGTCGTATTGGGTTTTTACTATATAGTGTCTTTGTACACATGTATAGAGACAAAATAAGCAAATTTTTTCAAAATTTTTGTATGAACATATATATATGTACACATGATAAAGGAAAGGAATAAAAAGAACAAAAGGTGTGAAGATTTTTTTTTATACCTCCCTCACCGGTACATGGTACCCCCCCAAACTTACTCCACACTCTGTCCCAGAGTTGTGAGGTAGATAAGGTGAGGTAATGTTAACCCAGTGAGGGTTAGCTGGTGAGTGCACCTACGTCAGATAGAAGCTTCCACCCATATTCTCCTTGTTTTCCGTGGTAGTCGATGTGATGGATTTGGTCAGGCATCTCTTTATTCGATATCCATTCCAGGATGAAGATAGTATAGTCAGATTTTACCAAAAGGCAAATGTGGGTTCAGAATTGCAAGATTCAATGAGATCAGTCATGCACTTTTGCCGAGGAAGAAGTTCCAAAACTATTAGGCATTCTCTTAAACCAAGTAGACTTTTTAAGATACTTCCGTTGTGAACATGAACAAAGGGACTGATCATCAATCTCAGTTTCTTTAAACTTTCATCATCTATTGAACTAGTCAGAGAAGTCCACTTATCTCTTCCAATGCTTTTTCTTGATTTGGTAGCCCCCAAGAGAGGTCTATTTCCTTATCACACTCTCTCTTCTGCGGTGGTTTAGGACCATCTCCAAAAGAGAAAATCAGTGGAAGTCTTTCTCCAGTGGCTTCTGGATTGAAAGTGGGTATTTTGGGTTCATCAGTCATGAAGCCACCTTCTTCACGGGGGGTATCTTCTTTGGGTATAGTATCCACAAGTGTTTTCAAGAGCTCTCTATCTACCATACACCTGTTATCATTGTCATAGTCTGCACGAGCCTTGTGTTTCCTTCTTGAGAGCTTTGCACCTTTTCTGGCTGGATTCTCTGGGAAAGAAAATGGACTCTTTACTTCTTCCATCCTTGATCCCTTCTCGGCAGTTGATGACCCAGCTGCCTCGGGGTTTTGGCATTTCTGTCCGACCATTGTTGCTTCAGCTGCGGCTTCAGTGCTGATTCTTCTGCCGTGTTTGTCAATTCGAAGGGCGGTTTGCTTTGTACGTGCCATATCTGTTAGCATTAAACAAATTCATTAATCAATTAAGTGTGCTGATATTAGGTAAGCAGAACTAAAAATTGATACCAGTGTTAAAAAGGAAAAACTGAATGCACGATAAGATTCAGCCCGATACAAAATTACCCGACACCACTGTATCGGGCGATACGAAGCTTTCAAAGATGTAGGCTCATACCCGATATGAGATCTGGGTGTCGTCCGTCAAAAGAACATCTTAGGCGATACAGAACAGGACAATACGGAGAGAACTGCGCGTTATGCCCGTCACCCGATACGAGTGTGCCGGCGATACGACCGCAAGAAACGAGGTGCCCGATAGAGCTTTCCTGATAGAAAAACAATGTGTCGCCCGACAACAAAACAAGTGAGGTAGCACAAGGATGGGCGACACGAGTATCGCCCGGTATGGCATATCGGGCAAGCGCATGCTAAAGACGTGTCGCGCGACACATGTGTCGGGCGATACAAGGAAATTCAGCTAAAGCTGTCTGCCCGATACGTTATGCGATAGGGAGGTCGTGTCGGGAAAGGCAGGACGATACGGATAAATTGCTATACCTGTGCTATTTCTTAAGCTATCTGCGCGACACGAGAGCAGAAAAGGGGTTGCGCGACACAGGAGCAAATGAAGAAAGTCACAGCACGATACGGGTAGGTGAAAAGAGTAAAGGCAGTAGCCCGACATGGTAAACTCTCCATACTATTTATAACAATCTCAACCGGGGGTAAAACGGGTAATTCTAGGACGCGTGTCGACCGTTGAGATAGGTCATTACCGAGACGGGCAGTCCATTTGTCGACACAAGGGTAATTACTCCTCTTGCACGATACAAGTGCATACCACCCAAGAATGTCATCCATCACGGCCTTTGCGATACCCAAAATGCCATCGCCCGATATGAGCGAATTTTGTGCGTCGGTTGAGCTGCTGCCCGATACGAATGCTCCAAAACAAAATCAAGATGGAAAAATTAAAAACAAAGCGGGAAAAGTGGTCGATGAGTAAAACATCATTGGCCTAAGGTTAAGATCCCAGCTTCAGATAGTATTACCCATCTCGGTCAATAAAATAGAGCGGTGGCCCATAAAACAGAAGAGTCAGCGCATATGGTGCATGCACTGACTTGGGCCTTATTACAGTCTAAATGTCCATAATGTTTGTTTTGCAAGAAAGAAAATAACTCCCTATTCTAGGAAAAATAAAAGCTCAGGTTGCCTCCCGAGGAGCGCTGGAGTTTGCGTCGCCAGCTCGACCGATTCAGGTGCTTCACTTTTAGCCTACATCAACATCCATACTCGATCTCTGTTCCTCCTGATTACAACCCCACCTTTTTGGCGATTTCAGTGTTGGACGGTATTTTGCCTGAGGGATTCTTTATTAATTCAACCATCTGAGCTAATTGCTGATCAATTTGGCGTTGATGCGTCTGCATATCCACCATCTGGACCTGCAATGAGTTCAAAACACCCAAATTTGAAAGCGCACTCTGTGCTAGCTGGTTATTAATTGTGTCCTGTCTTTTTACAAAATCAAACGATTGTCCAACCACATCTGATTGGCTTGAAACCTTGTCCTGTCCCTACTATTTGGCTGGTCCTTGGTATTTAACTTGCCCCTGGAAGTTTCCTTTGTTTGACTGAAAGGAGGTGTTTTTGGTGTATTGACTTGGTCCTCCCCTCTTCTTGAAAGCTTGAGGCGGCTTGGTGGAGTTATGCAGCTGATGTGAGTTTTCAGCTACATCTTTGTTGCCATAACTGAAGCCAGGGTGGTCCGGCCTTTTGAAATTTACAAAAGAGACATTCTCAATCTCTTCAGCCTCCGATTCAGTATCGCTTGATGCATCTGGTCGGGTGTAGATGCAATTATCTACCCCGTGTCCCCCCTCTCCACATGTTACACACTTCATTACCTTTTCAACCTGCTTCTTCCCCTTTCCGCCAGATTCTTTCAGCTACTTTACATCCGTTGCTATCCTCTAGATCTGAGAAGTAGTAGTCTCCAGAGCCTTGGATTCAAAAGAAGGTCCTTCACTAACCTTCTTAGCTTGCCCCCTGTTGGATCTATCATAGTCAGTGCCAGCTTGCAGCTTGGCCATGTTCTTGATGATCTTCTCAGATCTGCTCGGCTTCTTCCCCAGGAAGTCACTTCCTGCTGCTGCATTCAGTGAAACCCTTTCATCGGGAGTTAGACTGTTATAGAAGGTAGTAATTAAGAAACCTTTCTTGTAGTTGTGGTGAGGGCAGTCCCTATGATATTCCTAGTATCGCTCCCAGGCGTCATGGAGGTTCTCTTTTGGCTTTTGCATGAAGGAAGTTATCCTTTGTCTGTTCTGCACGGTCTTCTCAGTTGGATAGAACTTGTTCACGAAGGCATCCAAGTGGTGATAGGGGTTGTCATTCTTAGAACTCCCTCTAAAGCTTTTGTTTTGAATCATGGAGATGACTGTTGGCTTGAGCTCAAAATTGGTGGCGTTGAATCGTGGGATGATGACAGGGCATCGAGAATTGTTATCCTTTGTGGAAGCTAACTCCCTTAGAGTCTTTTCTTCTTCATCTGAATCATCTCTGTCGCTGGCTCCCTGACGTAGTTCTTGATTATTATGATTTCTTCTGTGCCTCTGGTGATGATGACGTCTATCACGGTGATGGTCTTCCTCAAACTACTCCATTTCTAGATCTTTAGGCTGATTCTGAAAGAGGTTGTTCAACACGAGGCGGCATGATTGATGGTGTCGGTGCTCAGTTGAGCAGAATGCCTTTCTTCTGAGTACCTGAACATCGTGTGTAAAAAAAATCAAGTCAGAAAATTTGTTATTAATAATATGAATTATTCAATTTTAGGTAAAGAATAATAAAAAAGGGAAAAAGAGAGTGCTGTCAGGCTCATTTCTAAGCTTGAGGCACTGGAGTGTAGTTAGTGGATTCGGGTTCGTCAACAGTACCGTTTTGCCTTGTCCCCGACAACGGCGCCAAAAAGTTGACCGGCCTAAATCGCGCGTCCAAAAAGTGGAGCAGATTTGAAGTAGTCGAACTTTTACATTCATAACCCGAAACCTTCTAGGCCCCCACAACTTTGCTTATGGGGTCGAAGTAGATATACGGGGTCGAACACAGGGACAAGGGTGGTAGTGTTGAGAATGCTGAATCGACACGTTACACTCCGACAAGGGTAAAGAGATGGTAAAGTTCCCCAAGGGAACAGTAGGATAAGACCGATAAAACAAAAGAAATCTATCTCCAACTGGAGCTACGAGAAAAATTAAGGTTTTAAGCATTTATCAGTTTTTACGGATTTTCGTGCAACGGAAACAGAGAGATAATACTAATGCTAAAGTAAGGTACAAAGGAGAAAACTTCGGTAAAACAAGCGGCAGCAAAAACATCATGTACCCCTCCTCTCGAAGCGGGTACCTCTAACCAAGCATCAACACCCCTCTCGAGGTTGTTGGACTTAAGTTAGAGTGGAAAGGTTACTAAAGCAACTCTGATTCCGGGCACTCTCGTACTCTAGAATCGGACCAAACACTAGAGCCACAACACCTCTCTCGAGGTTGTTGCAATGGGAAAACACGATTCGGTAGCTAATCAAAACACAATCCAAGTGTAAAAGCTAGAGTTCAGATGTTAATCATAGCAATCATCCAACAAAGGTACCAAACATAAAGTAGCAGATAATTAAAACTCTTTTTTTTTAAAATACAATCATACAGTCTTTCTTTATTTATTCCAAATGTGCAGCCCTATCAAGATACAACTCCACATTACTATTGTTTACATGAATATCTGAGAGATGGTGCCTACGGATGCAGACTGGGGGGGGAATCGAAATAGTGCTCTGGTGATCCACTCCTGAGTTGGAATTTCGCCAATCCATCTGCTACTGAGTTGCACAATCACCCTTCATACTGCACCATCGTGTTCTCCGACCTATCCTCACGCAGCCTGGTTAACCAGTAAGTGTACTTTGGATAGGTTTGGGCTTCTTCCTCCAACAACTTCATTGTAATTTGGCAGTCTGTTTTGACTACGACTCTAGGCCAAACATTTCTCTTTATATGTAGAAAAGCAAAGTGGATGCCAGCCAGTTCTGCAGCAGTAGCTGAAGTGGCATGAATCTTTTTGGACCATCCTCCCAACCAGTGACCCTGAGCATCTCTTGCAATGATTGCTACAAATGCTCCCTTAGTGTTCATTGATGCGTCAACATTAAGCTTGACACAATTTTCCGGAGGCCTATTCCAGATTCCAGTCGATTTAGATAGCTTTTCGACTTGTCCTTTCTTCCAGCTTTCCACTACCAACTGAATTGAAGCTTTGATCCAGCTAACCTGCTGGACAATGCTCTTAACTTCACCTTCAAAGATCTCAGAGTTCCTGAACTGCCAAATTTTGTTACATATGATCCAGAAATTCTCACCCGGAGTGCTGCTATCTTCAGTAGCTGCTTTTAACCACCCATGCGTTGTATCTGCCTACATGAACCATCTGGCCTCATGTGTAGGGATTAGTAGACTCCATATTTCCCTGACTTTGTTGCAGTCTCGTAGAGCATGTAGAATCATTTCATCAGATTCCCCACACCTCGTACATACACCATTTGCAGTCATATGTCTGACCTTGCAGCGCTCGTTTGTGAGCAAAGCTCCATGGTAGACTAGCCATGCAAAGAGTTTGATTTTCGCTGGCACCTGTAGCTTCCACACATTATTCCAGTTTCCTTGCCCTCAGTTCTCCTTCTGTTTGCTGATGATATGGTATGCCGAGCTTGTTGAGAAATGACCATCCGTGGTGTGAATCCATGCTCTAAGGTCCTTTTGATCTGAGTATATCGGGGCATCTATCTTCAGTATTATCTGGATCATGTCTTCTTCAAACCAGTGTTTGAGGAAGTCCAAATCCCACTCATCTGACTCCATCACTAAGCTTCCGACAGTTAGATCTGTAAGCTCATCTCGTATCTGTTGCTTGGCTCGATACCTAAGAAGGACTCCCGGTCGCACCCAACTATCATTCCATACGTTCACAGATGTGCCGCTAATTGGGATCATGATGGAATTCTCACAAACGAACTGCTTGCCCTCAATGGCAGCCTGAGCAAGTTTCGATGCTGCTACTTGCTTTCCGGCCTCAGCTGCTTCAAATCTTTTTCTGATTGCATTACACCAGGGTGTTTGTCGATTCGCTTCCAGATCCCAGGTGTTCTTTAGCAGTAAAGCTTCATTCGAGTCTCGCATGCCTTTGATACCTAGTCCCCCATTTTCTTTTGAGCTTATAACTTTGTTCCATGCTACCAATGACACCGACCTTGATTTATAGCTTCCCCCCATATGAACCACCAGACTACAACATCAATTCTATCGCAAAGGCTTCTAGGCAGTACCGCAGTCTGCATAGTATAGGTAGGAATAGCTGATAGGGTGGATTTGGCTAGGCAGAGATAAATTCTTCACAGCCCAGGCTTCAATCCTACTTTCCATCTTGCCAAGAATATGCACATACGTATGTTTGGTGATCCTCGTGTGTAGAATTGGAACTCCCAAATACCTCCCAAGATCATCTGTCAGAAGGAATTTACTCATTTGATGTATTTCTCTTTTAGTAGCACCGGGCACGCTTTTTGAGAAATAAATATGTGAATTGGTGATTGATATTTCCTGCCCAGACGCATGTCCAAAGTCTTTAAAACATTTTAAGATGGTTCTCATTTGTTTCCTACTAGCCTCCGCAAAGAGTATCAAATCATCAGCAAAGCAGACATGAGCTATTGTAATTCCAGATCTTCCCAACTTTATCGGTTTCCAGCTTCCTTCATTCACCTTCTCCTGAATCATTTGTGATAATCTCTCTAAGCATAATACAAATAAGTATGGCGAAAGTGGATCGCCCTGTCTGAGCCCCCTACTATCAGTAAAAGCACTGGATTGTTTACCATTCCAAACAATATTTGAACTCCCCCCAGTTATCGAATTCATGATGAATTGTTTGATATTTATAGGAATATTCACCTTGTCCAGTGTATCTTGAATGAAACTCCATGCCATTCGATCATAAGCTTTGGATAAATCGATTTTAATTGCCATTGTTTTAGCACCTTTTCTCCTTTTCATGTTGTGAATGATTTCCTGCACAAGCGCTATGTTGTCCGTTATTTTTCTGCCAGGGACAAAGCTTCTTTGCTCCAACGAAATCCATTCTGGTATGTGTTTCTTCAACCTTTCAACTACCACCTTTGAAGCTAGTTTTAAAATAATGTTATTTAATGAATTTGGTCTCAACTGATCCCATTTCTCAGGATGTGGCACTTTTGGAATTAATATAATGGTTGCACTCCAGATTTCATCTTTAATAGGCTTGCCCAAGATCATATCCTTCACCGTACTAGATACTGATTGCCCAACGGATGTCCAGTTTCCTTGCAGAAATTCAACCGTGATCCCATCAGGGCCTGCGGCCTTGAAGGGTTTCATGAGTTTCAGGGTCTCCAAGATCTCCACGTTTGAAGGTACAACAACAATTTGGTTCTTTTCAGACGTAGTCAGTTTCCGAAACCTGCCTGGTATTGTCATATTATAATGCCTTCTCCTACTTGCTGTTTCAGTGAGAATGCCTTGGAAATGGGACATTGCCATGTTCATGATAGCAATTTCATCGGTAATCCAATTACCAGTAGCATCCTTAAGCATGGTTATGGAATTTTGCCTTCTCCTTTGGTTAACCCAGGCCCGGTAGAACCTTGTATTATTATCACCATTCTGAAGCCAGTGAATGTGTGATTTTTGTTTCCAATCTTCCTCCTCCTTTGTAATGATACGTTGAAGATCAGTTTGCATGTCAATGCAAAGCTTGTCAGTTGTGGCATTGTAATTCTCTGCTAGCATGCGATGTAAGGTAGTGATGTTTCTCTGCAGTCTCACCTTGTCTCGTGACTGATTCTGCTTTAATCTTTATTCCATTTTCAATAGCTCCTGCTTTGCGGTCTGAAGTGTATCAAAAAATTCCACTGAGTCTTTCCATCTTTTACGCACCATCTACTTCATTTCCTCACTACTGTTCCACGAGGCCTTGGTTAGAAATCTGGAAGCCTGCATCTCTCTTTTTTGGGGCCTCAGTAGCAAGGGACAGTGATCCGAGGAGATTCTAGGGAGATGTTCGATGCACCATTTTGAGTATTTGTTAAGGAAACTAGCATTAGCAAAGGCACGATCCAACCTCTCTTGTAATCTGCCGTGTTTATACGTGAACCGGACACCTGAGAAACCCATGTTTGAAAGCCCAGCTTCCATCATCACCTCCTTGAAACTTCTTGCCTCGGTGAAGTTGTATCTATTATTGCCTGATTTTTCATTCAGAGTCATGGTCGTGTTAAAATCTCCCATAACTATCAAAGGTTCTGCAATTGTTTCGCTGGCTTCTATTATGTGCTTCCATAATAAGCTTCGCACCCTAATGTGCAGATTTGCATATACGAAAGTGATCAAAGCTTCGTTAGCTATTTTTCATGTTACATATTGTCTATGACTTGAGATGATTTGGACCAAGGCTTCGTCACCTTTCCAACAGACCCATATACCACCAACGAAGCCCCTGGCCTCTACCCGGTGAGAATGAGAGAAGCCCAAAGATTTGATAGTCCGCAAAGCTTGCTTCCCACTTATGCGAGGTTCAAGAATGGAAACCACGTCTGGTCGATGCTGCCTCATGAAGTTAGTAAGAATGGAGCAACGATCTTTGTTTCCTATTCCTCGAACGTTCCAACACAAGATGCGCATATATAACACTACTAAAAAGGAAAAAGCAGACAGAACGGACTGGTTAGCAGGTCCTTACCCCTACAGTCCCTTCTTCAACCTCCTCAACTGTAGCTTTAGAAACTCGGACACAGTCTGCCTGAGATGTTGTTTCATCAGGTGATGCAGCTGCAACTGTTGTGTTTGAGGCGTTGCTGATAATGTTCATTTCCTCCTGCAAAGCTAATCGTGTGCTCCTTCTCCGTCTATCTAGAGGATCCGGGGGTCTGGACTTACCACTTCTTTTCATGTTCAGAGCCTTGTTGCATTTGGTTTTCCTGGGAAGTAAAGCTTTATCCACTCCTCACAAACGTTTCTCAGTCTTCTTTTTCTTTGGACCTATGTTGACAGTTACCTCCCTCCCTCACCTTCCCGTTCTCCTTCTCTTTCTCCATTACTTCTTCGTTGCCTACTGTATCCTCATCTTCAACTATTGTGATGACTTGATCGACGTCTGGGTTCACAGCAGTGTGCTTTTGTTGTTTGTTATGCCCTCTCGAAGCTTCCACATTCACCTGATTTCCAGCCACATTTGTGGTATTTGTGATGTCCATCAAAACAGATTTATCTGGTACAACTTCACCTTTTCCTTGGTTCTTCTTTTTGCACCAAACTTTGGTCTGCACTGGTGGTTCCTTCACATGAGTATCTACTTCGAAAACTCCCTCCTCCTCGACAGTGAAATCTTCTTGATCTAATCCCACAAAAAGGTTGGTTGTTTCCGCCCGGGTAGAGTCCGGAACAGTCCTTCTTCTTCTACCTCCCTTTTTAGATTTTTGGGTTTGCCAGCCGTTGATGCTGGTATCCTTTTGGATATGTGTTTCCCCAAATAAATACCTCCCGCTTGTATCCTCTCTACTGTCTTCCTTTTCTGGACTTGTGCAGTTCTTAGATACGTGGCCCTCCTTTCCACATTTGGCACATGCCCATGGTAAGCCCTCATAGATAACTTCATATTCCACTCCATTAATAAGGATGGAAGAAACCAGGTCCTTCGAGGTGTCAACCTCCACAGCTAATCTGTCGAACTGACTGCGAGACCTATTTTCCGTGTGACTGTCCACCTTTATCAAGCAGCCTAGGGCCATTCCTATGTACTGGAACATAGTTGAGACATAAAGGTGAAGTGGCAGGTTTATGATACATACCCAGGTCACCATGTAATCCGGTAGGGCTTCAGTAGGCTTAAAATTAGGGTACCATTCCCAGACTAGGACATTGCACCCAAAGATCTTCTAGGGACCTCCGACTAGCGCGGTATCAAAATCCTGTTGACAAGAGAACTGTATCACGAAGTGCCCAAACTCGAGCTCGAACATGTTAAATCTACCCTTGATCTGCCACAACAATCTAATCCTATCACGGAGAGTCATGTATCCAATATCTGTTCCAAGCAATCTCACCACCACAACATTGCGCTAGGGCCTTATGAGATCTTCTTAAGCGTCCGGGTCGATTTCAAGGGCTGGGGTGCCGTCCATCTCCTCCAGTGATACCGCCCCCAGTGGGAGATGCTCTTCAAACATTTTTTCAATAAAGAACATTTGCGTATCTTCCGCGCTTGAGCCCGCGTTTGCTTTTTCTTTGTTCCCCGCCGTAACATTGGCATAAGATACGGTGCTCTTCCCACTATGAACCTGGTGCGTGCTCCCCTGCTCGTTTCCTTTGGTTTGATCGACTCCCCCGCATGTCCCTACCATCGTTTCGTCTGATCACTAACTTTCCTGGTCCTGCCCATGCATACCCGCAACTTTGAACATAACTCCTATTTCCGGTTCGGCCATGGCGGCCTCCCCTCTACGTTTAGTCGATCTCCTCTTTTGTGGCTCCCCCACCGATCCCGATTCCTTCTCCGATGTGCCACCATTTTCCCCATGCGAAGCTTTCAGTTGCGTCTCGGGATCCAGTTTCCGGTCATCCCCTACCCCCTCGGGATCGCTCCCCCGATCACCCCCCGTATCGCCCCCCGCCGCCCCTTCTAACCCTAACATCACTCTCTCTATCTGAAGGCTTCTTAATTAAAACTCTTCTAATTCCATTAACATGTAAGGGTCTGATTACATTGCATAAGTAAAAGAAGTAAATGACTGAAATAATAAAGATAAATGTCACCTTCTTGATTTAGAAGGATGATAGACAACAACAGACTCTCCATCTCGATACCCACTTGGGCGACACGCTCATGATGGGCGGATTGTATCATGCGAGGCACCCTTTCCAGATATGATCATGTCGGGCGACACCCTCTCGGGCGACACGCTCATGACTGGCGATGCATATCAGGGTTCGGTATCGTGCTGGGCTAGAGTGATGCTTCTAGTATCGGTCACTTGTATCGGGTATCCTTATTGGCTGATATCGGCCTGTAGTGGTTCCCGAGATGGCCCTAAGTGAACCATTCCCTCCCTCTCGGGATGGGGAAGTGCTCACCTAGAATCGCTCGGCACGACCTCTGAGGCACGATACACTAGCTCTTGAAGCTTTCCTGAGTTGTCTTGTGCAGGGTTCCGACATGTCTTTTTGTCTCCCTGTAGCTGCTATTTATAGGCAGCGGTTGGGGGAAGTTATGGTCCTCCGGACGCCACATGTCCTCCTCCAACTCCATTATTTCAGCTTCAGGGGTGCCCGATATGCGTGTCGCCCGACACAGGATGTCGGGCGGTCGGTCATCGTAATGAGTGGCACCTTCCAGTGGGTGGCCTGTATCGCGCGACATGCTTCAGCAGTCGTGGCGGGTCCAGCTCCCTGTCGGGTAGAAGGCATATCGCTCGTCCACTTCCTCTTACGCGACACCCTCGTGTCATGCGACAGTGTATTGAGCTGCCTATCGGGCAGTGACCGTATCGACCGACTGGTTGGTAAGGAGGCCGGTGCAGGTGGAACACATTCGTGGGCCGGGAGAGGCCTTTTAACTGATAAATGAGTTAAATAACAAGGAAAACTCTGCAAAAGATGATAAAATTGAGTTAATAGCTTAGCCTGGCCTATTTATTCAAAAGCATGACAAAAAGAAGAGGAAATCAGTTAAAAAGGGCAGTTTTGATAACAAAATGAGGGCCAAAAACATCACAAAATTTGGTGTTATCACTACTCTAGTGGAAATCAACTCATCATTGGAATTAGTAGTGACCATGATCCCCCCACCTTAAAAACCACCTGGGTTGGACTAACCCAGTTCGAATAAGAGATAACATATATAATACCTATAAGTAAAAGTTTTACTACCTCCTTCATTACTACCTTAGTCATAATGGGGTTGAGTCGACGTTGAGGTTGCACTATAGCTTTGACTCCTTCCAGTATAATCTTGTGTTGAAAGAAACTAGGGGAGATCCCCTTTATGTCTGCCACAGACCAGCCGAATGCTGCACGGTGGTTCTTAAAAACCACAAGTAGTTGCTCCTCTTCCCGAATGCTTAGTGAAGCTGAGATGATGACTGGAAGTTTCTCCTCTATTTCCAAGAAATTTTACTTCAAGTGAGGTGGCAATGGCTTTAGCTCCAAATCTGAGGGACTCATCAAAGAAGACACCAATGGCAATGGAGGTGGTCCTAAGTCCTCCAAATGTCCGGTGTAATAGAATGGTAAGGTATTGAGAAGAAGGATACATTCCTCCAAAGAATAATGCCTGGTATAGTCATCTACCAGATTCATGATACATGCCTCTAAAGGCAAATGCGGATATGCTTGAGCAAGAGCAGTAGAGGCTACCTCCTCAATCATTGCTGGGCAATAGATCTCTTCTTCATCGTAAGGATGTTGAACCACCTTTATCACATACATCTCTTTTGTGTTTTTGAGGAAATCCACCGCCAGTGTGCCTTGGTGGACTTGTGTCATAACATGAGCCATCTCAAGAAATGACTTCCCCATAAATAATGACACATTTTCTTGGACCTGATGCAACATGTGATAGTGTGCTTTGGCTTTGGCAGTCTGTGTAGGCTCGGGCATCAAGATTTCAAATCGTTCTTCTTTTTTGTCTAGTGTTAGTCTTCCTCTTCCCATTTTTAGAATCATATCAGCTGTGGCTTTTAATGGCCTCCTATGTAATAGCTCGTTTCCCTAACTAGCTTGCATCTCCATGACAACAAAGCCTGCTAGAAATACAAACCTATACACCTTGACCGGAACATCCTCACAAATATCGTAAGGCCTCACCACTGAGTTGTCAGCCAACTGAATGGTCATATTTATCTTCTTGGACTCCTTTACACCTAGCTTCTTGAAATTGGTCAAGAGCATGAGATTGATGCTAGCCCATGATTCACATAAGATTTCTTCAAATCTCACCCTCCCAATAAAGCGGGATATGTTGAAACAACCCATATCATGTCGTTTTGGTGGCAATGTCCCCAGAATAAAAGCACTGACATGATCCTTTAGGACTACCACCTCAGAATCATCTATCCTCCTCTTCTTATTGATCAAGTCCTTTAAAAATTTACCATAAGAGGGAATCTTCTCAATTGCATCAATCAAGGGGAAATTGACATGCAATTTTCTGATGCTGTCTAGGAATTTTTGAAATTGTTGGTCCGCCTTAGTTGCCTTCAGACTGTTTGGAAAGGGCACTGACTTCTCCACTTTCCTTTGATGAGGTGGGATATATGTCTTTTTCCTTGTATCCTCTGTCTCATCAACCTCTTCATTAGCTATCTTTTCCTCTATTGTAGCATCTAGTTCAACTATATCATCAGTCACTGCTTTGTCTGTATCACTTGTGGCCTCTCCTACACCTGAACCAGTTAATTTTTCATTAAGAAATTTTCTACCACTATGAAGTAATACCACCTTGACCTAATGATTTCCAAAAGGTACACTAGTGTTTCCTAGAAATCCCTTCTATCCTGGCTTCTTCAAGGAAGCCACTTCCAATGCAATCTGAGAAATCTACATTTCTATACTGCGGATTTGTGCTCCTGGTCTCTGTAGTTCTCTCTGATTCTAGCCAATAAGCACTTCATTTTGGTTCACTAGCTTCCCGAGCATCTCCTCAATGCGGTCAATTTTACTAGGGCCCCTCTCCTGGTGATATTGTTGGTGGCCACCAACCTGTTGTGGCTTAGCCTGCTGTCCCTGGGACAAATCTTACTAAAAAATATTAGGATCCTTCCACGAGAGCTTAGGATCCTTCCTCCAAGAGTAGTCATTATTCCTATACTATTATTTCTATTATGAAAACCTACACTCCTCGTCCTACCATCCTGAAGAATTTCCATCCTAGAACGCAACTTCTTTGCTATTAAGTCCAACTTCTCATTCAGTTTTGAAATAACTTTGGACTCCCCAACACTTTTAAGGGTTACTGGGTGCTCTCTCTCTTCTCCCCATGTTTGGTTCTTAGACATGTTCTTTAAGATTTCGTGACACCAGACTGGCTTTTTTTGAGGAAGAAGCCTGCTCCTACACTATCAAGTGTGGTCCTTTTGTCGTTTTGTAGACCATAATAGAAAATCTTTTCTTGACCTAACAAGTCAATGCCACGGTGAGGGACCTTCCGCAGCATGTTTTGGAACCTCTCTCATATCTCAAAATATGACTCCTCAGCTTGTTGTTTTAAGTTGTGGATTTTCTTGACCAGGTCATTAGTCTTTTGGGGTGGAAAGTACTGCTCAAAGAAGGCATCTATCATTTGTTCCCAAGTTTCACTGCATTCATCTTCAAGGTTATGGAACAAAGATGTAACATCCCTGACCTGGGTTATGAACTAACCCTAGGTGTTTTGCTTAAATATGTGATTAAATTTTTATGGTTATCTTTTGATATGTAATTAAATCTTCTGAGGAACATATATTTCATTTCTGTCCTTTTTGAACAATGTTGTAATATTGTTTTGTTAAATATGGACTTATGTGCAAATTACCCAATTAGAGGGGTTAACTTGCAAATTGCACATGTTAATATGTCTCTCTGATAATAAGACATCATGAGAATGAATATGATGTAGTGATATGGATTCTCCAAGCTTGGGCACCAAGATATAGCTTGTAGAGCAATCCTTGTGCTTTAAAACCTAGTTTTGGTGTAAAGTGCAATTTACCCAAAATCTAGGGTGCAACATGTAAAGTATACCTTCTAGAGTATCTTTCATGACTCTTGACATCAAATAGAGCAAAGATGATGAGGAGGGCGCCTCATTTGAATGATCAAATAAGAAGATGACCATTATAATTAAATAACCAAGTTTTATACAAAATGACCCTTTTTATGTATGCAACTTAGTAAGGTGTTTGGCTTATTTTCCTCTAAAACTTGGATAAGGGAGGAGTTTTGCTTAATGTAAGAAGGGAGGAACGTGACTAAGGTGGGAAGAAGGACCTATTTGAGAAATAAGGAAATAATCCTCCTTGTCTTGAAAATATACCCAAAATATATAAGTACATCTTGTTCACAAAGCAAGGGATCGTTTCCCTTCATTCCTCTTCTTATTTCTTTGCTTTGGCCGACTAAGAGGGAGCTCAGGAGCAGAGGAGGACGACCAAACTGAATTGGGCAAGTTTTGATTGCCATCTAGCTCGAATTCATGGAGGAAATCTTGCTACAAGGTTGGTTTGTTAGTCTTTCTTACACAAATCTTCTTTCTAGCCATCTTCTCCATCCATATCTTGAGCAACGCACCTTGGACGACCTGTGGAGTTCAAGCCACCATTAAAGATACGAAGCTTGGAACTCTAGATCAGTCCTAGAGGCAGGTTTTATAACTCTAACCCTTAAAGGTTTGTTTATGCATCTTCTTTCTATGAAAACGTTGCTTAATCTCCTTCCTTAGACATTTCTATGTGTTCTTGCCACCAAAACTGTGAAGAACAATCCATGTTCTTGAGGTAGAAGAAGGTGGATTTATTTCCAAAGTTCATCCTGATCTTGTTTTAGAAAACGATCCTCCACCTCTTGCCCAAACAGTTTGCAAAACCGTTTGGAAACAAACGGTTTCAACACCGTTTGAGAGCAAACGGTTTCACAAGAACATTTGGGGAGCAACTGGTCCAAGACCATTGGATGGGTTGACCAGGTGTTGACCATTTGGAGATATGTTGTACACATTATGTACTAATCACCCACCAAAAATTATCATCTAATTCCAAGTAAATCACCAATTGAAGGCTCATTAGTCACCTAAACCCTAATCGAGTTTATTGCTGATTTCAATGATGCAATCATGATGAAGTTTGGGTTGAGTGGCCCAAACGGTTTCAAAACCATTTGGGGATCACCCAAATGGTCTCAAAACCGTTTGGTGATCACCCAAGACTGTTTGGAGGTCTAGGGTTAAGTGGGGTTGTCCAATTGAGGGTCCAATCATATCAAGTTGTTGAACAATTAAATGTTGATTTTATAACCAAATCTAGGGTTCAACTCTTAAGTGAATGATTTAGTTTTTGATAAAATAATGGGAAAACGGTCTCAAGACCATTTGGAGGATGTCCAAACAATCCCAAGACCATTTGGGGTTAGGTCATGACCCAATTGAATGATGGTTCAATAGGTTCAACATCTATTAGACTCATGTTGATGCATGTTGAAGGGTGATCGATCCAAACCCTAATCCAATCAATCCAAACCCTAATTGGTGACCAATTGAGGATCAATTGAAGGTCAAATCAGTAAGGATTGGCCTAATTGACTCAATTGATGAGTGGCTAACCTTTGCATGATCGATTGAGGGGTTCAACCTTGGAAACCCTAATTCAATTGGATAGGTTGAGGCACTTTTTGGTCCATGCGGTTTTGAGGGTGTTTGGACCAAACGGTCTCAAGACCATTTGGGTCAAAATGGTCTCAAGACCGTTTGAGACCAAATGGTCTCAAGACTGTTTGGAACCAAACGATCCCAAACCATTTGGTGGCCATGCGGTTTCAAGATCGATTTGTCCATGCGGTTTCAAAGTCAAAGTTGGCCCAAACGGTCAACGAGACCAAACGGTCTTCACCTCACCTAGTGCAAATGGTCTTGATGGTGTACTTGGCCATGCAGTCTTGAATGTCAAAGGGACCAAACAGTCAACAACTCCATGCGGTTTCAAAACCGTTTGGAGGTTGAAAGTGCAAAACTGTTTGGGGTCTATTAAAGTCAAGAACGTTTGATGTTATAGTGGTCATGATGGTTTAGTAGTTGATTAACCTAAACCCTAAAGATACCTAAAGCCATTAAGGGGTTAAGTAATTAGTGGACTAATGCATGTATGGTCAATGGTGAACATTACCAAAGTACCCTTGATGGGATAGAGTAACCAATATCCCCTTGATCAAGCAAACCCTAATGACTATAAGGGTGATGGCATGACTTATGTTATCAAGGTTGATTTGACTTAACCTAATCAAGAGTGATGTAAACATCATCTAATAATAAGAGGAGAGAGAAGACTCCTAATATGAATGTGAATCAAGTAATATACTTCCAACATGTATGAATGCACATAATTAGGGTATGATCCTTTAAGGTGAGATCATGGAAACCCTAATTATGGTGATTAATGAATCTTAACTTATTTGAAGGCATTAATGAGAGTAATATTCATACATGATGATGGTATGACCTCAATTCACTGTAATGTAAATAGTAAACCCTAATCCTAGGGTGACATCATGTAATGTAAATAGTAAACCCTAATCTAGGGTGATGTGATGAGATGAACAATAAACCCTAATTCTGGGGTATGCTTTTAAGTATAAAACTTCATGATTGAAGTATGAAATAGGGAATCACTTTTCCTAATTAAGATAAAGGGGTTTAATAACCCTAATTAAATCGAATAGGGAAAATATAAACCTAGAAACCAACCGTGGTGATGTAACACGGTCATGGTAATTTGTCAATAGCACGACCGTGCTAGGTAGCATGGCCATGGTAGATTCCCCTTACATGACCGTGCAAGGTAGCACAGATGTGGTGTTCTATGACTAAATTGAAAAGAACTTGTATTGTGTTAAGATAGATATAATGTGCATGTTTTCAATTATATTAGTCATGCAGGTTGTTACGAAGAGGTAATCATAGCCAGGTAAGGGTTATGATGCCACATTTATTGAAGGTATTCTTTAAGCTTTGAAAATAATGATATGTTATGTTGCCTATTGAAAAGGTAACTTTTAAGATGGATAAGCTGTATGAGCCATGAGGACCATCTGTATTGTTATAATCAAAGTCATGTTGTTAAGTGGCTTGATGACTATATGTCACATGGTAACAAGTGTTATGATGATCTAAGGGTTTAAACACCCCTATTTTTGAATCATAATGATGAGATGGTTAGGGATTGATATCTCAATGGTAACTAATGTGAAATGAACTTGATATAATTAGTACTCCTTCTTTATAGCAATTGTTTTAATGGTTTATGTTTGAAAACATGCATGATGCTAAACTAATGCTATAATGTACTTAAATAATCAAGTATAATGATATCATGTAGAGCCCTGACCATAGATCCATCATTGTCAGAAATTAAATGATGGTGAAACATGTTTTCCTAAGGGAACTCCTGGAGCACATACTTTTGAGTATGTGGGGGATTATGGACGTGAATACCCTTACGTCCTAGTGTAGGAATTGATGTAAGATGTACCTTTAATACATCAATCCTTCATTATATTTTTATGCCGGGATGATGTATCACTAATCTCTCGAGGATATCATTAATGTCGCATCGATGAGAGATAAATAAGAGATCCCTCAATGACGAAGAGAGTACAGAACGCCACTATGACTCTAATAGCGAAGTTGCCAGAATACCCTGGAAAGCTATTATAGCAGAGACACAAGATGTCCTGCATGTTGATCCTCACTCTGACTGAGGAAGATGGGGTCATAGAAATCCGGTCCTTCTGATGACCTATGTATGGTACCGATGTGATTTCATAATGGTCGGTTGGAGTATGAGTGGTATACCTCATCTCCTTAGGGCATAATAATGTTTGAAAAACATAATCAGCCGCGTAGCATAACTGATTAGGTTGAACTACGAGAAACAATGATTGATGATACATTGTTTATAATGTTCTAGTCAAGTAACTAGTATACATGTTCCTCATATTCCTCATTGAGATATGCTTTGATATTCAATTATTTATAATTGAAATGATTGTCTAAGAGAATGTTGCTTTACTTAGTTTATACAATGTTAAACCTGCTATTAAACATTTAAAGTTAATTGCTTATTGCTATTCCTTTATTACAATAACAAAGCTTCTGGCGGAGAGTTATAACTCTCGCTGGGACAATTATTCAATTGTCTCACCCCCGTGGGATTTGACTTTTCAGGTAGACGCCGAGGACGAAAGAACCCATCTGAGGGTGAACAACAGCAGCAGCAGCAACATCAGGGGCAACAGTGATCCTCAGGTGGAGACACTGTCTGCCAAGTCTCATAGATAGTATGTCCTATGTGTCATCTCTGTACTCTCAGGTCCTAGGAGTCAGTAGATGTTTAAAGTAGATCTGAGATTTTTGGCTTAATGCCTTGAGATTTTTGTATCTTTCTTTGTACAGATAACAGAGCAATTGATGTATGTAATCACTCGAGATGTGATTTTACAGAGATGTAATGACGAATCATGTTGTAAACAATTTGTCTTGTTTTCTTATAAAAGATTTTATTATTAACAGATCTCTTTCCAAATTTTTTTAATTTTTAGTGATTTTAATAATTCCGCTGCTAGTTAATCACTTCCGCTTAGTTTATCTCGTGTTTTATAAGTCAGACCCAACAATTAGTGGTATCAGAGCTCTAGGTTCGTTGAGTCTACTGAGACATAGGACTTAGGATGTCGAGTTTGTTCTAGTGTCTTCCAGTATATCTAATAGTGTCTTCTTCTCCTCGGGAGAAGAAGATAAAACTAAATATGTCTGAACCTCACGAAGAACACGTTGCGGAGAGTAGTGCTGTTGCACCAAGAAGAGGTGCAAGAGAACCAGATAGAGAAGAAGCTGTACCTGAACTACCCCAGTTCAATCCAACTGACATGGGGAACCCAGCCGTCCAAACCATGTTTGGGTAGTTTATGACTGCCATGACACACATAACTGATAGGATGCCTATACCTGCACCTAGGGCACCTACCCCTCCCAAAGGACAAGGAATCAACAAGACGTTTGAACGACTTCGCCGAGTTGGAGCCACATAGTATGCTGGAACAACTGACCCAGCAGATGCTGACTTGTGGTTAACTGAACTAGAGAAGGCCTTTAGAATCCTGAACATCCCAGAAGCTAAGAAGGTTAAGCATGCTGTGTATCTTCTCAAGGGAAGTGCTGGTCATTGGTGGACTATGGAAGAACATAAGAGGCCTGGTGTAGAGATTGCATGAGAAGCTTTCCGACGGGAATTTATCAACATATATTTCCCCAAAACGTTTCTCGATGAGAAAATCTCTCAGTTTGAGAGGTTAAGGCAAGGTCCGATGAACATTAGCGAATACGAGGCTAAGTTCATGGAGTTGTTGTGGTTCTGTCCGCACATGGAAGCTACAGATGAAGAAAGGATTAGGAATTTTGAGAAAGGATTGAACGCTGAGTTGACTACTCCCGTGTATGCCCTAGAGAACAGAGAAAGGTTTTCTACCTTCGTAGAGTTTGTCAGTAGGATAGAGAGGTCTGTAGCAGAGAAGAGATAGACCCAGAACAAGAGGATGTATCCCCAGTTCCAAGGATCTTCATCCAGAGATTTCAAGAAACCTAGGTTTTCTGTGCCTACACCACCACCTAGACCCAGTACTCAGACACAGTGGACGTCGAATAGGGGTAGAGGACGAAGCCTACTACTAGAAGGAGCTCGCAGTTCAGCATCTATGTCAGTCACAGGACCACCCAGACCACAACAACTGAACAAAAGTTGCTATATATGTGGGAAGATGGGACATCTGATGAAAGACTGTAGAGCCAGAGAAGTGAGTGTAACTCAACCATAGAGGCAGAGCCAGCAAGGATCGCAGAGGAGACAGTTTCTAGGAGGAGCTAGAGGACGTGGACAAGTGTCCCAAGCTGGATTGTCGGAACTGAATCAACCACAAGCAACAACAAGGTTTTATGCAATGAATCCACCTGATGCAGTGATCAACCCTCAGGTTGTGGCAGGTCAGATGGAATTGTTATATTCTGATATGTCTACATCCTGTGTTGTATCTGTTTTGATTGATCCAGGTGCTACACACTCCTTTATCACTCGAAGGGTGATTCGTAACTGCAATATGATAGTCAGTCATAGGGCAGATAGTTTGTTGCTAGAAACTCCATTGAGGGGGTCTGCTGTGTTGCAGGAGGTATGTTCTCCCTGCATTCTCTTCTTTTCTGAACATCGCATTCAAGTGGACCTTATGCCACTTGAGATGCATCGATTGGATATAATCCTTGGGATGGATACCTTAGAAAGGTATAAGGTTGTTTTGGATTGTGAATCCAAGCAAGCTATCTTTGCTGATAATAGTGACACATGGATCTTTCAAGGAGAGAGAAAGATTCTACCCACCTGTCTTGTGTCAGCTATGGTTGCTGAGAAGCTGATGAGGCAAGGATGTTATGCATTCTTAGCCCATGTGGTAGATACTACCATGGATAGTCCTAACCCTACTGAAGTTCCTGTAGTCAGGGAATTTGAAGATGTATTTCCTGAAGAACTTCCAGGTGTACCACCTCCTTGAGAAATTGATTTTGAGATCAATCTAATTCCAGACACGCAACCTATAGCACAAACACCATATAGGATGGCGCCTGCTGAAATGGCAGGACTCAAGAAACAACTGCAAGAGTTGCTGGAGAAGGGTTTTATCTGACCGAGTACTTCACCCTGGGGTGCTCCGGTCCTCTTTGTTAAGAAGAAAGACGGTTCAATGCGGTTGTGCATTGATTACAGACAACTAAATAAAGTAACAATAAAGAATAAGTATCCTCTGCCGAGAATTGATGACCTCTTCGATCAGTTGCGTGGTGCAACCATCTTCTCAAATATAGATCTGAGGTCGGGATATCATCAACTCTGCATTAAGGATAGTGACATACCCAAGTCTGCCTTCAGGACAAGGTATGGTCACTATGAGTTCACAGTTATGTCGTTTGGACTAACTAATGCACCAACTGCATTTATGGAACTCATGATTAGAATCTTCTGACCTTTTCTCGATCAGAGTGTTGTTGTCTTTATAGATGACATCCTGATCTATAGTAGAGATGCTCAACAGCATGAACAACATCTTCGTCAGGCTCTAACTTTGCTAAGAAAGAATAAGCTATATGCTAAGTTTAGCAAGTGTGAGTACTGGTTACCAGAAGTATCTTTCCTTGGATACGTGATATCTGCTTTGGGTATTCGTGTTGACCCTAAAAAGGTAGAATCTGTTCTACAATGGGAGCAGCCGAAGACACCGACGGAGATCCGTAGTTTCTTAGGGTTGGCTGGCTATTACTGAAGGTTCATTAAGAATTTCAGTTCCATAGCCTTACCCTTGACTAAGTTGACCAAGAAGGATGTTCCTTTTGTTTGGAGTAATAAGTGTCAGGAATCTTTTCAGCTATTGAAGGAGAGGTTGACAAGTCCACCTGTGCTTGTGTTACTTGAGCAAGGGAAAGGATATATAGTTTTCTGTGATGCCTCCAAGAATGGACTTGGATGTGTGTTGATGCAGGATAAACAAGTGATTTCTTTTGCCTCTCAATAGCCTAAGAAACACGAAGAGAATTATCTGACACACGATCTGGAGCTAGCTGCTGTGGTTCATGCCTTGAAGATCTGGAGACACTATCTCTATGGAGAGACATTCCAGATTTTCACTGATCATAAGAAACTGAAGTACATCTTTTCTCAACATGAGCTTAACATGAGGCAACGTCGCTGGATGGAGTTAATCAAGGACTACGATTGTACAATTGATTACCATCCAGGGAAGGCCAATGTGGTTGCATATGCTTTGAGTAGGAAATCAGCAACGCCAGCCTTAGATAGAGCACAACTAAATTCCTTAGCATGCTGTAGGAGAGATATGCTTATCTCCTTAAGGCAAGACAATGTACAATTGAAGTTGTCATTGTTAGCTGGGTTGTTAGCTGAGATGCATATAAAACCTAATCTGAGGGAGCAGATCAAGGAGGCCCAACAGGTTGATGCTGCAGTTCAATAGGTTAGATCGGAGTATGGTAATGAGAAATGAGATGGTTTCCATGACTCAGATGACCAGTTGGCTTGTTATCATGGGAGGATGATAGTGCCGAATGTGGATAACTTGAGAAAGTTATTCCTGCAAGAAGCTCATTCTTTAATGTATGCTATGCATCCAGGAAGCACCAAGATGTATCAAAACTTGAAAGATATATATTGGTGGCCTGGAATGAAGAAGGAAGTTGTTGAGTTTGTTATGAGGTGTCCTGTGTGTCAGTAGGTTAAAGCTGAACACCAGAAGCCTGCAGGAATAATGCAACCTTTACCCATACCACAGTGGAAGTGGGATCATGTAACCATGGACTTTGTTGTTGGTCTACCCAGGACAAACAAAGGGCATGATTCCATTTGGGTAATAGTTGATAGGTCGAAAAAGGCAACACATTTCTTTCCTATCAAAACAACCTATTCTGCTGAGAAGTTAGCACAGTTGTATGTTGAAGAGATAGTGTGGCTGCACGGAGTCCCAGTCACCATTGTTTCCGACAGAGGACCCCAGTTTACGAGTCATTTTTGGGAGAAACGTCACAAAGCTTTAGGCACCCAATTAAGGTTTAGTACAACCTTTCATCCTCAGACTGATGGACAGTCAGAAAGGACTATATAGACCTTGGAAGACTTGCTTAGAGCATGTGTTCTTCAGTTTACCGGGAGTTGGGATCTGCACCTAAGCTTGATAGTGTTTGCCTACAACAATAGCTATCAACATAGCATTGACATGGCACCTTATGAAGCTTTGTATGGTAGGCGTTGTAGATCACCCCTATGCTGGTATGAAACCGGTGAACATCAACTTTTAGGTCCTGATCTTGTGAAGCAGACCACCGAGAAGATTAAAGTAATACAACAACAGATTAAGACTGGACAGGATAGGCAGAAGTCTTACGCTGATAAGCGTTGTAGACCCTTAAAATTCCAGGTTGGAGACAGAGTGTACCTCAAAGTCTCACCTTGGAAAGGGGTTCTGAGATTTGGAAGGAAAGGGAAGTTAGCTCCTAGGTTTATGGGGCCTTATCCAATCATCGAACATATTGGAAGAGTGGCCTATAAACTAGATTTACCACTAGAGTTACAGAAGTTACACCCTGTGTTTCACATTTCTATGCTGAGGAAATGTCACCCTGATATAGAATCAGTTCTGCAACCTATGGAAGTAGAATTGAATAATGATATATCTTATGAGGAAGGACCAGTGTCAATCCTTGATAAAAGAATTAAAAAGTTGAAAAAGAAAGACATAAGTCTTGTGAAAGCCCTCTGGAATCACCGTGGTGTTTAAGAAGCCACATGGGAACTAGAGGAAGAGATGAGAAGGAAATACCTTGCTCTTTTCTCTTAATATGTTTTGTTGATTTCGGGGACGAAATCCTTGTAAGGGGTGGATAATTTGTAAATCCCTGACCTGGGTTATGAACTAACCCTAGGTGTTTTGCTTAAATATGTGATTAAATGCTTATGGTTATCTTTTGATATGTAATTAAAGCTTCTGACGAACATATATTTTTCATTTCTGTCCTTTTTGAACAATGTTGTAATATTGTTTTGTTAAATATGGACTTATGCGCAAATTACCCAATTAGAGGGGTTAACTTGCAAATTGCACATGTTAAGATGTCCCTATGATAATAAGACATCATGAGAATGAATATGATGTAGTGATATGGATTCTCCAAGCTTGGGCACCAAGATATAGCTTGTAGAGCAATCCTTGTGCTTTAAAACCTAGTTTTGGTGTAAAGTGCAATTTACCTAAAATCTAGGGTGCAACATGTAAAATATACCTTCTAGAGTATCTTTCATGACTCTTGACATCAAATAGAGCAAATATTATGAGGAGGGTGCCTCGTTTGAATGATCAAATAAGAAGATGACCATTATAATTAAATAACCAAGTTTTATACAAAATGACCCTTTTTATGTATGCAACTTAGTAAGGTGTTTGGATTCTTTTCCTCTAAACCTTGTATAAGGGAGGATTTTTGCTTAAGGGAATAATGGAGGAACGTGACTAAGGAGGGGAGAAGGACCTATTTGAGAAATAAGGAAATAATCCTCCATGTCTTGAAAATATACCCAAAATATATAAGTACATCTTGTTCACAAAGCAAGGGATCGTTTCCCTTCATTCCTCTTCTTATCTCTTTGCTTTGGCCGACTAAGAGGGAGCTCGAGAGCAGAGGAGGACGACCAAACTGAATTGGTTAAGTTTTTATTGCCATCTAGCTCAAATTCATGGAGGAAATCTTGCTACAAGGTTGGTTTGTTAGTCTTTCTTACACAAATCTTCTTTCTAGCCATCTTCTCCATCCATATCTTGAGGAACGGACCTTGGACGACCTGTAAAGCTCAAGCCACCATTAAAGCTACGAAACTTGGAGCTATGGATCAGTCCTAGAGGCAGGTTTTATAATTCTAACCCTTAAAGTTTTGTTTATGCATCTTCTTTCTATGAAAACCTTGCTTAATCTCCTTCCTTAAACATTTCTATGTGTTCTTGCCACCAAAACCGTGAAGAACAGTCCATGTTCTTGAGGTATAAGAAGGTGGCATTATTTCCAAAGTTCATCCTGATCTTGTTTTAGCAAACGGTCCTCCACCTCTTGCCCAAACAGTTTGCAAAACTGTTTGGAAATAAACAGTTTCAAAAGCATTTGAGAGCAAACAGTTTCACAAGAACGTTTGGGGAGAAACCGGTCCAAGACCATTTGGATGGGTTGACCAGGCGTTGACCATTTGGAGATATGTTGTACACATTATGTACTAATCACCCACCAAAAATTATCATCTAATTCCAAGTAAATCACCAATTGAAGGCTCATTAGTCACCTAAACCCTAATCAGGTTTATTGCTAATTTCAATGATGCAATCATGTTGAAGTTTGGGTTGAGTGGCCCAAATGGTTTCAAAACCGTTTGGGGATCACCCAAACGGTCTCAAAACCGTTTTGTGATCACCCAAGACCGTTTGGAGGTCTAGGGTTAAGTGGGGTTGACCAATTGAGGGTCCAATCATATCAAGTTGTTGTACAATTAAATGCTGATTTTGTAACCAAATCTAGGGTTCAACTCTTAAGTGAATGATTTAGTTTTTGATAAAATAATGGGAAAACGGTCTCAAGACCGTTTGTAGGATGTCCAAATGATCCCAAGACCGTTTGGGGTCAGGTCATGACCCAATTGAATGATGGTTCAATAGGTTCAACATCAATTAGACTCATGTTTATGCATGTTGAAGGGTAATCGATCCAAACCCTAATCCAATCAATCAAAACCCTAATTGGTGACCAATTGTGGATCAATTGAAGGTCAAATCAGTAAGGATTGACCTAATTGACTCAATTGATGAGTGTCTAACCTTTGCATGATCGATTGAGGGGTTCAACCTTGGAAACCCTAATTCAATTGGATAGGTTGGGGCACTTTTTGGGCCATGCGGTTTTGAGGGTGTTTGGACCAAACGGTCTCAAGACCGTTTGGGACCAAATGATCCCAAACCGTTTGGTGGCCATGCGGTTTCAAGATTGATTTGTCCATGAGGTTTCAAAGTCAAAGTTGGCCCAAACGGTCAACGAGACCAAACAGTCTTCACCTCACCTAGTGCAAACGGTCTTGATGGTGTACTTGGCCATGCGGTCTTGAAAGTCAAAGGTACCAAATGGTCAACAACTCCATCCAGTTTCAAAACCGTTTGGAGGTTGAAAGTGCAAAACCGTTTGGGGTCTATTAAAGTCAAGAACGTTTGATGACATAGTGGTCATGATGGTTTAGTAGTTGATTAACCTAAACCCTAAAGATACCTAAAGCCATTAAGGGGTTAAGTAATTAATAGACTAATGCATGTATGGTCAATGGTGAACATTACCAAAGTACCCTTGATGGGATAGAGTAACCAATACCCCCTTGATCAAGAAAACCCTAATGACCATAAGGGTAATGACATGACTTATGTTATCAAGGTTGATTTGACTTGGGGAGGAAGGCTCCTAGGGTTCCAAATTTGCTCTATTTAGGGTTTCTAAAGCTCCTTCTTGGTGATTTCAAACAAAAATAGCAAGTTTCCTCCTTTCCTTCCCTATTTTCATGCTATTCATGTTCCTCCCTCCTTCTTTCAGGTTGAAACCATGGCCTTCCATGGTGAAACCCCACATAGAGCCCTTAAACACCTCATCTCCATGTTCTTTTGCTAGGGTTTTTCACTTCTAAAGTGGAGAAGGTACTTCTTTCTTGAGATAGGAGATTTGTTAGAGAAACCAACATGTCTAGCTCAGGAACCTTGCTGCTTTAACCTATCCACCTTCCTATAGGTGAGTTTTATAAACACCTTCTCATATATTTCTTACTACATGCTTAAAACTCATGCTTCTATGTTTAAAATCGATGATCTCCATCTCTATTTACCATGTTCTTCTAGGGTTTTAGTTTCTTGCTATTTTACCTTCTCTAGCAGATCTAGTTTGGTTACCTATGAAACTCCAACTGTGATCTTGCATCAAGTGGTGTTTTCTCCCTCTCTCCCTCCCTTTTCCTCTCTCTTGAAGATTTCTGACTTGTCGTTTCATGACTGGTTCAAATTGTAAAATTCATATCTTTTAAACCTTTTATCCAAATTTGATAAATAAACATATTTTGGAATAAAAAATTTAATCTATGTCTAATAGAAATGCTTTTGAGGTTTGATTTCAAGGTTTGATGAAGGGTGATTTTTGGAAAATGAATTTAATGCAATATATATATAAAAAATACATCTTAATCATCATAACTCCAAAATTAACATAAAAATAGGTTTTCTTAATCATGAGAACCTAATAAGTTCATTTGGGAGGTTTTTAGAATATAAATTCAAGTTTTGCTAAAAAGTTCTAAAATTAGGGTTTCTATACATTAATGTGCATTATGTACTCTAATACAAGTTAATACTTTGAAAATAGGCAAAGTGGAACTTGGACTCAATTAAAGTGGTGAAAGTTAGTAATTGATATCATTAAGAGAGGTATGTGCATTCTTACACCCAAAGTTGGGATATTTGCAAACGAAACCCTATATTTTCCTAATGAGGCTTTAATGAACCCTATTTCTTTTATTCATAATTCTTTTGAATTGCCCCAAAATCAGTAATGATATTCTTTTTCTTGGGTCTTGTACCCCGCTTCCATGTTTCAAATATATGATGCTTTTACTTGCCATGATTACTTTTCTAGCATGTTTATTTTATAGACTATTTATTTATAGTAGCGGTACTTATGTACAACCACTCATAGATAGGGCATGTATTAATTTTCCCTAGGGAATGTCTTGTTCTCGCCCATAAAAAAAGTGTAGGTGACTGGGAATGTATTAATTCTACCCTCACCTATAGGTTGAGGTCTGATAGGTGCCTCAACCCTACTTAGTTAATATAGTCAATATTAATCATGCATGCATTCCTTTACTATTTTAATGTTATGGTAAGCATATACTTTTATTATGCCTCATACACTTGTTCTCTTGATCTTATGATGAGATCTTAGCCTTTACTTTCATGCTATTTGTTATCTTTTGTTCTTGTTCATTTTTTGACACATACCTTGTTTTTCTCTCTCTTACTGGGTGATTTCCAACCACCCAGGTTTAGATCGAGCTATTGAACATGATCAAAGAGAATATAGCTTCCAACATGGACCTCGCTCTTGGAGATGTTGCTTGGAGAGTGATTTGAAGTAGTTTATACCCTCTAATTAGATCCTTATGTTGTATCATACATGTAAACCCTTATGGGATATTATGATGTACTTTTGTAATCTTTTGTGAAAATTGAATATAGTCATTTGTTTAATTCCACTGCTACACTTTGGTTGTTTTGAATACAATTTATTGAAATTTGAAAATTTTACACCTATTCCAAAATACCTTTGAGTGTGTTTGGAATGGATGTTTATTCTTCAAATGTTTTTAGTAGGGAGTGGATCCCCTCTCGGGTCCCACTCCTTATAAGATACCTCTTGAATGGGAACCCCCTTAATTACATTCTTCAAATCTAAAATGCCTAAATACTTTATTATGCACATACTCAATGTTTAAGTGACCCATACTTTTGTTTATCTCTTTCTTAGTCCCAAACCACCCAAGTGTAGGTGTCTGTTAGGCTCACTGTATGCAAGTTTTAAATTTATACACTTGAATACTAACCCGTAATTATATGGGTGTGTGTAGTATTATCAAGTTCGACAGGGAGCAAGGTATTATTAGGCACAAGAGTATTAAATTTCAACAATCTAGTTTGCTTTCTAATGTTGGTTTGTTTTACTCTAATAAACTAAATAACTGGAGAATTAAACCAAAACAAAGATCACTTGATTCAAAAGATTTCAGACGATTAAGAAGTATCGGGAATGGGATTCCAAAATCATATCACAACAATATGAACTATAAATATCAACTATGGTAGAAATGACACAAAGGAGGTTTGTGTCCTACACACACCTCCAAGTTAGTGTAGAACAATCCTAATTTCTCATAGCACCCTCATGCTTATACCAAATTTTAGTTTGCAAACCTTTCTCCACAACACGTCCTAGCCACACTTGTTGTCAAGGTAGTTTTACTGAGGAACACCTTCTTACTCCTGTGCATATCTTTCTGAATCAAACAAGGAGCATAAATCAAACATACTAAGTGGTCAGCAAAGCATGTAAGAAGAAAACTAAACCAATGAACCTTAGAACGATGAAATTATCTAGCATTTAGCATGAAATTTGAGTTAAATAAATTTATGACATGGGAGTTACTCTCCCATGCCCAATAACAAAGGCTCTACTTGCCCATGGCTAGAGAAGACAAAAACAAGTAGTATAATGTAGAGAACAACATGGTAGAGGAAAGAAAATAACAACAATCTCCAAGGTTTAAGTGGGTTGATGTAACACCCCTGACCTGGGTTATGGCTTAACCCTAGAAGTTTTGATTAAGTAAGATACTTATAAATTGATTGTAATATTTTGAAAAGTAATTAAGGCTTCTGGTGAAGTTTGTTTTCAAGTTTGAGCTTAATTGCAAACTATTTGTGCATTATATGAAAGTCTGAGTGAAAAGTGCAATTTACCCAAGTTGAGGGGTTACATTGCAAATGACACATGTGGAATGTGTTATAACTGTTTTGGTATCATAAGAAAGAGAATGATGCTAAGTGGTGGCTTGTGGAAAGCCTAAATCTCAAGTTACAACTTGTTTGAACAATGTTAGTACTTTGTGCACCAATTTTGGTACAATTTGTAATTTACCCAATGTATAGGGTTGAAATGCAAATTAACACCTCTAGAGCGACCCTATTCCCTCTATGTATCTTTTGGAGGAAAGAGAAAGAAGGGGGCTCTATGTTTGAATCACCTTTGAATGATGATACCTTTGATGATGGAAAGACCAAGAATGAGTTGAAGGCAAGAGCCTTATATGTGTTATATCGAGTTGTAGACTTGATATAAAGAGCCCTATTGTCCAAGGGGCCAAAGTAGGATCCTCCTATCAGTTTGTTAAGCATTGAAAAAGGCCATGACGGGTAGATCACCTCAAGGAGGTGGCCCATGATGGGTTTCAATGTTCCTTACAAAAAGTGTATCGGGTTGCTTATTTAATGAGATAAAGATGAGATAACTTTCCCAACAAGATAAGTAAGGGACGAGATATTATCTCTAGGTTATCCTCAAGACTCTTGCATGGCAAGATATACATGTGTGCATTCATGGCCACGTGTCAACCATGCATGGCCATGTGTCATCTAGTAGCTTAATATGAAGACACCTCTTATATGCTTTATCTCATGAACCAAGTATATATACTTCACCTTTCACCAACTTATGAAAGTTTACGATCCTCATAACCATTTCTCTTGGAGATATCATGAAAATACCCTTAGGTATCGTGCAAAGCAGCTCAAGGAGCTAGGAGAGATCGAGCATCAAGCTTAGGTAAGGCTTTAGTCACCTTCAACCTTGGTTGAAATAGGATATCGGGTTATGAATACTCCTTTCTTTCCTTCTTCACTAAGTGCTTAACTATGTTGATTTATTGTCTATGGAGAAGTTGTGAACAAGACCTGGACCTTGGAGAAGTTATTATTCAACCTTATGATGAAAAGCTTTGGATCTTGGAAGCTTTGAAGTGTTCACAAGGCGGGTTATATAACTTGAACTCAACCATGTTATTATTCATCACCTAAATCGCTATGCTTAAATGAACTACTTTTAATTCCAAAATCTTCTGAAATAGTTGATGAAATTATGAGTTATAGTAATTGCTTAGACATGTTGACACGAACTATAATAGTTAGAACAATGGACTAGAGCTTGAAGAAGATGGTATCACTTTATAAAGTGATATCGGGCTCAAGCATACACACAAGAAACTCTAACCCGATATGGGTATGTGTAGACATATGCTTGCACGATATGTATGCACGATATGCTTGCACGATATACTTGCACGACATGCTTGCATGACATGCTTGAATGATATGAAGTCAAGAATAGATCCTATGTACGATATAAGATCTAAAGTATACTTGAAAGACGATATGAAACCCTAATTTGGGTAACCCGATATGAGTGAAGAATAGCGAGTGATCTTGCATGATATGGTCAAGTAATATATCTTGGGTACTTGATACCTTGAAGCACACACATCTGGTTCACGATATGAATACTTAAGTAAACCCTAATGAATGATATAAGGTATGGATTCAAGAATAAAGTATAACCCGATATGGCTCGAATACATCTACCCAATATGAAACCCAAGATGGGGTTAACCCGATATGAAGATGGATGCTAGCTCATAAACGATATGAGTCATGCTTGTTACACAATATGAGAGATACCCCACTCATCCTTATGCACGATACAAGTCTAGACTACACCTCTTACATGATATACAGATAGTGAACACTCTAATCAACATAGAGTTGGAAACCCAAGATGATGGGTAAAATGAGATGAGTGGTGAATGATACCATATATGGGTGACATCCCTTGGATGCTAAGAATAATACCTAATCCTACCTTTGAACAATATATGGTTCAAATCATACTTTATGCACAATATGGTTTAATCCACCAAATGTGGTGTAGAATCCTTGAGAATGGATCGAAACCTGATATACCCTATCCCTAGTGTAATGGGTTGTGGTATGAGAATTCAATAAGACATCTAGAATGTCATGCAACTATATGATGAGGTTGATCCTTGAAGGAATAAAGGGATCATGAGTTTTAAGGGTTTAGATAACATAGTAACCCGATAAGATACCTATCATGGATGCCCGATATGATAATCCTAGGTGGTAAATTAAGTGGGTATCTTGTATATATACCACTTAAATAATACATGATGAGGCATATACCCTAATGCCCGATATGGTACATACCTTATGCACGATATGCACCAAGCATATAGCTTATACCCGATATGGGGTCAAGCACCTAGCTCATACCCGATACAAAGCAAATTTGAAATGATAAGATCTAAGTGATAGTCCATCTGATGTGGGTTTATGATATGTTGGTTAGGGAATACATCCTAAATCATGACATGGTAATGTGGTTGTACCACATGACCGATATGAATATATATTACATGAAGTAAAGAATGTGGTTTAAAGTTTAATATGATAATACCTACATCTTGATACCCAATATGGAAGAGACACTTCAATCATGTGTGATTGATTGAGTGACATATGTTGAATATGGTGTTTAATGAAAGATAATGTAAATGGTTAACGATGGACTAATATTCCTCAAAAAGGAGGATTAAACCAAGAGTATGATGTATTCAGTATCCTAGTGAGGATGAGAGAGAAACACATACTTTGTGTTGATAAACATTTCATGATAAATTATGAGAATAAATAAGTATGATTGAATGCTTATGATATCAATATATGCTCCTAGATGTGTGGAGCAATCGATTAGGGTTTGGATTAATAATATGAACATGAAACCCTATTCGGCTATAAAGGGAAACCCTAACCCTAATGATGGGAATGTTGTGTTTCTCTTATTGCATAAGCCTTTTAAGGCATGATAAATACTTATATAACAAGTATATTGATTAATGGCCTTGTGAGCCATGTGAATAAGTTGTTGCCTAGTGAGAGGTAACAAGATGTATACTGGCCTTGTGAGCCATGTGAATAGGTTGTTGCCTAGTGAGAGGTGACAAGATGTGTAATGGCCTTGTGAGCCATGTGAATAAGTTGTTGCCTAGTGAGAGGTGACAAGATGTGTAATGGCCTTGTGAGCCATGTGAATAAGTTGTTGCCTAGTAAAGGTGACACGATGCTTAATTAGACTATGTGAGCTATGTGTAATACTTGTACAACAAGTGAAATGAAAACCTTGGTCTGAGGACCTAGAGGTAATGGTGACCTGTTATAGAGGTAACAATGCTATGTGATGATTTAAGGGTTTGAATACCCATATCCAGTAATCATGATAATGATGATGTGAAGGGATGAGAATTCCTAATAATGTGATAAGGGACTGAGATCCCAAGTATCATGTGCTTTAAATATTTGAAGAGTATGTGATAGATGTATTACACCTTTCTTTGTAGCATTTGTTGTGATTAATAATGATAACTTGGTTGATACTAAAAGAATGATGTAATGCACTTAATATATCACTATAAACCATAAAATGTTGCCCTGATCATAGATCCATGAGCGTCAGAATTTGCTGAATGGTGAAATGGGTTTCCCGCGGTATAATTCAAAATTCATTTTTTTGAATATGTGGGGACATGGTGCCTAAGTGACCATGACTCAGTAATTTCATAAGAATGTCTCAATTGAGCACGGTGAATTGACCCCTGGCTTAGAGCATGGTGCTTATGTGACCATGGCCTAAGAGCATGATGTCTATGTGACCATAGCTCAGAGTATGGTGCCTAAGTGACCATAACTCAACAACTGGGGATGGTTGTTAGTAGTTGTTCCCCTAAGAGAGCAGAATTGACGTTGTAGCTCTAAGCGAGGATGCCTACATACCCTGGAATAGCTATATTACAACTGACACAAGATGTCATGCTAAGCCTAAGTGGTCTCATACTGACCGAGACAAGGGAGGTCATGGCAACTGACTCTTCTATTGACCTTGTATGGTACCAACTTGTGAGAAATTTGTGGTCAATTGGAGATGAATGGGGTATGCTTCATCTCCTCAGGGCATAAGTGTGATTATTAAAATATGTTCAGCCATGTAGTATATCTGCTCAAGGATCGAATACGGAAAACATTGTGTGATGTGCAATTCAGTTATACATCTTAGTTGATAGATGTTATTTATGTTTCTTTACATTCCTTGCAAAGTAGATAGATGATTTATAACTCTACCATGGGTAGATGCAATGTTCTCCTTAAGAAAGGAGATTATTTTATTTTATTCATGTAATGATTAATCCTGCATGTTAATATAAAAGAATCCCCACTCAATTTTATAATGTTTATCTGTAATAATAATATGGTCGATGAAGAGTTATATCTCTCACTGGGACAATTGTCTCACCCTGTGGGACCAACATTTTTAGGTGAACATGCATGAGGTGGTGGAGACCTTGCTACAGAGGAGAAACAAAACCTGAGACAATAGTGACAACTCAGGTTCAATGTACTGTCTGTCGTGTATTATAGATTGAAGTCCTATGTGCAATTCAGTTATGCAAGGAGATCCTCATTAAGGCTGTTCTTAATGCGAAGATGAGATATTGGTGTGGGCAGACTGAGTTACCCGCTTTCATCTTGGATAAATTCAGAGTGATAGCTGCGAGCTTCTTGTGGGGTGGGGGTGTTCATGCGGTGAAATGGCAGACTATTGCTCAACCTCTTCATGCAGGGGGTTTGGGGATGTGCTGCTCGTATGATATCGCCTGGGGAGCTGCTGCTAGAAGAGTGGATCAGTTCCTCAATTTCCCGAATACTCCGTGGGCTGCTTGGCTGAGAGAGAGGTATGGGAACCTGGGTGGGGAGCTGAAGACTGGTGACTCGAGTGTTTGGGTCAGAATGAATAGAATCTTTGAGGAGCTGAAACCTTTCTACCAGCTACAAAGCCAGACGGCTCCTGAGGAGAAAATTAAACCTTGGAGGATCAAGAAGCTTATTCTGCAAGCTAGGTGGTTCGAGATCATCTGGTTAAATCCTAGATGCCCAAAGTGGAGTTTTAGGGCATACAGAACAATAATAAGAAGACTGCCCACTAGAGATCAGATTATTAGATGGGGTAGGGAGTGTGATCCTTTGTGCTTACTATGTAACAATAGCACAGAAACACATGAACATATCTTCTTTGAATGTAATTTCTCGGCCTACATATGGAGAAGAGGATGCTTGAAATGTGGTTGGGGGGGCCATGTGCCTTTGGATATGGATGCTGCCTTGGATTGGATGCTTGAGAAGACCACAGGTAACCACAAGAACAGAATTTTGGGGGGTTTGTTCATCACATCCCTCATGTTTCATGTGTGGGGTGAACGTAATAGTAGGCTGCATGGTAGAAGACCGAGAGATAACACCACCATTTTTGATGTTATTAACAATAGTCTTGTTTGCTTCCTTAAAGCTAACCCCAAGAGCATGGTTGGGATGGATACCATGACTCTGAGAATGTGTGGGCTATTGTAAAAGCATGTACGATATTTGGGGTTTTTGATACGTCCCCTATACTCTGTTTGAAATAGTAATATTTTACCTTATCCAAAAAAAAGATGTTATTCTTTGCAAAGTAGATAGATGATTTATAACTCTACCATGGGTAGATGCAATGTTCTCCTTAAGAAAGGATATTATTTTATTCTGTTCATGTAGTGATTAATCCTGCCTGTTAATATAAAAGAATCCCTACTCAATTTCATAATGTTTATTTGTAATAATAATATGGTCAGCGGAGAGTTATATCTCTCACTGGGACAATTGTCTCACCCCGTGGGATCCACAATTATTAGGTGAACGTGCACGAGGTGGTGGAGACCTTGCTGCAGAGGAGGAACAATAGTTGAGATAGTAGTGACAACTCATGTTGAGTGTACTTTCCATCGTGTCTTGTAGATAGAAGTCCTATGTGTCATCTCTATACTCTTAGGTCCTTGGAGTTGGTTCATGATGATCTTGTAAACAATATGAGATTTTGGATTATATGCCTCAAGGTTTTATGTTGCTCCAGTATATGTTTTAATAGAGCAACTGTTATTTGTTATCCTTGAGATGAGATAAAACAATGTTGTACAATGTAAATCAAGATATGTATGGGTTTTAGATCCTTCAGTAAAAGTTTTCTGACCAAGGATCTCCTTGCAAAAATGGTTTTAAATTTTAGTGATTTTTGTTAATCCGCTGATTATGTTTATTCCGCTAATTAGTACCGATGTGTTTGTCAGTTTGATGACGGTCGTTACAAGTTTGGTATCAGAGCTTAAGGTTTGCTGAGTCTACATAGACATAAGACTAAGGTGTTGAGTCTGTTTTAATGTCCTCCAATATATCTTATAGTGACTTCTGCTTATGCAGAAGATAAATTAAAGCTTAAATATGTCTGGAGAACATGAGGAGTACATTGCTGAAAGTAATGATGTTGCACCCGGAGAAGGTGCAAGGGAGAAGGAGAAAAGAACGACTGCCTGAGAATCCCCAAGATGATCCAGCTATGATAAGGGATCCTTCTTTTGATATCACTGCTAGGAAAGTTAGGACAAAAATGATGTGTATAGTGGACTGGGTATTAGCAACACAACCCAAATTACCATCCCCCAATGATGAAGTTTTAGACTCCAACATGATTCTTGATCAACATCAGCATGTTGGAGCACTGGGAAATGTCGAAAGAAATAGGTTACAACCCAAAATCAGAGTTTGCTACAGGTGTAGGCAGCCTGGACATATCATAAAAGATTGTCCAGAAGAGGATAATGAGGTAGGAATTAAGAAAAGACCTATCCAGACTCAGGAACAAAGGTCTAATAGTTCCAAAAAGGGAAATTTTTGGTACCACCAGTGCAACCAATGTTTAGTGCACAAGGGCATTGGCTACCCAGGAAGGGTAAATGACCTGATGTTCTACCAGTTAGAACTCTTAGTTTGGCCTCTACATCGGTTATAAGTTTGACAAGGACAGGGAATGCCTATAAGATGTGTTATAAGTGTAGGCAGTTTGGGCATATTAGATCCTCTTGTCCAAAAACTAAGGAGGAAATGACTCAACCGCCGAGACAAAGTCAGTAAGACTCTCAAAGGTAGTGGTCTAGTAGTGTCATTCGAGGACATAAACAGACGTCCTAGGTAGGTCCATCTGCACTGAGCAATAGAGCACGACGTTGGGATCAAGCAACAACAAGATTCTATGAAAAGAATCGACCTAAGGCAGTAAACAATCCATGAGTTGAGACATGTCAGATGAAATGGTGTCATTTTGATATGTCATTTCATGATTCTATGTGTTATATATAAGAAAGTAGTTGTTATTGAGCTTCCATTGATTAGTCCTATAAGGACATAAGGAAGATGAGGACTTACATTTTGCTCAGTAATTTTTTAAATGCTTTACAATTTATCCTATCTGTGTGAAAAAGGATAAGGTATATATGTGATGCCCGGAGAGAATCCATGGATGATAAGTCCTATGTTCTTGATGGTAGGAAAAGTAAGGAATATGATAGTAAACAAAGTGCATACTATCTAATCTCAGTACTTGTATACCCTGGCCAGGTATTCAACTATTGAAGATAAGGTGAGTATAGAACTCTTAGATTGTTATTTTTTCTAATTACTCTCATCAAGTAGTCATTTTGAGACAATCTAGTGAGTATAATGAAACTAGAAATATGGTATGGACATTTGTATTACATCCTAAGTGCAATAAAGTGGAATCTGAGATGATCTCAGATCAATCTGTGTGAATAATAAAGATCTTTTCCCATAATGTGGAAATGGGTAATATGATAAAACCATGAAATGTTCATGAAGATGTTAGCCAATAATAAATAAAGGGATAATGATATGTAATCATCCATATAATTCCTATGTTGATGGCAAGAAACCTGAGAAGTCAAAAGTGTAATTGACTCATGAACAATGAAGGTTCATGTAATAAACTTAGGAGATGATGATGTCTCCTCCTTTAATGAACAACCTTGGGTAGTGATGGGGTTATGAAAGGAATATGTTTCTTTGTGTTCTTTCCTTTCAGGAACATGGCAATCAAGTGAGCTTGAGGACACTTGATGTGCATGAGTTAGAAGTGATCTTTTGAGGGATACTTAGAAAAATATCAGTTTGTCTTGGACTTGGATTCCAAGATAAAGATATGGGTAATATATTATGTTCTAAGATACAAGAAAGATCCTTTTGTATGTTTGACTCTGAGATATGGATATGATGATGATATGATGTGTTTTTGACACATGTGAAGGATACCAAGGTAGGAAGTTCTGGTATCCAAGATGTGCCAGAAGGTATAGGAGAGTGAGAATATGACTCCTGATAAGATGAATAATGATTGGTTACCTAGAAGGGCCAACCTTGAGATAACTCCAGTAGAAAAATCATATGTTAGGGGTTTATGCTCTACATAAACATAACCTTGATAAAGATATATTAAATAAAGGAACAATTGAAGAATCATTTTGAGAAGAAGCTTACAAGCTAAAAGACAATTCCTTAATATATCCCTATCTAGATCTATTGAAGCAGACTATTCATCATATCTAGAGATATCTCTAAGATAAGTTCTTCTCTAGTAAATGAATTTTCCTTATGATAATATAATGAATAATTAGGAAGATAGTCGATACGAAGTCATATGGAAGTTTAGTGTATAGATAACAGATCGGAGTGGCACTAAAGATGTATGATAAGACTGACCTATAAACCCAAGTGGGTGACAAAACATAATTCTGATCTATCCTTAAAAGAAAAACGCTAAACTAAGTGAGGAGTATGGAAGCCTCCCTAGAATCTTGTCACATATAAATATGTGAGTCAATAAGGTTTGACACCAAAATTTTTCATAGTACTTCTCTGACTTAGAAAGTGTTACTTGACACAGAGTTGATTTTACAATCAGTAATGGATAGAACAATAGAGTATGTATCATGTATGATATATATTATGATGATATTTTATGAAAGGGCTGTGTGCTAGTCAAATTTCTTTGACATCTCCATGACATCAAGATGTTATGTGGATACTTGATGATATGATGCATAAACGACAATTGTCTTCCTTCATCTGGGATTTCGGGGACAAAATCCTTATTAGGGGTTTATAATTATAACACCCCTGACCTGGGTTATGGCTTAACCCTAGAAGTTTTGCTTAAGTAAGATACTTATAAATTAATTCTAATCTTTTGAAAAGTAATTAAGGCTTCTGGTGAAGTTTGTTTTCAACTTTGAGCTTAATTGCAAACTATTTGTGCATTATCTGAAAGTTTGAGTGAAAAGTGTAATTTACCCAAGTTGAGGGGTTACATTGCGAATGACACATGTGGAATGTGTTCTAAGTGTTTTGGTATCATAAGAAAGAGAATGATGCTAAGTGGTGGCTTGTGGAAAGCCTAAATATCAAGTTATAACTTGTTTGAACAATGTTAGTACTTTGTGCACCAATTTTGGTACAATTTGTAATTTACCCAATGTATAGGGTTGAAATGTAAATTACCACCTCTAGAATGACCCTACTCCCTCTATGTATCTTTTGGAGGAAAGAGAAAGAAGGGGGAACTATGCTTGAATCACCTTTGAATGATGATACCCTTGATGATGGAAAGACCAAGAATGAGTTGAAGGCAAGAGTCGTATATGTGTTATATCAAGTTGTAGACTTGATATAAAGAGCCCTATCGGCCAAGGGGCCAAAGTAGGAGCCTCCTATCAGTTTGTTAATCCTTTGAAAAGTCCATGAAGGGGAGAGCACCTCAAGGAGGTGTCCCATGATAGGTTTCAAAGTTCCTTACAAAAACTGTACTAGGTTGCTTATTTAATGAGATAAAGATGAGATAACTTGCCCAACACGATAAGTAAGGGCCAAGATATTACCTCTAGGTTATCCTCAATACTCTTGCATGGAAAGATATACATGTGTGCATGCATGGCCACGTGTCAACCATGCATGGCCACTTGTCATCTAGTAGCTTAAGGTGAAGACACCTCTTAAATGCTTTATCTCATGAACCAAGTATATATACTTCACCTTTCACCAACTTATGAAAGTTTACGATCCTCATAACCATTCCTCTTGGAGATATCATGAAAATACCCTTAGGTATTGTGCAAAGCAGCTCAAGGAGCTAGGAGAACTCGAGCATCAAGTTTAGGTAAGGCTTTGGTCACCTTCAACCTTGGTTGAAATAGGATATCGAGTTATGAATACTCCTTTCTTTCCTTCTTCACCAAGTGCTTAACTATGGTGATTTCTTGTCTATGGAGAAGTTGTGAACGAGCCATGGACCATGGAGAAGTTCTTCTTCAGCCTTAGGATGAAAAGCTTTGGAGCTTGAAAGCTTTGGAGTGTCCACAAGGCATGTTATATAACTTGAACTCAACCATGTTTCATCACCTAAATCAATATGCTTAAATGAACTACTTTTAATTCCAAAATCTTCCAAAATATTTGATAAAATTATGAGTTATAATAATTGCTTAGACCTACTGCCATGAACTATAACAGTTAGAACAAATGACTAGAGCTTGAATAAGATGGTATCACTTTATGAAGTGATATCGAGCTCAAGCATACACACAAGAAACTCTAATCCAATATGGGTATGTGTAGACATATGCTTGCACGATATGATTTCATGAGGCACCTACCTAACCTTAGCTAAGAGAAGAGGGGAAAATTCACATCCCTAACCTTAAATATAAATAAAAATGGGGAGAAAATGCACATTCCTCATGGAGAAATTACACATGCCCTCTATGGGTGGTTTGCACTCATGTATACTATATTAGTTAACTAGTCATATACATCATTAACATGCTTTAAATACTCAAATGGAAGATATGAGAAGTTTGCAACTTTGCAGGTGGGGTCCAAGACCCAATAATCATCAAAGTATTCAAAATAAGCAAGATATAATGTAACAAGCATATAGGCTCAATTCTCAATAAGCAAGTTATGGTGCAACAAGTAGATGGCTCATGCCTCAATTGGAAATTAGGTTGGATTAAAAAGATGCCCAACTTAGGTGTTAGAATTCACATACCTGACTTAAATCCCTAGATGTGATATTTCCACCAAATGATTAATTCCAAGTCTCTGTAACCCATAGGTACAAGGTTCATTACATATATTAGATATTTGAAAGAGATTGCGTGTAAAGTGCCCAAAGTTTGGACCTTCTAAACAAACCATTGACTTTGGGCTTGAAAACCTGACCAATCGATTCCTAATATATTTCTAGTTAAGAAAACATATTTATTATCTAAATCGGACTTAGGATGCATTAGTTATCATTTTTAGAATGTTTAATTTGATTAAGATGGTAAAAACATTAAATATAAAAAAAACTGAGATTTAGTAATCAAAAACTCCAAATTCGAATTCTACTTGAAGTTAACTTTCCAACGAGTATTTATTTGCATTTTCCGATAAAGCATCAATTTTCTATGAATGAAACGATTTGAACCAATTAGAAAAATAGAAAATGCCACGTAGGCCTCAAAGCCAACGATGGAGCAGATGACCGAAATGCTCCTTGCGTTAAAGAAGAAAGGGATGGATGCGCGAGGCCAAAACCATAAAAAGCCACAAGTCTTGTTCTACCTCTCACGCAAGCCATGGCCACAGAGGAGAAGCTTGCCCGATTGGACATTTCCTCATTTCTTGACTAAATCGGACGTATAGGTACTCGAAGCGAAGAGGAAAGAGAGATGAACTCACCGGTGTGCTTTATTATGGCATTGCTATCACCAAGAAGCTAGGAAAAGGGCCGCAATATTAGGGAAAAGGTGGAGGTTGCGGTGGCTAACTGTGGAGGATACAGACAAATTAATACACGAGGGAGATCGCACAGGAGCTGGAGGTGGTGTAGGAGGTTCCTTTTATAGGCGTGGAAGATCGTTGAGCTGAAATGACAAGCATCCAGAGAAGGCAGGGCCGCTGCCCTTGGGCGCATTGACCATGGTGCATGAGAGTTGATGCGTGATGGCTTGAACGAAGAGTCACGAAAAGGTGGTTTGTTTGGCAAAGGAATCATGTGAAAAGACCAAGAAATGAGGGAGAACAAGGTGGAGGAGCCTAGGCGTCGACTTGGTTGGAAGGCTGGAGGTTGAAGTTGAGCTGGCTATTATTGGATTGGGATCAGACGGTGATCTGGGGCATGTGACAATGTGATCAAAGGACAAAATGATATAAATGAGATTCGATTGATATACTATAGTTTCACTTTATTGAAACTTGTAAAATCTATTTGAATGGTCAAATGAAGTCCAAATGACCTTAAATTTTAACCATAGGTTTATGACAACACCTAGAACGATTCTATGCATTTAGTTTTTCATTTTACCCCATATAAGGCTCCTAATAAATTTATTTCCCATTAACATATATATTAGTGTATAAATTGAGTAAATTAACGTGAAAACACATTATGATAATTTTTCTGATTGTATTTTTGAGATAGGCCAACCAAGAGGCTTTCCCCACTCTATTAATTACATTTCATAATTTTATACACTCATAAGGAGAGAGAAAAATAAAGGGGGGTTATTAATTCCTTAACATTAATTATTTTTCACCCATTACACATGAGATTTGTATAATAACATTATCCATTGATAAAATCTTATTTATGCAACAATCATTTCATTTTTGGGAACATTTGCATCATTTACCTTACTAAAAGTAATAATAGAGGTAATTTGTGCACTAACCCTTGTGTTGGCATGTATATGTTATCCAAACCATTAAATTTCCATAAATTCAATATTAAGGACAAAGCAAAGGGAAAAATGAGATAGCACAAAATATGGGGTGGAAATTGCAAATTTTATTTGAAACTTAGTTCGTTACATCACTCCATCCATTAGAAAAGATTTCATCCCCAAAATCTCAGACAAACAGAGAAGGGTGAGATCGGAGCATTTCATCTTTCAACTCCCAAGTGGATTCCTCTAACCCATGGTATTTCCACAACACCTTCACTAACTCAATCTCCTTATTCTTCAACTATTTAACCCTAGTGTCTAGGATCTTCACAGGTAACTCCTCATAGGTTAGGTTTTCATGAATCTCAAAAGTTCTATAGTGACCACATGAGAAGGATCTTTCACATACTTCCTCAACACTTAGACATGAAAGACATTATGTATCTTGTCATAGGTAGGCAAAAGAGCTAGACGATATGCACAATACCCTATCTTAGCTAAAATCTCAAAAGGTCCCACATAACAAGGACTAAGCTTGCCTTTAACTTTGGATCGAGCAATCGAGCGTATAGGCTTGACCTTCAGAAACACATGGTCACCTACTGAGAATCTCACATCAAACCTATGCTTGTCGGCATACATCTTTTGTCAGTCTTGAGCAGCTTTCATACGCTTCTTAATCAGCTAAACCTTCTCTATCATCATTTGCATGTTATCAGTCTTCATAAGAGTGCGTTCACCCACATCATCCCAATGCAATGGGGAACGACAAGGTCTTTCGTATAAGGCTTCGTACAGGGGCATACCTATACTGGATTGGTAACTTTTATTGTATGCAAACTCATCTAATGGTAGATATATATCCCATGCACCTCCCCAGTCCATCACACAAGCACAAAGCATATCCTCTAGAATCTTCACAGTTCTTCTGACTGGCCATCAGTTTGTGGGTGATAGGCAGTGCTGAACCATAGGTCGGTCCCCATTTCTTCTTGAATTTGACTCCACAACCGAGAGGTGAACTTGGGATCACGGTCAGAAACTATCACTTTAGGTACACCATGTAGACGAACTATCCATTCCATATATAAATGTGCCATATCCTCAACCTTGTAAGTGGACTTGAAAGGCAAAAAGTGGGCAGACTTAGTGAGCTGATCAATCACAACCCACACAACATCATAGCCTTTATTTATTTTGGGAAAACCAGTGACAAAGTCCATCGTTATCTTCTCCTACTTCCATTCTGGAATTTCAAGCAGATGGAAAAGACTACCAGGTCATTGATTCTCTATCTTCACTTGTTGACAAGTCAAGCATCTAGACACAAACATAGCTATATCCTTCTTCATATTCTTCCACCAGAAACTACATTGTAAGTCTTTGTACATCTTGGTCGTGCCAGGATGTAGAGTGTATTTGGACCCATGAGCTTCACTAAGAATCTTCTGACCTAGCTCGCCGACCTCAGGAACCCACAATTGTTGTCAAAAATGGAGTGCACCATCAAGTCCAATGGAGAAGTTAGATTGTGGTTTTAGGATTAAGGTCTTCATTTCTTCCAGCTCGGGACTTTCTAATTGGGCAGCAACAATATCCAAAATTCAAATTGGAGTGATTGACAAGCTAGCCATGTGAACACATAGCTTGTCTTTAGCTTCTTCATTTGAAATCTTTGTAGGTTGGGGTTGCCATCCAGAAACATACTCCAGATTCTTCCAGACGGAACAAGTTATAGCAGCACAGGTTTCGACTTTCTTTCGACTCAAGGCATCATCAACTACATTGGCTTTACCGGGATGATAAGTGATGGTAAAGTCATAGTCCTTGAGATATTCCATCCATCTACGCCACCTCAGGTTCTGGTCTTTTTATGTTAAGAGGTATTTTAAGCTTTTGTGATCAGTGAATACCTCAAACTGAACCCCATAGATGTAGTGTCACTAGAGTTTTATAGCATGTACAATGGTCGCTAGTATAAATCATGTGTAGGTCATTTCTCTTCATTCGGCTTCAACTGGTGGGAGGCATAGGCAATCACTTTCCCTTCTTGCATCAGAACACATCCCAATCCTTGCTTGGAGGCATCGGTGTATATCGCATAGGGTTTGCCTTTAACTAGTAATGCTAGCACAGGAGTAGATGTCAATCACTTCTTCAGCTTCTGGAAACTATCTTCACATTCAGGTGACCAAATGAACTTGACTTCTTTTCGTGTCAACTTTGTCATAGGAAGGTCTAGTTTATAAAAGTTCTTGATAAACTTCCGATAGTAACCTGCCAGACCGAGGAAACTATGGATTTCAGACAGATTCTTTGGAACCTTCCATATGGTCACAACTTCAACTTTTGCGGGGTCAACAACAATGTGTCCTCCAGAAATAACATGGCCCAAAAACATGACTTCTTTGATCCAAAACTCACCTTCAAGAATTTAGCATAGAGTTGATTTTCTCATAGTGTATTGAGTACCAGTCTCATATGTTCATGATGCTACTCTTTTGACTTAGAATATATCAAGACATCATCAATGAAAACCACGACAAATCGATCAAGGTAAGGATGGAACACTCGATTCATCAGGTCCATGAAGGCAGCTGGGGCATTGGTCAAACCAAAAGGCATGACCAAGAATTCATAATGCCCATACCTAGTTCTGAAGGTTGTGTTTGATATATCTTTATCCTTCACCCACATTTGATAATAGCCACTTCACAAGTCCATTTTTGAGAAAATGGTAGAAGACTTGAGTTGGTCAAAGAGATCGTCAATATGAGGTAGTGGATAATGATTCTTCACTGTGACTTGATTAAGCATGCAGTAGTCCATGCACATACACATATACTTATCCTTCTTCTTTACAAACAAGTCGGGGGCTCCCCAAGGTGAAACGCTTGGGCAAATAAAAACCATGTCCAGGAGTTCTTGAAGCTGCTTCTTAAGCTTGGCGAGTTCAGCAGGTGCCAAGCAGTATGGCAACTTTGAGATGGGTGAAGTCCCGGGTACGAGTTTGATGGAAAATTCCACTTTGCGAGTTGGAGGTAACCCATGCAACTCTTTGGGAAAAACATCAGGGAAATCCTTCACCACTTCTATATGATCAAGAGCAGGAGGTGTGGTATCAAGAACAATTGATGCAAGAAATGCCCTACACCCGTGCGAGATGAGTTTTTCAGTTTTGATGGCTGAAATGATGAATTGTTGTTCATCTCATTTCCTACCCTTCATGTACATTCTACCAACTTCAAGGTGCAACAAGCTAACCTTCGACTCTTCACAGAAAAGGACATCCTTATATTTCTTCAACCAATCCATACCCAGGATAATGTCAAAGACTAACATTTCGAGCACAATAAAGTCGAAAGGGAATATCTTCCCCAAGATGCAAAGGTCTAAGGTTGGAAGCTTGAGATAAGAGGAACATATTCTACCACTAGGGGTTTTGACATCTAACACATGGTCCATGAACTCAGTTTCTATTTCTAGCATAGCAACAAACTGTGTAGATATGAAGGTATTTGATGATCCAGAATCAAAAAGCGCCTTGACAGGATATGTATTGAGATGTAAAGTACCTTCAATCACATTATTGTCATCACCAATTTCCTCAACATCCAAAGAAAAGACCCTTCAATTCTGCCTCTCCACAGGCGGGTGATGTCCTTGCTGGTTATTGTTGCAGTTGTTGTTATTGTTGTTATTGTTGTTGTTGTTTTGCAGAGGCAGATTCTGGCGTTGAGGTGCCTGATAGGCGGGGGCTTGTCCTGAGTAAAGCTTGGGGCAGAAAGGCCGAACATGACCAGCTTGGCCACACTCGTGACAAGTAGGTGCAGGTCAAAATCCCTATGAGGTGGTGCATTGCCCACAGGGCACTTCCCAGGCGGATGAGACCAGGAACACCTATTGCACCTATCATGCCCTTGGAAGCCACCATGGTTCTTCCGTTTGTTGTTGTTGCTTGGTCCAGAAGACTAAAATCCTGGGTAGGACTAAACCGCTAGGGATTTGTCTAACATTTGATGAAAGGTTAGTGGCAGGTGGGGCACAAGGTGGTGCCCCACAGTATAGTTGAAACCCTCCAGAAAGATGGTTGCCCTTCGATCTTTGGTTAGGCTTACAACATAACATTCCAACTAAAGGAAACGTTGGACATACTCAGACAAAATCATGATTCCTTGCCGCTTGCTATAGAACTCGACCTCCTTCTTCTTCAGATAGGCCGAATAAATGTACTTTGCTCTGAACAGTTTGAGAAACTGTTCCCAGGTCATGTCCACAATGTCACGGGTGTGGGAAATCCCATTCCACCAGATCTAGGCTGGGCCATCCAGGACGTAGGCCGCAAAGTGAACCCTTTGGTGTGCGGGGCACGCCATGCCCTCAAAAGTACGTTCCAGGGCTAACACCCAGTCATCTGCCTTATCCACCATGTTAGACTCATTTTCCCATTTGAAGTAAGGGGGCTGCATCTTGATGAAATCATACAGGTGGACCTCCTTGGGATTGTTGGCATTGGCAACGGATATAGAAAGCTTCCCCATAAGGGTGTTTGAGAGGAGTTGACGTAGCATAGCTAACTCCTGCTCGAGAGTCAAAGGAGTCCCAGAGGTCTCCAGGTTGTTGGTGTTGTTGTTGAAATTTTCACTGAATAGTCTACCCTTCTTGAAAGGCAAGGTCATAGGGTAAGAATTCTAGTAGTACAAGATAGAAAATGATGAGGCTACTATTTCTTATAGGCATGCTATTTCGAGCACTCAGTATCAGATCAGGCCAGGTCGGTGTCATATGAACCCAGGAGTCCTCGTTAACCAACTGGTGGGGCGGAGGAAAATATTGCCAGCCCCCAGGTTCTGACCCTTTCTAGACACCATCACTTTCAGCTTTGTACCTTAGTAGCTACCCTACAAGCTATGATACCATGATGTAAGGAGGCAAGATCTCCCCCTCAATAAAATTTAATATAAAATACAAAACATCCCTCAATTACATAAAATTTTGATGAGGAAGGATGCATGCATAATAATTCCATTTAAATAAGCATGCACCAAATAAATAAATGTCAATAGTAGAAGCAGAAGAAAAACATGAGAAGCCTATGCTATTACATGGCTTATATCAAAAGTTTATAACATAGCATGAACAACAAACTACAAGATCTAACAATAGCAACCTAGTCATGATGGCCGCTCTATTCCTGTCATGGTACTCCTTGCCCGTGATCTAGTCATTGCCCTGGTCCTGGGTGTTTGGGGCCACCCAGAAAGAGAGAGAGAAAAGTATGTGTCAAAACATGACTAAGGACAAGTAAATTTGTAACATATGACAAAGTAAAGATTCACTACACTAAGATATTTCAAGAGTATGAGGCATGTTAACAATTTAGATTTTCTGCCAAACAAATAACATGTAAAGAGCAAGCACGATACATTATGACTAAATTAAGCTAATATAGGGCTGAGGCACCTACCTAACCTCAGCCAAGAGGAGAGGGGAAAATGCACATGCCAAACCTCAAATACAAATAAAAATGGGGAGAAAATGCACTTTCCCCATGGAGAAATTACACATGCCCTCTATGGGTGGTTTGTACTCATGTACAATATATTAGTTAACTAGTCATATACATCATTAACATGCTTTAAATACTCAAATGGAAGATATGAGAAGTTTTCAACTTTGCAGGTGGGGTCCAAGACCCAATAATCATCAAAGTATTCAAAATAAGCAAGATATAATGTAACAAGCATATAGGCTCAATTCTCAATAAGCAAGTTATGGTGCAACAAGTAGATGGCTCATGCCTCAATTGGAAATTAGATTGGATTAAAAAGATGCATAACTTAGGTGTTAGAATGCACATACCTAACTTAAATCCCTAGATGTGATTTTCCCACCAAATGATTAATTCCAAGTCTCTTTAACCCCTAGGTACAAGGTTCATTACATATATTAGATATTTGAAAGAGATTAAGTGTAAAGTTCCCAAGTTTGGACCTTCTAAAAACCATTGATTTTGGGCTTGAAAACCTGACCAATCGATTCCTAATATTTTTCTAGTAAAGAAAACATATTTATTTATCTAAATCGGACTTAGGATGCATTAGTTATCATTTTTAGAATATTTAATATGATTAAGATGGTACACACATTAAATACCGAAATAAAACTAATATTCAGTAATAAAAAACTCCAAATTCGAATTCTACTTGAAATTATCTTTCTAACGAGTATTTATTCACATTTTTCCGATAAAGCATCAATTTTCTACGAATTAAATGATTCAGACCAATTAGAAAAATAGATTATGCCACGTAGGCCTCAAAGCCAATGAGGGAGCAGATAACTGAAATGCCCCTCGTGCTAAAGAAGAAAGGGATGGATGAATGGGGGCAAAACCATAAAAAGCTACGAGTCTTCTTCTACCTCTCACGCGAGCCATGGCCACGGAGGAGAAGGCTGCCCGATTGGGCATTTCCTCATTTCTTGACCAAATCGGATATATAGGTACTCAAAACGAAGAGGAAAGAGAGACGAACTCACAATGCACTTTATTGGGGAACTGATATCACCAAGAATCTAGGAAAAGGGCCGTAATATCAGGGAAAAGGTGGAGGTTGTGGTGGCTAACTGTGGAGGATACATGCAAATTAATACACGAGGGAGATCGCACGAGAGCCGACAGTGGTGTAGGAGGTCGCTTTTATAGGTGTGGAAGACCGTTGAGGCAAAATGACAAGTGGTGGAGAAGGCAGGGATAGAGCCCTTAGGTTCTTCAGCCATGGTGCATGAGAGTCGATGAGTGATGGCTTGAATGAGGAGTCACGAAAAGACAGTTTGTTTGGCGAAGGAATCATGTGAAAAGACCAAGAAACGAGGGAGAACGAGGTGGAGGAGCCTAGGCGTTGGCTTGGTTGGTGGGCTCGAGGTTGAAGATGTGTTGTATGTTGTTGGATTGGGATTGGATGGTGATTTGGGGCACATGACAAGGATATCAAAGGACAAAATGATATAAATGAGATTCGATTGATATACTATAATCACACTTTATTGAAACTTGTAAAATCTATTTGAATGGTCAAACAAAGTCCAAATGACCTCAAATTTTAACCATAGGTTTATGACAATACCTAAAACGATGCTATGCATTTACCTTTTCGTTTTACCCCATATAAGGCCCCTAATAAATTTATTTCCCATTACATATATATTAGTGTATAAATTGAGTAAATTAATTTGAAAAGACGTTATAATAATTTTTCTTGTTGTATTTTTGAGATAGGGAAATGAAGAGACTTTCCCCACTATATTAATTACATTTCATAATTTTATACACTCATAAGGAGAGAGAAAAATAAAGGGGTTTATTAATTCCTTAACATTAATTATTTTTCACCCATTACCCATGAGATTTGTATAATAACATCATCCATTGATAAAATCTTATTTATGCAACAATCATTTCATTTTTGGGAACATTTGCATAATTGCACTTACTAAAAGTAATAATATAAGTAATTTGTGCACTAACCCTTGTGTTAGCATGTATATGTTATCCAGACCAATAAATTTCCATAAATTCAATATTAAGGACAAAGCAAAGGGAAAAATGAGATAGCACAAAATATGGGGTGGAAATTGTAAATTTTATGTGAAACTCAGTTCATTACACATGACATGCTTGCACGACATGCTTGCATGATATGAAGTTAAGAATAGATCATATGTACTATATAAGATCTAAAGTATACTTGAAAGACGATATGAAACCCTAATTTGGGTAACCCGATATGAGTGATGAATAGCGAGTGTTCTTGAACGATATGGTCAAGTAATATATCTTTGGTACTTGATACCTTGAAGCACACACATCTGGTGCATGATATGAATACTTAACTAAACCCTAATGAATGATATAAGGTATGGATTGAAGAACAAAGTGTAACCCGATATGGTTAGAATACATCTACCCGATATGAAACCCAAGATGGGGTTAACCCAATATGAAGATGGATGCTAGCTCATACACGATATGAGTCATGCTTTTTGCATGATATGAGAGATACCCCAATCATCCTTATGCACTATACAAGTTTAGACTACACCTCTTACATGATATAGAGATAGTGAACACTCTAATCAACATAGAGTTGGAAACCCAAGATGATGGGTAAACCGAGATGAGTGGTGAATGATACCATATATGGATGACATCCCTTGGATGCTAAGAATAATACCTACTCTTACCTTGTGAACAATATAAGGTTCAAATCATATTTTATGCACAATATGGTTTAATCCACCAAATGTGGTGTAGAATCCTAGAGAATGGATCGAAACCCAATATACCCTATCCCTAGTGTAATGGGTTGTGGTATGAGAATTCAATAAGACATCTAGAATGTCATGCAACTATATGATGAGGTTGATCCTTGAAGGAATAAAGGGATCATGAGTATTAAGGGTTTACCTAATATAGTAACCCGATAAGATACCTATCATGGATGCCCGATATGATAATCCTAGGTGGTAAATTAAGTGGGTATCTTGTATATATACCACTTAAATAATACATGATGAGGCATATACTCTATTGCCCGATATGGTACATACCTTATGCATGATATGACACCAAGCATATAGCTAATACCTGATATGGGTTCAAGCTCCTAGCTCACACCCGATACAAAGCTAATTTGAAATGATAAGATCTAAGTGATAGTCCATCTGATGTGGGTTTATGATATGTTGGTTAGGGAATACATCCTAAACCATGACATGGTGATGTGGTTGTACCACATTCCCGATATGAATATATATGACATGAAGTAAAGAATGTGGTTTAAAGTTTAATATGATAATACCTACATCATAATACCCAATATGGAAGAGACACTTCAATCATGTGTGATTGATTGAGTGACATATGTTGAATATGGTTTTTAATGAAAGATAATGTAAATGGTTAATGATGGACTAATATTCCTCAAAAAGGAGGATTAAACCAAGAGTATGATGTATTCGATATCCTAGTGAGGATGAGAGAGAAACACATACTTTGTGTTGATAAACATTTCATGATAAATGATGAGAATAAATAAGTATGATTGAATACTTATGATATCAATACATGCTCCTAGATGTGTGGAGAAATGAATTAGGGTTTGGATTAGTAATATGAACATGAAACCCTATTCAGCTATAAAGGAAAACCCTAACCCTAATGATGGGAAGGTTGTATTTCTCTTATTTCATAAGCCGTGTAAGGCATGATAAATACTTGTATAATAAGTATATTGATTAATGGCCTTGTGAGCCATGTGAATAAGTTGTTGCCTAGTGAGAAGTGACAAGATGTATGATGGCCTTGTGATCCATGTGAATAAGTTGTTGCCTAGTGAGAGGTGACAAGATGTGTAATGGCCTTGTGAGCCATGTGAATAAGCTGTTGCCTAGTGAGAGGTGACAAGATGTGTAATGGCCTTGTGAGCCATGTGAATAAGTTGTTGCTGAGTAAGAGGTGGCACGATGCTTAATTAAACTATGTGAGCTATGTGTAATACTTGTACAACAAGCAAAATGAAAACCTTGGTCTGAGGACCTAGAGGTAATGGTTACCTGTTACAGAGGTAACAATGCTATGTGATGATTTAAGGGTTTGAATACCCATATCCAGTAATCATGATAATGATGATGTGAAGGGATGAGAATTCCTAGTAATGTGATAAGGGACTGAGATCCCAAGTATCATATGTTTTAAAGATTTGAAAAGTACGTGATAGATGTATTACACCTTTCTTTGTAGCATTTGTTGTGATTAATAATGATAACTTGATTGATGCTAAAAGAATGTTGTATTGCACTTAATATATCACTAGAAACCATAAAATGTTGCCCTGACCATAGATCCATCAATGTCAGAATTTGCTGAATGGTGAAATGGGTTTCCCGTTGCATAATCCAGACACATATTTTTGAATATGTGGGGGCATGGTGCCTAAGTGACCATGACTCAGTAATTTCATAAGAATGTCTCAATAGTGCACAATGAACTGACCCGTGGCTCAGAGCATGGTGTCTATGTGTGATGTCCCCAGATTTTGATTTCTCCAAACCCTATTGGGAGTGAGATGTCAGGATCCGAAAAAATCATCCAATCATATCAGAAAGTGATGCGGAAGCATAATACGCATACATGAACATTCAATATAACAACACCATAACATTTCTCAACATTCAACATGTAAATTACAACATGAATTACAATTGCATATTGAAAGAGAATTTCACACAAGTCTAAACATGTATGCTAATAGGATCTACACAATAGGTACAACCTGGACAACTTCTCACTTCCCGTATTTTATCCCAAGCTAGCTCTGAACCTAAAACATACGTGAAATAGCGAATCAACATAAAGTTGGTACGTGGTTGAAAGATACTATACTATGCTAGCATATTTAAAATACTTGAAAAAGAAGAAAGAAAAATGAAAGCATTATTTAAGGTAGAAAAATCAGGTAAACCCAAGTTATTAACCATATTTCAATGGGCATGTATTACTATGGTGGACTTAGCACAAACATATATTATTGGGCCCTATCCCCGCGTACCTTGTACCATTAGGGATCTCCCTGCGTACCTTGTACCATTAGGGAGGTGCTAGTCAACATTAATACTTTCCATCTCTAATAAGGAGATTAATGAACCATCAGTAACTACATTCCATTTTCTTTTCTTAGTGATCTTAGTGTTCAAGGCGGAAACAACAATACATATAGATGTACATCCAACAAGATATTCAAATACATGTAAGCAATTACTCATAATTATCATCCAGCAAAAACTAATCATATACTTATATCCACGTACCTGAGTTCAAATATTCCTCACATATCCATGATCATCTAAACAATCTGGTCATCACCTGGTTAAATAACAAAAGCATATACTAGCATTAGATTCTGATCATCTTAACCATAGTCATGTTCATTAGGATTTTTATTATCTCATTAGGATATTCCAATGTTTACTTGCATTATTGTCTTATATTTATCTTACTAATGTCATTTTCCAGATTATGATTCATTATCTGAATATTAGGTCCCATATCCTTTTTGGTTCACATATTAACCCTAGTTCATATACATTATTCAAGTTAGGGTTACAACCCATGTATCAAGGTTCATCTTCTTACAACATGAATTTCGTGTACAAAACTGGTCTCATATTTACATATTATCTTTCAGTTACAGATATGAGAATGTTCTGTGAATTTCATCATTTATTGAGCATGTATGCATTAATTGCATTATCTTTAGTGTTATTAGACCTAATTAGCCATATTAATCAAATTACATGATTTCTTGCATCAACATCATAATTATTGACATCATATGGATTCTAAACATGATTATAGACTTGCTGACATTTTATCATGATTTTAGGCCATTGTTTGATATTTATTACTCATGAAACAAGCATAATACACTTTACATGATATCACTACTATTAAAGCATTAAAAGGATGATATTATGCTTCTATATTGTTCTACTCATTTTTCTGAGAATTTCAGTACCTTATTTGTATTTTTCTGATAAACTTGCTATTTATTATGAATTATGCAAGATCAGTGGAATTTTTGGGAATTTACCTTATTGTGGCCAATCACGCGCTACCACGCGTCCACTTTGGGGCGCATTGGTTCTTCTTGAGGCATAGGATGGCCGGTTAGTTCAGGGTTTTGAACCCATTCTGGTTCTCTGATCAGGACCTGGTTCACTCGTCCCTTCTCCTCCTCGCGATAGCGGCGATCTTAGGGTGAGTCGTGCCGGGCGGCTCCCCTTTCCTACGCGACGCCGACGCTGGCTGGCCTCCAATGTGTGATCAACAAGAGAGTTCCTTCTCCTACTCTGGGTCTGCCTGAGGTCTCCGTTCTCTCTTCACGGCGCCGCCGCAATACACATCCACTCTGTCCTTCTTGTTATTGCTTCTTCAGACTCCATTGTTCTCCAGCTTTGGTTCTCGCATCCTGCTCGTCCGCGATCTGTGTGAGTCCCCAACATGACTCCGTTCTCGTGAGTCCAAGTCCGTAGAGGGGCCTGCGCTTCTCTGCATTAGAACCACCACCACTGCTACGACTCCGACGAGTAGGAACGTCTAGTGAGGGCCTTCCTTGAGGAGGTGGGATGCAGGCCGACGTCCCTATTCAAGTTTCTCCGGACCTTCTCCACTAGTAGCGCCAGTGGCGCCAAGGGCTTCTAAGACCAGAGGAGATCCTTCGTCTCCTTCTGAACCTACAGAGGCCTGTGCAAAAGATGGGGATGGTGAAGCATGCACACCTGACCCGTCTGCAGACTCTATTTGGCTAGGGTGAACAAAGATGGAGGGCGAGGGATTGATGGGGTGGCTGAGGAGAGACTAGTATCTTGTATCTATCTATCAACAACTTAGATGGAGTGCGGAGATCCAAGAGGTGCGTAAGGTTCAACCATCACTCCCCCAATCTATAGAGATGAGGGGTGGGCAACTGGGTTGTTTCCCTGACCCCCGTGGAATCTGGATCTAGGAGACGAGGTATCTATTGCCTGGTCAGCAGTGGTTACATCCTGGACTGGGCCATGCTTGCTAACCCTAGGTCATGTGGAATATCAATGTCACACCCAACATCATTCTCAGAAACCAATGTCTTCGATTCATATATATATATGTCATTTATTTATGAAAATCAAACCTCAATAATTTTATATAGGAGAGTGCTTTGACTCTAAAATGTTATACATAGGTTCACAACATCCTAGAGTGCATTCTCCTCAAGTTTGAAGACTAAATCCAATGACTGGCTAGTTAATTAGTAACCACAAAAAACCTAGTGTATTGGAATATTATGGTCAATGCAATGACCAACTAGTCTCCAAAAGATCCAAACAACCTAAGATAACTTTATTTTGCCACATAAGACATCAAGATCCATAAACAAGCCATTCTAATCCATCTATTCTATCAATTAGATGGTTGGTCTCATAAATACACAAATCATTTAGCCAATTCCATTCATCTTATTTGAATACAATTAATGTTCTAATCATTAATTGGGTATCTGGTTCACTCTTTGAGTGAGAAGAGTCATTAATTGGATAACCAATTCCTCTATTTGGTATCAATACTCTAAATGACACACATAGTCTTAAAATACTATATTGGGTATCATAATCCTAAAATCAGGGTCATCACACTATGTGACCATGGCTCAAGAGCATGGTTCCTATGTGACCATAGCTCAGAGTATGGTGCCTAAGTGACCATAACTCAATAACCGAGGATAGTTGTTAGTAGTTGTTCCCCTAAGAGAGCACAATTGACGCTGTAGATCTAAGCAAGGATGCCTACGTACCCTGGCATAGCTATATTGCAGTTGACACAAGATATCCTGCTAAGACTAAGTGGTCTCATACTGATCGAGACAAGGGAGGTCATGGAAACCGACTCTTCCATTGACCATTTATGGTACTGACTTATGAGAAGTTTGTGGTCAGTTGGAGATGAATAGGGAATGCTTCGTCTCCTCAGGGCATAAGTGTGATTGTTAAAATATGTTCAGCCGTGTAGTATATCTACTTAAGGATCAAATACGGAAAACATTGTGTGATGCACAATTCAGTTATACATCTTAGTTGATAGATGTTATTTATGTTTGTTTACATTCCTTGCAAAGTAGATAGATGATTTATAACTCTACCATGGGTAGATGCAATGTTCTCCTTAAGAAAGGAGATTATTTTATTTTATTCATGTAATGATTAATCCTGCATGTTAATATAAAAGAATCCCCACTCAGTTTTATAATGTTTATCTGTAATAATAATATGGTCGACGAAGAGTTATATCTCTCGCTGGGACAATTGTCTCACCCTGTGGGACCAAAATTTTTAGGTGAACGTGCATGAGGTGGTGGAGACCTTGCTACAGAGGAGAAACAAAACCTGAGACAATAGTGACAACTCAGTTTGAATGTACTATCTGTCGTGTATTATAGATAGAAGTCCTATGCGTCGTCTCTTTACACTCAGGTCCTTGGAGTTGATTCATGATGATCTTGTGAACAACCTGAGATTTTGGCTTGTATGCCTTGAGGTTTTATGTTGCTCTAATATATGTTTTAATAGAGCAACTGTTATATGTTGTCCTTGAGATGAGATAAAACAATGTTGTACAATGTAAATTAAGATATGTATGGGTTTTTGATCCTTCAGTAAAAGTTTTCTGACCAAGGATCTCCTTGCAAAAATGGTTTTAAATTATAGTGATTTTGTTAATCCGCTGATTATGTTTAGTAATGATTTGTTTGTCGGTTTGATGACGATTGTTACAATTGAAGTAGAACTTTGACTAGGAGTGGTACCTTCATCCTCTTTGAATCTCTTTCTTCAACAACCTTCTCTCCCAAGCAGCTAGAATGGAGGATAAAGATCCCTGTTGTAATGGTTGAAGAAGAGTTAGGGAGAACATTGTCCTCTCTCAAGTAACTGTGTTCTTCTCTCTCAAAATCACCCTCCTTTCTCCTTAGCTCTACGCCAAACATATTTTTCTTTAAATGACACATCATAACCACCCCAAATGAGTCTCATTCCTATTTAAAAATGAGGGATGGTCTTTTTTAAAAATGAACTGAAATTTCAAGAAACTCGGCATATTAGTTGGCTAATATGACGTGTTGGTTGGCCAATATGACTTGTTGGTTGCAATAACTGAATCTGAACTGCTCTGATCCATGATGACATGATGTGTAAAATAACCAACATGTCGTGTTGCTGTAAGTCAGAGAAATCTAGGCAGTTCTGGAGTGGGTGAACACGCAATGTATAAATACCGAGATGCCATGTTGTTACATTACACCGATCTCTAAAATATTTTGAATGGAGGAGACACAATATTTTGGTTAGACAAGACACAATGTTGTTGCATGTTAGGGAACTTGGTGATATCCTAGAATAAGGGGACATGAATGTGTTATTTGGCAACACACTATGTTTCTACACATCAGTGAGCATATTCTTTTTCCTGCTATTGACACGTTATGTTAGTTAACCCACATGACATGTTTTCATCAGAATCTTTAAAATTGTCTTTGTAGTTGTCGAGTCTCTTAGGGAATATTAATAAGGTTGGACTGTGAGTAAATTATCCCCATTTTATCATCAAAATAATTATACCTACAACCAAAACCATGAAACAAGTAAATGAAGCAACAAAGTGGGAAATATAGCATGATTAGAGGCAACTTGAGGTAGAAAATGGATTGAAAATGCAAGCAGGAGTAGGCAAAAAGACTACATAAATAATGTAGATTAGTGTCTTAGAGGACACTGACTCGTGAAGATCATTTGAAAAAGTTTGGAGTTGATGATTATTTGGGATGGCCAAATTGCCCTCTGAAACTATTCTAATAATAAATTAGATGTATTTTTAACTTTTATAAAACCACCCTTGAGGTGAGGAACAATGTATGAGTTATAATGAGAATCATATTGAAATAGTTAAGTTTTTCTTCTGTTATATAATGGATTTGTTTATTATATCATACTTAGGTGATAAATTTATAAATTTTCCATCATATTTATAGTGTATTTGGATTGAATGAAATAATTTCTCAAATAAGTAAGGAGTGGATTCCCTCTTAGGTCACAGTCTTTACATTATGGTATTAGAGTCACTACAATCTAAAATTCTGACTATTTTGAGTTATCTTGTATTGTTCCTATACATATGCCTTGACTAGGTAGTTGATGCACCTTTCTTGAGTCATGGAATGCCAACTAGGGTTTCATCCCTATATGTTTTGACTATCAATACCACTACCCATACCAATTAAGTGAATGAGACTCTATTTGTGGATACCCTAATCACCGCCACACTCTCTATGGTGACGAGGTACTTAAATAGTTCCCTTAGGGCATAATTGGGTGTATAACTACCCATTGAGACCAAGTTTTCAATGCCCATGTAGTTCCCTTGCTCTTACAAATGCTAATATCTTACTGGGGTAGTTGGGTGACCTGAGGACTTCCCCATGTCCCAGCTTAAGGTCATGTATTACATGATAGGATCGAGTATATCAAAGGTGAATTGGTAGATGACATGTGAAGTAACCTATATAGATCTAGTAGAAGTTGACATCATGTTCATGTAAACTATACTCCTACCACCTATGGTATGAGTTAGAGATGTTTTTGATATACCATTATAAGACCTTGGAGATTTATACTCTCTTGGTAGAATGAGTTATGGTGAAAGGTGATTGACTCATTTTTGCATTGATTTTGGTGCCAACATTTCAACTTCACACCACAAAAGTTCTCATCTAAAAAATATTTTCGTTATTATTATATATATGTACAAAAAGAAAAAGTTTTTCCAAATTTTATTGATGGTTTCACGAATGAAGTCATCACAACATGAAGTTTGAATTAGTAAGGAACCCCTCAAGTGAGGCATTCTCAACTTTCTAGGAAAAACCTGAAACCCTATACCTAAGAGCAGAGTAATGAGATAAAATTTTAGTTTATATATACATATATATATATATATATATATATATATATATATATATATATATATATATATAGAGAGAGAGAGAGAGAGAGAGAGAGAGAGAGTCAGGCTAGAATACACTCAAGTAGTTTTTCATGATGCAATATTTTTTTTCCAAAAATCTAATTCATAGATCTTCTTAATCATCTTGTGAATAACTCATATAAGAAAATTTGAGCACATTTGGACATTTATAGGTCATGTTATAAAGACCGCAAAAATTATGCATTTCAAATTAGTTTTGTGCATCGATTTTGTTGCCCTCAGATGAGTGACCTATACTCATCCAAATGGGCTCAAAATTTGTATGTAGCCTAATTATAGTATGACAATGAAGATCAATGGTTTACATCTTTCAAAAAATAGTCTTCATATGCAAACACACTTGAGTGTATCCGTGCAATCTGTACACTCGAGTGTATTCTAGCCTCTCTCTCTCTCTCTCTCTCTCTCTCTATATATATATATATATATATATATATATATATATATATATCTGTGTGTGTGTGTGTGTGAGCACGTGTGCATGTGTGTGTGACTTAGTAGATTTGCCCAATCCTACCCCTTACATTGGCTAGTTATGTGATAGTTAAATCCTTTTAACAGATGGAGACTTATACCCTAGTAGTTTAGGAGAGTAATTCAACTTTAGTATCATATGAACTTATTAATGAATCTAGTAGGAATCCCTAGGGAGAAATGATCATTTTTTGGAAAAATCAGGAGGCTATCTGTAACATACTGAATCTTGAGTTTATTTTCTATTAAACCCATTTCCAAGATTTTATTTCCTTCTTATCCTTTTTGTCCTTTTTCCTAAATTCTCCTATCTTTTCTATCCTCTTTGTCCTCAATATTAAAATTGAGGAATACTTAATGGCTTGAACTATGTCTACCCACATTCATTTCAATGAATGGGTGTTTGCACAAATATCTCAAATAATGTATTAATTCGAGTCTAATTATGTAAAATGACCATTAATGAGAGATAATTAGTAGATTATATTAATTTAGGGATTTTATGGCTTTGTGGGACAAGAAATGAGAATTTTTTTTATATTGAAGTTTATTAAGAAAGGTACTATATATATTTATTAGGCATTTAGCATACAATCAAATATAAAATGCATTTAAAAGGAGAAAATTATTTAAAATTAAAATTCCTCACATTTTAATGAGCCAACCCATGAATTTTCAAGTCAATTGAATTTACTCTACCCTCTTAATTAATTAAATGAATAAGCAACTCTAAAATATATAAATGCCTATGGCATGGAAAAAGGAAAACCCCTTGATTCATATTTAGCCTTCCCTTGAATTTGTTTGACCATGGAATAACAATTTCTTTCCCAATTGAATTGGTATTTAAATCCTAATTACCATAGGTTTTAATTAGGCAATTAACTATTTATTAAACTGGTCTCCCCTCAAACATAACGTGTCATTGCGTTACTCCTCCCCATCTCTAACGCAACACTGCATTTTCTCTCCCCCACTATTACTTCCTCAAGTTTCTGCCTTCCAAAACGGGCAACACCTATTTCCCAACGACAGTCGTCTCCTCTCCTATATCTTCCCCTCACTCTTCCCTTTCTCCTCAAAGCAAATGAATCCCTAGCTGCCCAACCTACCCTCACCCTGTGTCCAACAGTAGTGAGCAACGTGAGGCAGAGTTCAGGATCGTTGGGTAGCGTCGCCTCCTCCTCCTCTTCTTCCTCTCCCAGAACGATGCCAGAAACTCGACGCCCAACAACCCCTGACAATGCGTCAGCATCAATAACACCTGCCCAACCGACCCTCGACGCCCAACAACCTCCGACGTCGCGTCGACATCACTAACACCTACCCAACTGACGCCCTCACGCTGTGACGCCCCGACACCCCAATTTCCTCTTGTTGTCAACGTCCGTCTCTAGCCTACGACTGAACCTGTGATTCCCAATGGCACCTCTCGACCCCTCACTTGCAACACCATGTTACAACTCCTCCACCATCCATGCTTGACCACCGTGCTACATCATCACCGAGCCATGTTCTTACTTTACCTTCCCTATAGGTCAACAACTCTGGGGCCAACGTGGAAGGACTTCAACCTGACCTTGGATCTAGTACAATAGAGCAATTATAAATCAATGGTCATCCAAGCGTATAGACCACTCGTCACCGATCATCATGCAGGTTAGCCCTTAACTTTCTCAGGTTATAACTTGCAATATCCAGTAAATTTGATCATGGATAATAACATGCTAGATAGTAACCTAAAATCAAAATCATAATTATATTAAGTAGTCGATCCACTTAGGCCTAACTCCATAAAGATAGCACATATGTATAATATTGTGATTATACAATAAACTAGTAACACCTTGATGAATAATCATATCGTAGTTAAGATGCATATAAATAACTAGTAAGTCATATAAATTGTGATTAGGATGTAACCATAATGATTGATCTCTTAACTTAGTATATTGCGTATGAGTATGTGTGTTACATATATGTATATGAACTAATAAAGTCTAAGTCGTCGCTCATTATTTCAATGGTCGCCAATAATAGAACATAATGCGATATTATTCCTTTATGCATTCCCTAGATACACACATCAACATATATATATATATATATGTGAGTTGGTAATTAGAAATACATATGGATCTAGGGAACACTCTCATCTAAATTGATTCAAGGAACTTTAAATTTGTATAAGAATGCACCTAACTATATTGTCTTCTTATGAATTAAATGGTGAAAAAGATTATAATGTGTAAAGGAATATACCTTTATAAACATATATCTAGATGAAATGTTAGTTATATCAAAGCATGTGTATATTAGTGAACCTAATAAATATTCATGTACAATATACTTACACCAATATACATGGTAAGAATGATGTTAGAAATAATATGGATTCACATCATAGAGAGGAAAATGACATCATTAAACCTAATTTGGAAGAATGTATATTATTATTACCCACATACGTATGCATTACTTATGTGACTAAAGATGGGTAATTAGAACTAAGATAGATATATAAACCATCACTTTTTCTATCAATAAATAAAATAAAATCATGAACCCTAACATGACATTAAATGATCGGGAGTAGGGTAAGAATAATATAAAAATATAATAGGAATGAATATGTTCACTTTGACTTGGCTAATATACATAATGTGTTTCTAGGATGAAAAGTTGACTTTGTGGACCAAAGTATACTATTCAAGTTAACCTTTATGTGTGAAAAGAGGTATGTGGATCTAACACCTTAGTTTGGAATTTTATGCCCTAACCTAATGATCCCTAATGAGGCCTAATTGAATTTAACTCTCTTTTATTGAAACCTTAATTTCTTGTACCTTAAAATAGATCATAGTTTCTTATTGTTTGGATTTTAAACCCCACTGCCATGCTTATTGATTCACATGATTATTCTTTCCATGACTACTTTTCTAGCATCTAGATTTATGTTCTATTTAATGTTAAGCAGCGGTACTTATGTACAACCACCCACAGTGGGCATGTATTTATTCACCCTGGGGAATGTTTTTATTCTCCCCATATAATTGTAGGTGACTGGGAATGTCTTATTCTCCCCTCACCTAAGGTTAGAGGTTCGGTAGGTGCCTCAACCCTACTTAGTTAGGTAGACATAATAATCTTACATGCAATCCTTTTTAATTTAATTATTAATGACAAGTTTCTTTTGAATATAGCCTCATACTCCTATTATCTTCATCTTATGATGAACCCTAGCCTATTTTATTTGCTTTACTTTTTATTTTTATCCTAGAGATATGTTGTGACATATACTTTTCTTCCCTTTCCCTTTTGTTGGGTGACCCCAACCACCTAGGTTAGGATCAGAGTGCACTACAGGAGCATGGTGAACTAGCCTATGACTAGGAAAAAGGAGTCGATCCTTCCTCCATGAAATTATTTATGAGGTTACTTCTATTTTTTTGGAGACATATTGTTGTAGCCTAGTTTCCCTCTACTTAGATCCTCATTTTGTATAAAGCATGTACACCCATATTGGGGAAATTTTTATGTACACTTTATTTAAATTGAATATAATCAAATTTTTATCTTCCGCTGCTATCCAAATTGGATTTTGTTTACTATTGTATTAGTAGAGAGGTGGATTGATTTCACTTCTTTACAACATGGTATTAGAGCCCATGGTAGTCAGAATCTAACTATTTTAGTTTTGTCTCCCAAATTAGCATCCTGCCTTACATAGTTCCCCATTAGGTGACATGTTTGCCCTAGATTTGATCTAGGTTGATGAAAGGTTGATTTAGGACCCTATAGTTCTACATTAGAATCTTGATGACTAAAAGTATTGATAACTAAAACATGTACATCTTGAAGTTATTTAGGTTTGCCTTTAGGATACTATTAGGGCATGAAGTTGAATCAAAGGTGTCTAGAAAGGATCAGGTTCTGGGGGTTGGCAATATTTTCCTCCACACCACCAGCTTGGTTTACGAGGACTCCCAGATCCATATGATACTGGCCTAGCCTGAGCTGATATGGATTGTTTGCAATAGTTCACTTTTAGGAACCTTAGACTTCTATGTTGTATATTTTTGGGAACCCTAAGTTTCAGGGGTATGATGCCTTGTTTGAGGATGGATACCAAGATAGTTTCTTTTTGTCCCTTATGACCACATGCTTGGATAGTTTATCCCTGGAATCTCAACTTTGAAGTTTAGTAATAGTGAATATTAAAACAATAAGTGTTGGTTTAATTAGACTCACTCTTTTAACTTAAGTTTAGTTTGACTTGGTAGGCCAACCCTTTTATGGGGTGGAGTAGTGGTAGTAGTAGAACCTTGATAGATTTTGCATTTGCAAATTTTGAGGATGAAATCCCTTTTTAGGGGATGGAATCCTATACATAGCAAAATCTAGTCACCTTGGAATTAGAAAACCCCAACCCTATAGATAAGAGATTAGTGAGCTTATATGGTTAGTATTGACAAAAAAATCGTTATTATAATTTAACTTTTTTGTTTATATACTAATAAGTCATATAATGAATAGTTCATATGCTTAAACGTTAACAAATACATAAGGCACACAATATGAGTAGCTCACTAATTGTGAATACACATAATGTTGACCATGTCACCCTAATGATATGATAAATGGAACTGATGCATACTAAGGATGCATAACATATAATGGTCATGTTGACCTAAATCCTAAGATGTAGTTATCTAACCTTAACATATATACATGTATATATCCTTAATGCCATCATAATATGTTAGTGACAGTAGGTGTCATTAACTAATAATATACTTGATACATCAAAATGGAATATAATCACCTAATCATAATTTAACCAAGATATCCATATATGTAAGGCATATCACCTTGTTCTCTAAATACACACCTAATTAGTCACCTTATCTTAATTTGGTATATGCATCAATTTATTAACAAATTGTTTCACCTTATTCAACTCAAATACATGTAATGACTCAAATGGAATAAGGGGTAATTGGTTTCACATAAGCATGATTCTTAAGTCTACAATAATAAAAAATCATAATGTAATGTTAAATGTATAATTTATAATATGAAGTGTAACTAGGAGAAAATGATTAATGATGAAATTAATACGAGTATGAAAGGTGATGTGACAATGTGAAATATAGGTGTAAGAAATTAATGTGACATTATTTAGACTTAATAACTAGTAGGAAAATATTACCTATTCCTTACAAGTGATTTTGTGATAAAATATGGTAATATAAGAATAATGGAGAATAACACAATTTATTAATGATTTGTGATATAATATATTAATAAATATTGAGATGATTTAGTAAACCCTAACTGTGCTTAAAATTCTTAATTAGTAATGAGAAATACACATGGTTTGTACATAATGTTGAGATACAATTCTTTTTACAACAATAGGGATACAACATGACACAATTAATAGCAAAATAAGGATGATAAAATTTCATAATGGAGATAGTGCTAATAAGCCGAAAATGTTAACTGTGTTATATTTGATAAAAGGTAACATGAATAGTGGAAACCTTAGTAAACATGACTTATGAGTTGAGCATGTGAAGTACCCTAGATTAGGGGTTACCACCTAGTTTTTAATGTTGGGATGTTACGTACTCACCCTTTCCTTTTGTCGAGATTTCAGGGACAAAATCCTCTTTAAGGCGTGGAGTGCTATAACATACTGAATCTTAAGTTTATTTTCTATTAAACCCATTTCTAAGATTTTATTTCCTTCTTATCATTTTTGTCCTTTTTCCTAAATTCTCCTATCTTTTCTATCCTCTTTGTCCTCAATATTGAAATTGATAAATACTTAATGACTTGAACTATATTTACCCACATTCATTTCAATGAATGGGTGTTTGCACAAATATCTCAAATAATGTGTTAATTAGTGTCTAATTATGTAAAGTGACCATTTATGAGAGATATCTAGTAGATTATATTAATTTAGAGATTTTATGGCTTTGTGGGATAAGAAATGAGAAATAATAAATTTTATATCAAAGTTTATTAAGAAAGGTACTAAATATATTTATTAGGCATTTAGCATAAAATCAAATATAAAATGCATTCAAAAAGAGAAAATTAATGTAAAGTTAAATTCCTCACACTTTAATTAGCCAACCCATATATTTTCAAGTTAATTGAATTTTCTCTACCCTCTTAATTAATTAAATGAATAAGCAACTCTAAAATATATAAATGCCTATGGCATGGAAAAAGGAAAACCCCTTGATTCCTATTTAGCCTTCCCTTGAATTTGTTTTACCATGGAATAGAAATTTCTTTCCCAATTGAATTGGTATTTAAATCCTAATTACCATAAGTTTTAATTAGTCAATTAACTATTTATTAAACCGGTCTCCCCACAAACATAATGCATAATTGCGTTACTCCTCCCCATCTCTAACACAACGCTGCATTTTCTCTCCCCCCATTACTTCCTCGTGTTCCTACCTTATGAAATGGGCAACACCTGTTGCCCAATGACATTCGTCGCCTCTCCTATATCTTCCCCTCACTCTTCCCTTTCTCCTCAAACACACGAAGCCCTAGCCGCCTAGCCTACCCTCACCCTACGTCCAACAATAGTGAGCAACACCAAGCAGAGTTGAGGATCATTGGGTAGCGTTGCCTCCTCCTCCTCTTCTTCCTTTCCCAAAATGACGCCTGAATCTCGACACCCAACAACCCCCGATGCTGCGTCGGCATTACTAACACCTACCCAATGGACCCTCGATGCCCAAAAACCCCCGACGCTGTGTCGACATCACTAACACCTACCCAACCGACGTCCCGACGCCCCGACCCCCCAATTTCTTCCTGTTGTCGATGTCCGTTTCCAACCCATGACTCAACCTACGATGCCCAGTGGCGCCTCTCGACCCCCCACCTGCAACACCATGTTGCAACTCCTCCACCATCTGTGCTTGACCACCGTGTCACATCATCACCAAGCCATGTTCTTACTTTACCTTCTCTATGGGTCAGAAACTCAAGGAACAATGTGGAAGCACTTCAACCTCACCTTGGATCTGATACAATAGAGCAATTACAGATCAATGGTCATCCAAGCCTATAGACCACTCGCTACTGATCATCATGTAGGTTAGCCCTTAACTTTCTCAAGTTCTAACTTGCAATATCCAGTAAATTTGATCATGGATAATAACATGCTAGATAGTAACCTGAAATCAAAATCATAATTATATTAAGTAGTCAATCCACTTAGGCCTAACTCCATAAAGATAACACATATGTATAATATTGTGATTATACAATAAAAATGTAACACCTTGATGAATAATCATATCATAATTAAGATGCATATAAATAACTAGTAAGTCATATAAATCATGATTAGGATGTAGCCATACTGATTAATCTTTTAACTTAGTATCTTGCATATGAGTATGTGCTACAAATATGTATATGAACTAATAAACTCTAAGTCGTAGCTCACTATTTCAATGGTTGCTAATAATAGAACAGAATACAAACTCATTCCTTTATGCATTCCCTAGATACACACATCAAAATATATATGTGTGAGTTGGTAATTAGAAATACATATGGATATAGGGAACACTCTCATATAAATTGATCCAAGGGAACTTGAAATCTGTATAAGAATGCATCAAACGATATTGTCTTCTTATGAATTAAATGGTGAAAAAGATAATAATGTGTAAAGGAATATACCTTTATAAACATATATCTAGATGACATGTTAGTTATATCAAAGCATGTGTATATTAATGAACCTAATAGATATTCATGTAGAATATACTTACATTAATACACATGTTAAGCACGATGTTGGGAATAATATGGATTCACATCATAGAGCGGAAAATGACATCATTAAATCTAAATTGGAAGATAATAATATATTATTATTATCCACATATATATGAATTATTTATGTGAATAAAGATGGGTAATTAGAACTAAGATAGATATATAAAGCATCACATATTCTATCAACAAATAGATAAAATCATAAACCCTAACATGACATTAAATGATCAGTAGTAGGGTAAAAATAATATAAAAATATAATAGGAATGAATATGTTCACTTTGACTTGGCTAATATACATAATGTGTTTCTAGGATGAAAAGTTGACTTTGTAGACCAAAGTATACTATTCAAGTTAACCTTTATGTGTGAAAAGAGTTATGTGCATCTAACACCTTAGTTGGGAATTTTATGCCCTAACCTAATATTCCCTAACGAGGCTTAATTGAATTTAACTCTCTTTTCTTAAAACATAATTTCTTGTGCCTCAAATTAGATCATAGTTTCTTATTGTTTGGGTTTCAAACCACACTGCCACACTTATTGATTCACATGATTATTCTTGCCATGACTACTTTTTCTAGCATGTAGATTTATGTTCTATTTAATGTTAAGTAGAGGTACTTATGTACAACCACCCACAAAGGGCATGTATTTATTTGCCATGGGGAATGTTTTTATTCTCCCCATATAATTGTAGGTGACTGGGAATGTCTTATTCTCCCCTTACCTAAGGTTAGAGGTCTGGTAGGTGCCTCAAACCTACTTAGTTAGGTAGACATAATAATCTTACATGCAATCCTTTTTAATTTAATTGTTAATGGCAAGTTTATTTTGAATATAGGATCATACTTTTGTTATCTTCATCTTATGATGAACCCTAGCCTATTTTATTTGCTTTACATTTTCTTGTTATCCTAGACATATGTTGTGACACATACTTTTCTTCCCTTTCCCTTTTGTGGGGTGATCCCAACCACTCAGGTTAGGATCAGAGTGCGCAACAGGAGCATGGTGAATGAGCCTATGACTAGGAAAAAGGAGTCTATCCTTCCTCCATGGAATTACTTGTGAAGTTACTTTTATTTTTTTGGAGACATGTTTTTGTAGTCTAGTTTTCCTCTACTTAGATCCTCATTTTGTATAAAGCATGTACACCCATATTGGGGAAATTTTTATGTACACTTTATTTAAATTGAATATAGTCAAAATTTTATCTTCCGCTGCTATCCAAATTGGATTTTGTTTACCATTGTTATTAGTAGAGAGGTGGATTGATTTGACTTCTTTACACCATCTTATTCAACCCACCCTCCTCTTACAGGGGAAAGACAAAGGTTAAATACATTCCCCACTGAAAAATTAAACTTGCTAGAACTTCTACCATTAGAAAGAGGAAAGGGGAGGGAATGACTAAAAGGGTCGAGAGGAAGATCAGAGTATAGATGATCCTCCTTGTAATTTTTAAGATGATTCTTTGCGAGGGAGTGAACCAGGCCAATGGACTCCCTATTGTCCTTCATGATCTATACCTGATATCATCTATATCTCTCTTAATAAAATTCACCCATGATTGTAGTACATGTGTTTGATTAATTGGATTTTCAATGGAAATGATCATGGTTGAGCTATCATATTGGATGATGACATGTGTATACTGCTTCTCTTTACTAACTTGCATTGCCAACTAGATGGCTCTAACCTTAGCCTCAGTGACTGAACTCTCCCTGACTGCTCTGGCAGCCCCTCCGTGCCATTCACCATTCAATCCCAGGGAAACAATCACTGTTGCTGCTTGGTTGCCTCTCACAGCTGCATCCGTTAACATCATGATACCTTCCCTTTCTAAGTCGGACCACCTGAGGTCCGTTTCATCATCCCCATTGTTCTTGATCTTTTGTGGAGACCAACCATCAGTAATGGCGGTGTACATATAGCTTACTTGGTTCAACTATCTACTTGTACTCACAATAATATGCTCGAGCACAACTATGTTCCTAGCTTTCCAAATGATCCAATAGGTAATCACAAATTTTGTCTTCTGATTTTCTTTGTCTTGCATATTTATCTTCATCCACGTCCTAAGGAAATCTCCTTGGTGACTTGTACTAGCACCAGGAAGGTTCAACTGGTGCCAAACATCCATGGCGTAAGGGCAATTTGACAATGTGTGGATGGTGGTTTCCTCCTCACAGTTTCACCTGGGGTAGATTGCCGAATCCATGAAGGTCCTTTGCTTTATTCTGGCGTTTATCATGATAGCTTCGTGGTCTACCAACCACATCCAAACTCTGCTAGAGACTTACAACTTCTATATTGTAGGCCAAGGTCCCTCCATTTGTGTTACCTCCTTTACATAGATGATTTCATAAGTAGAAGAATACATATACTTGACCCTGCCATTGTGTTTCCATTCCCAAATGTCTGCACTACTAGATGAATGGGGGGTAGGTAGATCAATAATGTATTCGATGCAATCTTGTGGCAAATAGTCTTTGAGAAAATCTAAGTTATAGTCATCTTTTAAGTCCACAAGGATGACTACTTTCATGTATTGGATGTCAGTGCCATTGGGTTGAATACTAACATTCTCTAGTTTGTCAAAGTCAAGTACCCAATATTCTTTCCAGACTGACATATCTTCACCATTGGTAGTCGCTTTAGTGCTGTTAGTTTGGATGAAACTTTTTCCTGAGAATAGTGCTTTCCAGAATGGAGTCACTCTAGAACCTTTATGATCTAAAAAATTTATGTATTTATTCTTAAGACCTTCCCTCCACAATGATTGTCTATTATTCACGAATAGTCAAGTGTTTTTTCAGAGTAGAGCTTTTTTCCAATCCATCGTTGATTTTTTACCCAAACCCCCCTTTTCCATACAGGATGTGACTTGCCACTAAGCTACTAGAGAGGTGGGATGTGCTTTGTGGTATCTGTAACGACCCCACCTCCCGATAACCCCCAATTAAGGGAGACCAGAAGATCAGAGCCGTTATCCTAATTCCCAGATCAAAGGTTCGACAAATAATCAATAATAATTATCAAATTCTACAAGTATATTGAAAAGCTATGATAAAATAAAATTTCTACATACCTTTTGAAAACTTGGATCTCTAAACTTCTATCCACATATGAATTCTACTCTAACTAATCCTACTTGTATTCTAATTCATGTATTTCACAATATGATGATTTACTGTTTGTCCTTTTGGCTTCATACCTAAAACACCGACAAACAAAATGCCGATCAACATAAAGTTTGTATGTGGGGGAACAATAATCATGCAATTATCCATAACAATGTATTGCAGTCAATTACAGTGTAACAAGCAACTTTATGTTTTAAATATAACTGCATGATCCATGCATACCCTATCCTATGCACTGTCCCTGAAGTGGACCTGGATGCTACCTTCCTTATGGTAGATCCCCATTAAACCCCACATAATCCCATATAATAGGTGAATCAGTTTCTAGGGTTGAGTCACATGGCACTACCCATAGGTAGTCCACTCCTTAACTCATGGTATGCTAAGAGTCTCATGGCACTACACGTAGGTAGACCAATTTCTAACTCATGATAGCCTAGACCTTGCTCTAGGTTACCCTTTTTAGCCTTTGCAAAGCCACAGAGGAGGACCCAAATCTAAGCCAGTTATATATGTATTTATAGTGATAATCGTAGTCACTCTATAGTTGCATGTAATAAAAGGCATCCAACAGTTATTTTCAAGCAACTGATAAAATTGTTCGAGAATCGCCATGAAACTAAAGCAATTATTAATAAGCGTAACCACATACCTGTTAGGCAGATTTGAGATAGAATCAACCAAGAAGGGAAATCCAATCAAGCAAGTACAAGAATCCTGCAATCACATCCAATTCCTTTTTATCAAAATCTATTCCAACCATCTTGCTACTTTAGGTTTCTATTCCTTTTTAGGATTTCTACCTCTTTTAGGGTTTACTTTGCAATTAGGGTTTTTATTTCATTTTACTCTTTTAAACCCTAATTTCTCATCTATCCTTCATGAAAGGTATTAAGGTTATCTCTTTTAACAACATATAACCTTAATTTTAGAAACAACACAATTAATTATCAATTAAGTCCATTAAGCCTCTTTTACATTAAAGCTACCATTTTTATCCTTTTAATCCATGACAAGATCATTATGCTCATTTATCATCAATTCATAGTTCATTACGGTCTAGATAATATATGAACTCTATTTGTCATTAGTTCTACCTTTATCCATTAAAACCCTAATTACTACATTAAGGGTATTTATCCACAATTAGAAACTTTTATACTTGAAATAGCTTAGAATTATCATATCTCGACTTTAGTCATGATTTTGAACAATTAAAGCTATCAGGAGTCACAATTACTAAAATTAGGGTTTCAAGGCCCACTAAAGCATATTTATGCGCATGAATTCTCAATTAAACTAATTACGTGAAAAGTTCATCATTTTTATATTAATGTATCTTTTCATGATTAACAGGCTAATATCATCTTTAATCATCCATTAAAACCCTACTAAATACATTAATCATCTCCAAATAGGATTTCTTAATATTTAATTGATTAAAGTTGATAAATGACACTACTTTTCAAATTGCAAGAAGAATTAGCCTTCAAATATATTTTTATTGAATTCCTCTCATTTTTTGAGAAAAATTCATATATTATGCATATCCATCCGAGCTACGGTTAATTAGATATGAATTATGCAAAATTGACTTACTTTGGGCCAATCAGAGTGCGCCAAGTGTCCTACTCCATGCAACGTTGTTCGACTGGGTTGTAAACATTTCAAATTGACCGTTTTGCACTCCACTTAAGTAGCCCGTCCTTTGTTATGCTGAGGGGTAGAACGGTCAAATGCCGCCCGTGCCTTCTTCAACCTTGCGCAGCTGTGCTGCGTTTCCCTAGCTGCGATGGGGCAGCTCCTCCTCTCCTTCCCACGGCCTGGTTCTTGCCACCAACCCCCACCCTGGCTCCGCCATTCCCTGCCGCATGTGAGGCACCCCCAAAACGAGGCGAAGGTGGTCGTTCCTGAGCTAGCCATGACCGCGACCTGCTGTAGGGTTGCAGACCTATGATGCGAGCTGCGTGAAGATGGAAACATAGAAACGATTACAAAACCTTCCAAGGTCATTGTAGGAGCTTCGTGCCTCCATCGAGACTGATCACAACTCCTCGTGGCCATTGGGTATCGATCCACCCCCTTAGATAGGGTTGATGGATGAAAACAAGAAGAAGGAGGGAGAAGAGTGCTCAGGATTCTCCTGGACTTGGCCAAAGCTCTACCCTTATATAGGGGAGGGTTATTGAAGCCCTAAGACGTCTATCCATGGATTATCTAGTCCCTTTCTCAAAAGGAAAACAAGTTCCTTAGTTAGGAAGCATTCTCTCTCCTTTTAAAAATTCCTTGGTAACCCATATGCTTTGGTTATTAGGAAATTCGAGAATTATCTCTTTTTATCTTCGTTGTGCTTGGCTTTAAACCCTTTGTCACGAAATCTACTTTCTTAAAGAAATTAGCATCCCCTTTTGATAATATCAAAAAGTAATTAATTATGTAGCACATTATTCTCTTATTTTGCATTATTGGTATTTTGTCTTTCTTTATTCTCCATTGGGGCTCCTTGGACCCCAAGAAACTCCAATATTTCGAAATTCTTTTATAAGGATACTTATTATCCTTCTAGATGCAACTATATTCATTATTTCACATTATCTTGTTTATTTCTTATTAAAATATATCTTTTTGAGAATTTCTCTTTTTCTTTCTTTTTATTTTCCTCCGTGGCATCCCTTTTAACATTAGGAATCCTTTAGATACGAAAATCCACCAAGGATAACTCAATTATACCTCTTTTCACTTATTTTCCACATTTTATCATTGTTTTCAATTTCTTTCTTAACAAAGAAATATTTAATTGATCTTTTCTTTTCTGATTGCTTTCTTTTTGTAACTTTGCACTCCTTGGAACCCAAGGAACCCAAGAGGCACGAAATCCACCTTGGGATTATATACTTTTTCCTTCTAGAGGTTTCTACATTTTTCTTTTCTCCATTTCTTATTAATAATGGAGTTCCTTTTGGTTTTTCCTTATTATTGGGCCCAATAGCCAATAAAGCCCACAAAACAACCATCAAGGCTATTGTAAACGAAATCCATTTATTCAAAACAAATTATATCTTTATTTGTTCAAATATATTTAATATGAGAAATCACATTTCTCACCAAATGAACCCGAAAGTTGGGGTTGTAACATCGTTCTCCTCTTATAGGAATGTTTCCCTCAAAATTCCATCAAGGAAACAAACAATTCAGGATAAGACTTTTACATGTCCATCATTGGCCCCTATGTGTCTTTGCCCTATCCATGGTGCTTCCCAAGAACCTTTATTATCACATATCCTTTTTCTCTAAGTTCTTTCACCTTGGCATCCATAACTTCAAGGTGACTCAGGTCATTTCAGCCTCCCTTGGGTCTCACTAGGTTCGTTGCTCCGCACATGGTCCAGGTACCTCACATAGTGCTCTAAAATGGACACATGAAACTCATCACACATCACATTATCCTGAGGGGTATGAGAAAACTTAACCTTCTCCACCAAACCATGTCACAAGAACCCGTGCATCGGGACTCAGCTCTCTTAGCTATAACTTAGAGGGGTCATATTTTCATGTCACATATTCCCCCACAGTGAACTGCATGTCAGTCTACTTTGCATCAGCTTACAACTCATGTCGTCTTTGGGATCCTTTCAGCCATTGCATGATCAAAGTGACTTCATCTGCACACACTGTGGTCCTTTTTTGACCTTCACAAGGTCCCTTCACCAACATCATCTTAATGAAGTGGTTACCGACACAACCTCCCCTTCAGATCTTCTTTACAACCTGATACTAATTATGCTGGTTATCATCATATCTTACAAAGGACAAGAACTGTATCTATGTATCACCCTGAACGAGCACACATGCTCTCATCAGACCCTCTAGTCTGGATCCATTAGCTAGGGTGATAAACGGTACTAACACTGAGTTCTTCATGTTCCTACTTCCACCTTATGGAAGTGAACTCAAGAACTTTTGAACTCGCATCATGGTGTAGTTGAACCATCTCTCTCATATGTAGTTCAACCAGATCTGTCCCTTGATAGTATTCTTTCTTTCTTATGTCATCTAGGTAAGGAGATCTACCATAACCCATATTGCATCTTAACCTTCCTTGGTCTAGGGGAGACTTACCACAACATCCATAGTGATGAACTCCCATTCCCTCTCAGGGACTCTTTTATCCTCTATATCCATGCACTGGGTTACTGGTGTTCATCCTTCACCTCCTAGCTTGCATGACAACATATCCCATGCAACTTCATCGTAAGCATCCAAAGTGCTACTGTCACTTACTATCTTTGTAGTACCACAATGTATGGTGATCTTAAAATCATGATCTCTTGTATTGTCATGATTCCTCGAGCCTGATACCTCAAAAACCCTAAACCATTCTAGTCGGGGTTTCATCACCTTCCTTTCCAAAGAAGTGCATATGAGGTTCTACCACCATCCTTTCATTGCATCAAGGCCTAGGCTGGCTAACCAAATAACTACTAACTCAATCAACTGATACCGCTACATCTGAGTATTAGCCAAACATACTTTTTTTCTTTCAAACTTAGGGTTAGTCCAACCACTTCTTTTAGCCTCTAGCTAAACTAGGCAGATATTTCTCAACCAGAGCATCCATTACCACTTTGCATCTGTAGGTGTTAGGTAATGTTGAAGACATACACCTTCATGTATTCCACTTATCGTCTCATCTCAAACTCTAAGTCTATCTTTATCAAGAAAACTCTATGCTCATCCTCTTGGCTTTCAAACTCAACCTTGCAAATTCCACATAGCTCAGATAAAACATCTTCACAAGTTGACTACCTTAGTTCCATCCATGTATCATTCACTCCACCAGGGTATGTTATCATCTCTGTCCTCATACCTCATGGCTACGTTCCAACTCACATCACCTTTTATCCTTGGTGTATGGTATGCAATTCTCCTATCTCCTACTCCCATAACAAGAGGAAATAAGCATTTGGATGCAGTCCAAATACAAAGTTCTTCATGTTCTAAGAGTAGAGATGGTACATCCCACCTTGCCAGTACACCTCTAAATCTAAGTTGAAACATGCCACATATGTCTCCACATTACAACATCTCGATATCAAGGTTACTTCCATGGAAAACTGGTCTCAAACTTACTTGGGTCCACACACATTCCTTGGTCATCTCCTCTAGGTCTATAGGGTGCCGAAACTTTTGGGCTCATCCCTCTTCCCTTATGCATCCAGAGAGTGCCCTACTCATCTGCCCTTTAGGTCCCATGAGTTCATGAAGGTGATCAATCTCCTAACCCATGGCCCTCAGACAATGATAGCTATTACCTCCTGACCCTATGGTCATGTGCAACTAGGGAATTAGGCAACTCCTACTTCCATCAGTCTTATCCCTACCTGACCCTAGGATAAACTTAGGATTCTATTATAGTACATGTCCTGCTTAGAACCTTACCCAAGCCTTCATAATCTCCCTCTGTATACATGGGCTGACTTTCATCCTTTCATAGGGGTCATGGAGACCTACCTACCTTGGTCAGGCCCCATACCGATTACCGTCATGGTAACACATCCACATGTACTTAGAGATGGTTATCTATGGGTCTACATGTTAATTCTCATACCATTTACTTTTCACTTAGCTTCTCAAGATCCTATGAGACCTCTTTAGGTTTCCTCAAAACTCACAAAAACTGGTATACACCCTACAAAAGGGTCCCTCTCCCAGGATGGGAGGAAATTACACCTTGATAACAAAGGTCACAAATGTCCTTATGTCTAGGGTTTGCATCCACCTGAGCATGCTTAACCCTAGCAAGCTATTCAAGGCACAAGCAGACCACCTACTAAACCATGTTAAGTCATACTTGTTATTATCCTCAACATTGGATCAAGATCATACCTTCCCATGTCATCAACTTATTTGTGACGGGTTCATCAAACATACATTAAACTTAAGGGGTTTCCCTCTCCTCTAACCATGAGGGGTACCATGCTCGAATCTATAGAAACTCAAATCTCGTCATGAGCATCAGGTACACTACTTCCCCTCTTAGGCCTAGGTTCACTTTTTTTGGGGGTGTCCAACTGCATGTTCAACCTATTAACCACGAACCAAACATGTACAAGGTATGACATGCACTCCTTGTCATCCTTTTACTCGAGCAACACCTCAAAGTTGAGTCCTCCTCAAGGACAATCAACAAGGTACAAGGCCTTACAACCTATTACTAAACCTCTTCATGGTTTAAGTAACTCGTCTTCTCATCTATACCATAGGTACAAAGGTACCAGTAGTGTCATCCTCTCTCTCATGGCAACCAAGATGTCATCAGGCTCTAGGGATCAAGCATGTGGCGATCAATATCATCCACTTAGGTCGCATCATCCTCATATCTCGGAGTCTGGGCTTCCAACCTTCTTGCTTGGGTCCTGCTCTCTCTCTCTCTCTCTAGAGCTAACTCCTCAACCAACCTTATACTAAAGGTCCTTTATCCATGAAGATGGATCAAGCTCACAAGCATACCTCTACGTGGGTGAATCCTATGTTTGTTCAAGGTTATCCATAGTTCTTTATGCTTGTTTCATCAACTTTCCAACATACTCCCTTGCCCAGGGTTTCAACCTACTGCTCGCACTACTGACGTATTCTGGGTGCCTACTATGCCATGAACATATAAGCTCATGGGGTTCCATAGGTTCTTTTCTAACCTCATCAATGAAGGAGCTATCCTTCTCTCTAACATGCATGACCCTTTCCAGGGTTGGGTCGCCAAAGAAACTAGGTCATCCAACTTCTCATGGCTCATATGGCATCCAAGGCATGTCTATCCAAACACCTGGTCTACCATGACATCTAACTCCTCATGTCATCTCTCTCTCTAACCTTCACTTAGGGTTAGGGTTAACATCATCCTCAGAGGATGTGCCAGGTCTCCACTTATAATGGAGTTCTCTACCTCCAAGACTAACTCTCTTTACTTATCCTCCTGACAAAGAAGGTCTAGCCTCAGGTCTCTCCTGAGGGCATGACAACTTATGTCATACGACTTAAGCATGTATATAATCTTTTACACTTAATCTATTAAGCTTATGTCCATGACATCTTACTTACATGATTTTTATTAATTTGGTGGAGGATTCCTTAATCCTTATCAACCTTACCCATACCTAAAGAGGGTGAGGAAAATAGAGAAAACCCTAATCCTTATTATTCTGAACAACATTTGAGTTGAGAAGGGATGAATCAAGATGAGAGAGTCCTAAAGGTATCTTATTTTGAGTCAAATCCTGAGACTTTAGCCAAGCAGTCACACTAATCTGGGAGTCCTCGTATTCTAACTAGTGGTGCGGAGGAAAATCTTGCCAGCCCCCAGACGTGATCCTTTTATAGACACCTCTGTCTTTCAGAAAATCCTCTAATAACTCCCTTGGGTTCTACGAAGTTTTTAAAATTCAATAATTATTAAAGATTAAATGAGGAACCTATGATCTGATACCAAATGTAACGACCCCGAGACCAGAAGATTAGAGCTGTTATCACAATTCCCAGATCAAAGGTTCGACAAATAATAAAAAAAATTATCAAATTCTACCAGACTATATTGAAAAGCTATGATAAAATAAAATTTCTACATACCTTTTGAAAACTTGGATCTCTAAACTTCTATCCACATATGAATTCTACTCGGACTAATCCTCCTTGTATTCTAATTCATGTATTTCACAATATGACGATTTACTGTTTGTCCTTTTGGCTTTGTACCTAAAATGCCGACAAACAAAATTTCGGTCAGTATAAAGCTCGTATGTGGGGGAAACAATAATCATGCAATTATCCATAACGACGTATTGCAGTCAATTACAATTTAATAAGAAACTTTACATTTTAAATATAACTGTGTGATCCATGCGTACCCTATCCTCTACGCTGTCCCTGCAGTGGACCTGGATGCTACCTTCCTTATGGTAGATCCCCATTAAACCCCTCATGATCCCACCTAATAGGTGAATCAATTTCTAGGTTTGAGTCACATGGCACTACCCGTAGGTAGTCCACTCCTTAACTCATGGTATGCTAAGAGTCTCATGGAACTACACGTAGGTAGCCCAAATTCTAACTCATGATAGCCTTAACCTTGCTGTAGGTTACCCTTTTTAGCCTTTACAAAGCCACAAAGGAGGACCCAGATCTAAGCCAGTTATATATGTATTTATAGTGATAATCATAGTCACTCTATAGTTGCATGTAATAAAAGGCACCCAACAGTTATTTTCAAGCAACTGATAAAATCGTTCGGGAATCGCTGTGAAACTAAAGCGATTATTCATAAGCGTAACCACATACAAGTCAGACAGATTTGAGACAGAATCAACCAAGGGAAATTAATCAAGCAAGTACAAGAATCCTGCAATCACATGCAATTACTTTTTATCAAAATCTATTCAAACCATCTTGCTACTTAAGGTTTCTATTCCTTTTTAGGATTTCTACCTCTTTTAGGGTTTACTTTGCAATTAGGGTTTTTATTTCATTTTACTCTTTTAAACACTAATTTCTCATCTATCCTTCATGAAAGTTATTAACGTTATCTCTTTTAACAACATATAACCTTAATTTCAGAAACATCACAATTGATTATCAATTAAGTCCAATAAGCCTCTTTTACATTAAAGCTACTATTTTTATCCTTTGAATCCAAGACAAGATCATTATGCTCATTTATCATCAATTCATAGTTCATTATGGTCTAGATCACATATGAACTATATTTGTCATTAGTTCTACCTTTATCCATTAGAAAACCCTAATTACTACATTAAGGGTATTTATCCACAATTAGAAACTTTTATACTCAAAATAGCTTAGAATATCATATCTTGACTTTAATCATGGTTTTGAACAATTAAAGCTATCAAGAGTCACATTTACTAAAATTAGGGTTTCAAGGCCCATTAAAGCATATTTATGCACATGAATTCTCAATTAAACTAATTACATGCAAAGTTCATCATTTTTATCTTAATGTATCTTTTCATGATTAACAGGCTAATATCAACTTTAATCATCCATTAAACCCTACTAAATACATTAATCATCTCCAAATAGGATTTCTTAATCTTTAATTCATTAAAGTTGATAAATTACACTACTTTTCAAATTTCATGAGGAATTAGCCTTCTAATATATTTTTATTTAATTCCTATCATTTTTCTGAGCAAAATTCATATATTACACGTATCCATCCGAGCTACGGTTAATTAGATATGAATTATGCAAAATTGACTTACTTTGGGCCAATCAGAGCATGCCAAGTGTCATGCTCCATGGAACGTTGTTCGGCTGGGTTTGTAAACATTTCAAATTGACCATTTTTCCCTCCCTTAAGTAGCCCATCCTTTGTTACACCAAGGGGTATAACGGTCAAATGCCACCTGTGCCTTCTTCAACCTTGCGCAGCCGTGCTGCGTTGCCCTAGATGCGATGGGGCAGCTCCTCCTCTCCTTCCCACAACCTGGTTCTTACCGCCAACCCCCGCCCTGGCTCCGCCATTCCCTGCCGCACGTGAGGCTCCCCCAAAATGAGGCCAAGGTGGTCATTCCCGAGCTAGCCATGATCGCGACCTATTGCAGGGTTGCGGACCTCCGGTGCGAGCTGCGTGAAGACAGAAACGTAGAAACGATAGTCAAACCTTCCAGGGTCATCGTAGGAACTTCGTGCCTCCATTGAGACCGATCACAACTCCTCGTCGCCATTGGGTATTGATCCACCCCTTGGCTAGGGTTGATGGACGAAAATAAGAAAGAGGGAGAAGAGTGCTCGGGATTCTCCTGGACTTGGCCAAAGCTCTACCCTTATATAGGGGAGGGTTCATGAAGCCCTAAGACATCAATCCACGGATTATCTAGTCCCTTTCTCAAAAGGAAAACAAGTTACTTAGTTAGGAAGCATTCTCTCTCCTTTTAAAAATTCCTTGGTAACCCATACGCTTTGGTTATTAGGAAATTCGAGAATTATCTCTTTTCATCTTCCTTGTGCTTGGCTTTAAACCCTTTGTCACGAAATCTACTTTCTTAAAGCAATTAACATCTCCTTTTGATAATATCAAAAAGTCATTAATTATGAAGCACATTATTCTCTTATTTTGCATTATTGGTATTTTCTCTTTCTTTCTTCTCCATTGGGGCTCCTTGGACCCAAAGAAACTGTTATAACCTCAAATTTCTGAAAATATAATGTAAAAGATGTTTCTCAAAATGAGATCTTTTTCCTTGAATTGTGATAATTTTCGTGTGAGATGGCTTTGATTGTTTGATTGTGGGACTTGGAAGCCATTAAGCCCAATTGAAAAGAAAAAGGAATTAACAAAGAAAAGAAATTGACTAATAAAAGGAGAATATGAGAAATAGATAGTTAAAAGAAGATAATGCTAAACAAATATCCCCCTAGATGGGAATTCGTGCCTTTGGGTTTCCTTGTGGTCCAAGGGACCCAAATTAATGAGATAAAGGCAAAAGAAATAATGATAGGAATTAATGGAGAGTTTTTAATAAGAAAACTTGGGAGAAAAGAAATCCCATTCATACATTGCTTTTTGATTCCCAATTTTCGTACAGAGATAGAGAAGATTAAAAGGAACTTTCCTTTAAATTTTGAGACCAATCAGAGTTATAGATTGAGAGATATTAATTTTGCAAATTTGGGAATTCTCTTGAATTAAATAAAAAAGGATATTCAGTTTCCTTAGAACGCGAGCTTTTCTGGCAGTTGGATCTTGATCCAACGGTGGTCGATCATCGCCTAAGTCCCGCTGGGACTAGGACTGGGGATGTTTACAGGGTGATTTTGCAACCCATATTTCTCACGATCTAATGATCATGACAGCTGGTTTTCGATCCCATTGAATTCAGGAGATGGAATCGCGAAGATTCCATCCTAAGATCGCTGGGTTTCATCGCCAAATCAAGAAACGCCCAACTGGGCAGGTATAGGCCTCGACCCTATAAATAGGGGAGGGCGATGGAGGGCACCAGCATCACATCCTGATAGCCAAAACTCTACGGACGGTAGAGAGGAGTACGCCCGTGCATTCAATTGGTGGATTTGAGTCGACCTGCACTCTCAACCTCGCAGAGGTCCTCGCCGGAGTCCGGCAGGTGGTGGACGGCCTCAGTGTGTTGCGACGAGCAATTGGCGATGCCAACCAGTCCGAGGGGAGGTGGCAAAGCTATCTGGACCATCGGCGCAAGCAAAGGCGCCCTGAAGCCCAGAGTCAACCTAGCGGTTGACCACGCCATTGCTGTACCTCGCGCGAGGTCAAGGAAGAAGACGAAGGGCAAAATTACCAATCTACCCTCGGCGTCCCCGTAAACTGGTAAGGACATTTCGGTCCTTTTCCTCGCTTACAACGCTGTTAAGGGCGCGCGCGATCGTGGTCGATGGATCCTGAGTGGACCACCGGACCATTGATCGTGCGGTCCGCGTTTTTCTTAAATCAATTATTAATTGGATAAAAAGGATTTATCTTAGAAAATTTATATCTAGAGCTAGGAGGCTCGTATGGAAAAACTCAATACATGAAAAATGATCAGAAAAATATGAGCGATTTAATAAAAATAATTTGAGACCCTGAATATGACTAGTGTGTAAAAGTGTATTTCTAGAATAAGAAAAAGAGTTAATTTGTGGATAAAAGTCCTAATTGTTGATAAAAAGGGTAATTAGTCTTGCAATTAAGATAATTCGAAGATTGTTAACTTATTTTCTGTTTTAGATAATTATTAACCTGTTTTGATGATAGAATTACAAGTTTAGGGTTTTTTGACTCCATATGTGGATTAAAAGGTTGGAAACCCTAATTTAGAAAAAGGAAATGATGAAGTAATTCAAAATTAGGGTTTATTGGACTAAGTCTGATCTTAGGAATCCTAATAGATGATAAAGCAAGAAAATTTGGGGTTTGATGTATAATTTAATAAAAGAAAGGTAAAAGCAATAAAAAGGAGATGACACCCTAATTATGATTAAAAACCCTAAAAAGGGCAATTAACCTAGGAAAACCTTAGTAGTATTGAATCATCATGACATGATTAATGATAGAGGAATTAAATGTATTTTTCAGGAAATTGTGTGTGTGCTTGCTTGATTTCCTGGTTGATTAAATTAGTTCTGCATTCAAGTCTTCATTAATAGGTATGTGGTTAAATATGAGTAACCGCTTTAGTTTCCCGAAAGATTCCCGAATGTTTAATCGCATTGAATGCAACTAACTGTTTGGATGTTCATATTGAAATTATAAAGTGACTATGATTATCACCGTTTAATATAAATGTGTAAATCCCGCACCTACATGCCACCCTGATGGAAGATGCCATAAAGGTCAGGCCCAGGAGGGTAGACCAATGGGCACCTTGAGAGGTGACCCTATACACCAAGCTCGGGAATGAGAAGGTGATTGATGAGGCAAGACTAAGGAGCACTATGAGAGGTGACTCCCAGGCACCAAGCTCGGGATTGAGAAGGTGGCCTTAAGTCAAATCCAGGGTTAGGGCAAAGGCGGTGGGGATTGTCACTTGAAAAATGTAAATTGACTTGTTAATTACCTTGATTGCAATAGTTACATTGTTAAACTTATTTGTGAAATTTTGATTGCCTCCACATACCAGCAATTGCTGATCGATGTTTTGTTTGTCGGCGTTTTAGGTATAACCCTGAAAGTACAAACAGTAAAGTGACACATCTGGAAAGTAAGAATAAAGTACAAGGAGGATTAGATAGAGGATTTACATTCTGGGATAGATAGTTTCCCAAAGTTTCAAAAAGATAAATAAAGTTTCAATTTTTTTTTACTGCCAATACTCAGTTTAGTAGTAGAATTTAATAATTATAAATGATTATTTGCTGAACCTTTGATCCTGTAAAATGATTAACGATTCCGACCTTCGGGTCTCCCTTAATTGGGGTTACCGGGAGGCGGGGTCGTTACAGAAACTCTAAGATTTCGAAATTCCTTTATAAGGATACTTATTATCCTTCTAGATGCAACTATATTCATTATTTCACATTATCTTGTTTATTTCTTATTAAAATATCTATTTTTGAGAATTTCTCTTTTTCTTTCTTTTTATTTTCCTCATTGGCATCCCTTTTAACATTAGGAATCCTTTGGATATGAAAATCCACCAAGGATAACTCAATTACCTCTTTTCACTTATTTTCCACATTTTATCATTGTTTTCAATTTCTTTCTTAATAAAGAAATATTTAATTGATCTTTTCTTTTCTTATTGCTTTCTTTTTGCAACTTTGGACTCCTTGGAACCCAAGGAACCCAAGAGGCATGAAATCCACCTTGGGATTATATACTTTTTCCTTCTAGAGGTTTCTACATTTTTCTTTTCTCCATTTCTTATTAATAATGGAGCTCCTTTTGGGTTTTCCTTGTTATTGGGCCCAATAGCCAATAAAGCCCACAAAACAACCATCAAGGCTATTGTAAATGAAATCCATTTATTCAAAAAAAATTATATCTTTATTTGTTCAAATATCTTTAATATGAGAAATCACATTTTTCACCAAATGAACCCAAAAGTTGGGGTTGTAACAGTATCCACCCTAAACAAATTTGCAGATGATGCTATCTAGCTTCTTACATAATAAAATAGGGATATGAGATGTTTGCATGGTATAGCTAGGCAGAGTAGTGAGGACTGACTTTGCTAACCATATGCAACCAACCAAAGATAATGTCAGGGCTATCCATCCATTAATTCTTGATTTCATGTTATTAATGAGATAAGTGTAAGTCTCCTTGTTCACCCAATTATGCAGAAAGGGAATGCCAAGGTACTTCCCCTAGTTTAAAGTTTTAGCTATGCCACTTGCTGAGCAATTTCTTGCTCAAGTAGTGTGACTGACAGAAGAAGAGAAGAAAATTCAAGACTTTTCCACTGATAATTGTTGCCCAGAGGCTTCCTCAAAGATTACAAAGTATTAGTTGATAAATGGAAATTTACTCCATGGTCACCCTTGCAAAGATGACTATATTATCGAAAAAATTGATATGAGATATGAGGGGTTCTTGTTGGGAACTTTGATTGGTTTCCATTTTTGATCAGCAACAAATTGGTTGATCAATTGTGTTAAACATTCCATACATAACACAAAAAGATAAGGGGATATGGGGTTCCCTTGCCTCAATCCTCTGGATTCTTTAAACTGTGGAAGGGGTTCTCCATTCAAGATAATACATGTACTCCCAACATCTAGAGAGTTCATAATGTATTTCTTTATGCTCTCTGACCAATCTATTTGTTGAGGGTGTCCTCTATAGAGTTCTAGGACATAATGGCGTAGGCCTTCGACAAGTCTATCTTGATGACCATGTATGGTGCACTCACTTGCCTTTTCATGTTGTGGGTAATTTCTTGGACCATAACAATATTGTTTGAAATGTTCTTGCCCGGTACAAAACTTGTTTGGACCTCAGAGATACAATGAGTGATATGTTTCTTGACCCTTTCAACTATGACTTTAAATGCCAATTTCATGCAAGTGTTGTTGAGAGAGATAGGTCTCAATTGGTTACAACTAGTGGGCCTTTTTGATTTTGGAATTAGCACAATGCTCAAATCCCCCATTGAATCTTGGATCATATTACCATTGAGCACATACCTTATAGATTTGAGGATAGAGTTTCGAATGACCTTCTAGTTCTTTTTCATGAAGAGAGTATTAGTGTCATACGGTCCCATGGTTTTAATACGGTCTGAGTTCTTGAGAATCCTCCATAACCCGTATTCTATAGGGGTGGCAGCGAAGGCTCACATTTGGCGATTGTTTAGCTTGAAGAAATTACTTGGCATTTTCAGCATTGCCAGAGATGAGGGCATCAAAGGATCCATGAATAAGCTTTGGAAGTGATTGGATACAAGGTGTTGAACCTCAGCTTGATCAGTAATCCACACACCTCTTTCATTTTGTAGAGAGGTAATGCGATTCATGTGGCATCTGGTATTAACAAAGGCATGGTAGAATTTACTATTATTATCGCCATACCTAAGCCAAATGATGTGGGTCATGTATTTTCAATCCTCCTCTTCTTTCAAGAACTCAACTTCTAATTCTTCCTCCATTCTTAGACACGCTATATCTTTCCCCTCATTGTAGAAGATTTCCAGTTCCTTCTATAACTTGGTTATCTTGGAGACAAATTCATTCTTCTTCCTGCTTTTGTTTTTATTATTGTCTTGGTTCCATTTAGAGGTCAGTTGCTTGACATTGTTTAGTGCCTTGTGGAAATTTGCATTTTTATCCCAATGTCTTCTTAGTAGATTATTGAAATCATGTTGATCTTACCTTGATGCTTTTGTTCAAAATCTACTTGTATGTTTGTTCACCTTGAAATTCAAAATAGCTATGAGGTTATGGTCTGACCCAATGTGAGATAGATCCTCACAAAAGAAATCTGAGAAGCACTGGATCCATTCTACATTAGCAACATCCATGTCGAGCTGTTCATAGAGAAGACTTTTTTATAAGTAAATTTGTAGCCAATGTTGCCTATGTCCTCCAGTCTATCATGGATAAGAGCATTTTGAAATTGGAAGCTTCACGAAGGTTAAATTTGTTGCGACCAATCTTCTCATCTGGTGTGATCATATAGTTGAAGTCTCCCATGGTGATTCATGGTTTGTCGATGGTATGAATAAGCTGCAATAAGTGATCCCACAAAATAGGTCTGCCGCCAAGAGTCAGGGAGGAATAAATGAACGTATAGTATGTAACCATTAACACAATCGTGTACATAATACCTATGGCTCTGTATAATTTGTATGTCACAATCCACCTTGTTCCATAACACCCAGATGCCTTCAAAAAATCTACGTACTTCAACCCTGTGGGATCTCAAAAACCCATGCTCCTTAATGACTCTATCAGCTTGTACTACTGCAATACGTGGCTCAATGACTGAAACTATCTTTATCTTGTGCTTCAGAGTAACTTGTTTAAGGGATTTCCCAGCCTTCTTCTTGCCAACAACCCTTATATTCCACACAATCGTGTTAAACATAGAGAGACTAGAAGGGTAGATTACTGGCCCAAGGGGGCAGTGGGTGTTTAATGTTCATCAACTCCACACTTTGATTTGCTACTAGTGCTGTAAGGGTGGCTCTTTTGTAGGCTTCCAGCACCAGAGATGATTTTCTTCTCTTTGGCTTTGCGGCCTGCATTAATGGCAATATTTCCCACTACCTTGTTCGTGATAGTTTTAATGTTAGATGCCATTAAATCTTTAGGGGGTGACATGGAGTTCTCCGCTATGTTATCTAAGATTCCTGCATGTCTTCCCATAATCATCACATTCTTGACTGGTATGACTATAGTGTGGCTAGGTGTAGGCAGATCCTTGCTCTTTATAGTGTGTGTATTAATAGAAACCCCTTTCCTCTTGTCAGTATTTTTAGGTGGGGTACTTGTCGTCACATCAGTATATTTTCTTAGACGTTGTTTCTTCCTCCATATTTTAGGGCCTCGAGAGTTTTCTTGATTCCTTACATGAGATTGGGAATTTATTCATCCTCTTGTTCTTCAGTAACTTCCTCTTCCTCATCTTCTAGTGTTTGATATCTGTTGGTTGTATGACCCTCCTTTAGAGTATTTTGATGGGGTTCCTTGTTCCTTGGAGGCCTACAGTTCATAATGCTCTTTCCTTAATACACTTGACACTTTTCCTCTTCTTCCACCCAAGGAATCACGCTTCATCCTTGTTATCCATCATTTTAGAGCTCACCAGATCTGCATTCAAGCCCTTAAATTCAGTGGCTCAATGTCCCAATCTATTACATTGAAGACATATGCTTGGAAACTATTCATATTCAATCGTGTATTCCCTCCCATTGATTATTATGGTAGAGTGAATTGGTTTTCTTGTATTAATCTCAATTGCCAGCCTAGCGAACTTGGTCCTGGTGCAGTGTATTGAATGATCATCCACTCTAATCAACTGACCCACAACTTGGCCTATCTTCTCAAAGATCTTCGTATTATAGTAGTGAATAGGAAAACTTAGAACCCGCATCCACATAACAATATGGTCAGGAAGGCCATTAGAAGGTTCAAAATAGCTATTCCAAGGCCACACCATCAAGCAACTCTTGAACAGTGACCAGGGACCCTTGGTGAGGGCCCTTTTCTTACTGCTTTAGCCCTAGAATAGGAGTATGTAGTAGTGATCAGTCCGTTCGTACAACTCGAAGTGCCCTGTCAGCCGCCACAAAAGTTTTAGTCATTTTGTCGTGGTTAGGAAACTGACTGATTTGTCTACCAACTTCACAATCACAATATATTTGAAAGGTTGACTCATTATTTCCTCTGCTTTAGGTGCTACATAGATCTCGAGATACCCCTTATTGTTTATGAGTTCAATATCCTTAGGGTTGATTAAATCCTCAGGATCATCTCGATGGAATAGGGATCGGCTGCACCGCCACCACCGAAACCTGTTATGGCTTGTTTGAAGGTTCTCATGTTCATTACTGGAGCATCGCCCACAAGGAATGGATTCCCATCATCTATATATTTAGTGGCACGTTCTACGCTACTCAGATCTGTGTCCATCATAATAAGTTGAAACCCCATGTCACTAGATGATCCGCCTCATAGTCCCTTGTAGGTTAGGTTCAAGCTGATTCTCTTGAGATGCATTTAGTTCCCTGCTCACACTGTGTTAACCTATGTTGTTCCTCAATGTCCATTTTTGTAGACTAGTTACTGTCATCTTCTAGGGTTTTTAGAAAACCTTGATTGCCACCACTCCCCGTTCTCCTATATCCCTCCTCCATGGTAGAAATCCTCAATTAATATTACACTAGTATAATTACTCCTAAATAGGATCATTAAACCTTACTAAGATGGATACAATGAATATTAATTGGATTTTCTAAAATAAGTTGATACAAAAGTTGCACTGATCAAAGTAAGATAATATTCTAGGTTGAACGATCCAAATTGGACAATAGTATACATAGGGTATCTGGTAGGAGAATAACTTAGGAAAAATTGCACTTTGGTTCATATAAGTCATATTGGTGGAATAGGTTACTAATAAGCATATTTTGGCAAAGAAATCCTAGTCAAGGGGTAGAGTGTTGTAACATACCCAAATATAGGTACTTAGTTCAACATTCCCTCTCCTTTTCCTTATTTTTGATTAAGTTAGCATTAAATCAATTTTCCCTTAAATTATACTAACTAAGAGTTCTTGGAGTCAAATAACATATTGCAATTACAAATATCATTTATATATGAACTATTGGAAGGAAATACCTAAATATATCCAATAGTAGGGTTCAAGGCATAAATATAAAAAGTTATAGTACCTAAATCTAATCTAACACTTTGAAATAGGTCTACAGTTTTGAAAGAAATCAAATTAATATGACATGTGGTGTCATAGTTGACTGATTAAGACGAACAAAAAACCTAAGAGGAGACTTAACATACAATTAAAGAAATAAAATACCAAACATGACTAAAGGTGAAAGTAATTTTAGAACTTAACTTCCCACATCTTACTTAGCCAACATGACTAATTTTAGTTCAGTTGGACCTCATTTGACCATTTAATAAATGGATTCAATCTCCTACTTTTAATACACATTATTATAGTAAATAGTTACATTAATTTGCCAATGTCGGCTCCCTTTTATTCAGTAACGTTTCCATCCCTTGTTTGACACATTTGGGTGGCTTCTCTATTTTCTAAATTCCACCATCATGTAGGTGACTAATAAACATTCCCTTTATCCTCCTTCCCTTCTCTTCTTAATCTCCTTCTCTTTCATTTTTCCTTTCCTCTTCTTTTCCCCATCGTCTCTATATTCTTCTATCCTTCCTCTCTTCTTCCACTACAACCCTAAAACTTAGACGTTGTGACCTAAAGATGAACCAATGTCTATAGTACAGACAATAATGCTCTCTCTTCTCCTTCTCTTTCCATTTCTCCTCTCCATCCTTGTCCTTCCCTTAACTCTAGCTGGACCCATCTCCCTCTTTGCCTTTGACATGAACTGACAATGCAATAGCTAATGATAACACCATGACAACAACGACTTGCATATCAAAGAGCTAGACCATCATTGCACAGTCCTACCATTCTCCTCCCACTATGTTACATCCTGCCCTCTCCTCTCAGCTTGCACCCAACCACTAGGACCGCAGAGCATTGCTTCCACCATCAACACCACCATTATTGATTATTGAAGGCCAGTAGATCTTTAGACCCTATTCAACCTTCCCGGTTTGCTTCAACCCCTCAACACTACTTGGATTCCTACATACCTATCAAGTACTGATCAATGCCAACACTCAACTGGGTATATGGCAATACCTGTAAGTGGTTCTCCCAGAAACTATAACAAAATATTTGGAAGCAATTCTCTCAACCACTTTACTAGTGGTCCATGACCATGGCTCCTTGAAATCTCACATCCACCCAACCTCTATGCCATATCACATCTCTTTCAAACATTCACTAGATAATAAACAACTCGAAGCCAATACTCACTCCCTGACCTCTGTGACACATTGACCAATCACTAGACAGAGATCTAGGTATCAACCCCAACCATGGTTAAGGGATCCTGATAATTGTATAACAACTTCCACCAGGTTGCTTGGTTTCTAAGATCAATGATCATCAAGAGCAGTGTAGTTCTGACCACACAGGTTGAAATCTTCTCTCCTTTTTATGTTTGTATTACTACAAAGACTAATGATACCACAATTAACTAAGAGAGATACATCATTACTGTCCTAATTGGAAAGGTTCATATTATCCCTAGAAAATACAAGTAACTCCAACATGTTTACACTTAGTTTAACTAAGATGGATCAGGGAAAGATATATAGACCTAAAGTCTAATTTTATACTCATGGTGTGTGTATGTTAAGCACTCTAGTTAGACTACTCCAAGGGTATAAATGATAACATATATAATATGTAGTTAATTGAAGTGCTAGGTGATTTGATCATGTGGGATGTATGTACATTGGTGTTGTCGTACTACTACTTAATGAATATGTAAATTATGTAACATATATGGAACATGCCCTAAAAATCTTGACAGTATTAAACATCTAATATATATATATAAATAAATAAATAAATATATATATATATATATAGTTTTTAGAAATACAATATGGATATAGGAAGTATATATATCTAGAGTGGTCTGATTGGAATAAAATGTAATATGATAGGAAGAGTATGTAAGATATGATTAATTATAGTACTAAAATGTAATATGATGGTATACACATTTCAGTTTATCCATATGTTCATCAAGGGGTTTCTATGCATTCATATATGAGTGCATGTAAGACTTAAACCCTAAAACCCACAATAAGAGAATTTCAATAAATATACCTACATGGAGTAACACTTGACCCCAGTTGACTGAACTTGCATTATATGTTGGATCAAAAGATCATATGATTACAATACATAAATGCAAGGAATGAATATAATTACTCGTATATATATGCAACCTAGACCTACTTAGGCGTATGTGGCTAAAGATGTGTATTAGAACTAAAATAAATATTCAATCATGTATCTACTTAATAAGCTAAACAACCTTAATACAAAGATTAGGTTATCATGACTAGAATAAGAACAATATGAAAATTTGTAATAAGAATGCACACACACACATTCATTTTGATTTCAATATTAGGATGAATACTCAACTTTGAGGAACAAATATATCTCTTGAGCTAAAATTTAGTCATGCAGACCAAGTATGCGTAATCTCTATTTTTATTCAGGAATTATATGACCTTGTCATAAACTTTCACAAAATGAGGCATTTGTTGACTTTCATTTCTTATTGCAAATTCTATGCATTTATGGTAATCTTTGGAACATCATGAAAATGTGCTTGTTCTTATTATATTAGGTTTTGTGTCCCTCCTTCCATGCATATTAATCTTGTTGATCTATTTAATGGACATATGTCTTACCTTAATATTATGCATGTGATGTTATACTAATTTCACTAATGTAGATGCTTATGCATAACCATTATTGTTTTTATATAGGGAATCACTTCTCCATTCAAGGTGTGATATTCCACTATTAATAAATATAGGGGTATTCTATTCTACCATCCCTATTTTAGGCCAATGATCCTTGGTATCTTGGCCCTACCTTAACTATCTCTTATCTACTTTATGTACATGCACTTGTTCATTTTATGAATTGGCTAATGACAAGAAACTTTATGAAATATGTTATTTTTAATGCCTCATTCTTTTGATGTTCATTCTCTTATTTAATTTGTTGAAATTACGACTTACTAGTATATCCCCCCTTGAAGGAACCCCCTTTATTGAACTCCTCTGATCTAAAGTGCCTAAATACTTTATTATGCACATACTTAGTATGTACTGGCCCATAATTTTATTTATTTATTTCTGGGTGTTGTCCTCAAACCACCCAGGTGTAGGTGTCTTAAAGGACAATGACTCATGAAAATCATTTATAGAATTTTGGAGTTGAGGATAGTTTGTGATAGTCATGTTTCGCTCTATAAATGGTCTAGTAATACATCAGATGTACTTTTAACTTCTGTAAAACCACCATCAAGGTGAGGAACTATGTTTGAATTATAATGAGAATGCCACATAAATAGTTCAATTTTGTTTTTTTACACAATGAATCTATTTATATTATATCACACAAAAACAAATTAACATCTTTTCCATCATACTTATATCTTTTGGATTGGATGAAATAATTCCTCATTTAAGTAAGGAGTGTATCCCCTCTTAGGTCACACTCTATACCAAAGGCAATTCCTCATTTCTTGTTTGAATTGGGTGATGTAATGAAAGATGATGATAGTTAGTACTAGGCAACATTTTGACTTAAAAAGTATTCATGTATCTGAGCTTATATCCAATATCATGACTAAAGATACATAGTCATCATTCAGAATACATGCTAGTCTTTCGTATTGTTGTTGTCCTATAATATCCACAATAACAGCTGACTAGGGACATAACAAGAACGAGTACTTTAAGTATACATATGATTTTTGTATCCCCTCTCAGGTCACACTCTATACCAAAGGCAATTCCTTTCTGTATTTACTTAAATAATTCCTCATTTAAGTAAGGAGTGTATCCCCACTCAGGTCACACTCTATACCAAAGGCAATTTCCTTATTAGTTTTCTTTCTATATTTCGATAATTAATAGATCTAATAATGTCCTATGAATATTTTGACTCGATCACATATGATTCACTCTATACCAAAGGCAATTCCCTTATTAATTTTCTTTCTGTATTTAGACAATTAATAGACCTAATAATGTCCTATGAAAATTTTGACTCAATCACATATGATTTTGATTGATGATATGAACATGAAATGATATGTATAATTAGAGTACTCATTCTAGTTATGTTCCTAGTCAGTTGTTATTGTGGATATTATAGGACAACAACAATACAAAAGACTAGCATGTATTCTGAATGATGATTATGTATCTTTATTCATGATATTGGATATAAGCTCAGATACATGAGTACTTTTTAAGTCAAAATGTTGCCTAGTACTAACTATCATCATCTTGCATTACATAACCCAATTCAAACAAGAAATTACACAACCATACTTGGCATTTTCATCGACAATCCCATAATTTCTAGTTTGTGTGCATGAGTATTCCATTTCCTGCCAATAAAGGAGAAAGAGAATGGTACAAGGTATGAGTCGGCTTGTCAATTTTAGTAAAAACATTCATGATAGGACTAAAACCTTTTTGTCCCAAAGTAATCCTATTAGAGACCCTCTTAGCATCCATTTCAATAAGCACTTATTCGCAACCCATTAATTTGGAAGCCTAGAGACAATAGCGTACACCTACGTTTTTTTTAGTAAAAGCATCCCAAGAGAATCTAATAGTTTGAGCAGCCATCACAAATATTTCTCCATTTTGATTCCTTAGGATTGCCCAAAAATTGGTGCAACCCCTACCCACAAAGCTAACATCCATGTTGATTCAATCACCTCTTATGTTTGGCCAGGTCTTCTCAAGATCCGCCTTGATATGCACATCACCTTGGAACCATCCTTCACTTTCACCACTTCTAGATACTCATGGACCAACACCCATAAGACATGACTTCTGATTGACAATGGAGTGATAGTCTCACTAATGATGGTTTGATTCTTTTTGACCTAGGCCACAAGACAAATAGTGAAAAAGAGGATGTACTCCTCATTCGAGCACTTAAGGAGAATCCCGCTAAAAGTGGCTTGTAGGGTTCTCTTTGGGGAATCTTTTCTCAAATCCTTCTTTGTAGGCAAATTCCAGAAGTAGATAAACATGGGAACTCAAGGAAAATATGTCTGGATGTTTATACATCTTTCATATATAATTCATACATGTCGTCTTCTCAACTATGTCTTTCTTTTAGATTGCAGTTGGAGCGAGGATATTGGTACAAAATGTTCATATCAAATATTTTATCTTCAGAGGAAGGTTTGCGGCGCATAAAATCTTCCATATTGATCCCTATCCCGAGTCATTTTGGAGGTTCCATTATTTAGTATGGTCATTGAACCCTAGTCAATACACAAACCTAACTGAGGAAATACGATCCAGTGAAGGGTATTAATACCAAGCTTGATCACTTCATGTTGTTATGGGGATAGACACAATTATTTGGCTATCCTTTTTGTTGAAAATTCCCCCAAAAATCCTTCCTTTAAAGATCCGCTCTTTATCTATGAGTTCATGTACATACTTTGGTGTTGTACCTATATGATTGTCTTCCAAACAACCATAACCACTTCTATTAGGAATCCATCTCTCCCCATATATAGCAACCCCACCAATGCCATTCATTTTCTTCTGTGTACCCTCCACAAGGAGGGATTTGACGCCCCAAATTGATCTCTTAGTATAAGTTTGGTCGAATCTTCTTTTCGATTTCATACAACTCATACCTGTATAGTATCTGGATTCCATGACACTAGCAGATGTAGAACTTGGATTGTTGAAGAACTTCCATGTTTTCTTGGCTAACAGTGCTTCATTAAAAGTTCTTAGGCTATGAATCCCAGTCCCCCTTTACATTTAGGCTGACATATCTTATCCCATACTACCTAGTGCATCTTCCTATTACCCTCCTTATCACCCACCTGAAGTTGGTATTCATCCTGGCAATGTCCTCAGTAATAGCTTTGGGTATGCAAAAAGTGATCATCATGTATGTGTGAATTGATTGTATCACTGCCTTGATGACTATCTCTTTCCCTGCTTGGCTCAAAAGCTTCTCCTTCCATCTGCATACCTTCTTTCTATATCTATCTTTCAAAACTACAATGACTTATCTTTTTGATCTGCCAATAATGGTTGGGAGTCCCAAGTATTTCTTATGAGAGTTCTCATGTCATTGATGACAAACTCTTTGTCCACCTCTCACACATTTCAAATGTTGAAGATCTCTATGGTTGTCGAAGTTTATTTTTTGTCCTAAAGCCCTCTCACAATAGCTCAGAATCTTGGATACATTTTTGGCTTCATGGAGATTTGCTTTGGTGAAAAGTATGCTATCATCAGCAAAGAAGAAGTATGTGATGCATGGTCGATTCCTACACGCCCTAGCTACTGTAATGCTTCCTTCCATGGCAGACATGTTAAGAAGAGAGGAGAAAGCATCTGTGTAAAATAAGAAGAGGTAAGAAGAAATAGGATCTCTCTAATCCAGACCCCTTTGGGGCATCTCATACCCTTTTTACATCCATTAATAAAAAACAAAAAGACATAGACCTAATACAATCTTTGATTTTGTTACACCATGTGTTTTTGATACCCATTTTCATGATCACTTTGGCAATGAACTCCCATTCCACTCAGTTGTATGCTTTGCATATGTCTAGATTTGTCATTAATAGCCCTTTCTTTCCCTTTGACTTCCTCTTCATTGCATGAAACATCTCAAAAGCCACCATGGCATTGTTAATTATGTGCCTTCCTAGTATAAAGACACTTTGGTTGGGGGAAATCACATTTTCGAGGAAAGGCTTCACTTTGTTATTCATCATCTTGGATATGATATAGATAGTATTGCATAGGCTGATTGGCCTAAAGTCGTTCATTCCATGTGGTTCTTTGATTTTCTAGATGAGAACAATGTTGATCGAGTTTATGGCATTTATTTTAGCTCTTATTTCCACCATCCCTTATTGGAAGGCTGCAAAATCATCTCCAGTTATGCTCCAGTGTGTTTGAAAGAAGATTGCATGGAATCTAACCAGATTGAGCTTTGTTTGGGTGCCTTTTAAACAAAACTTTTTGAACTTCTTCCTCTTTTAGTACAATCTCAAGTAGGTTGTTCATCTCTTCCTTAACACCTTTATTGACTCCCCTTATTGCATGATCACTTCCACTGATACCACCATACTTAAAAAGTCTAGTGTAGTAGTCAATCATAATGTCCTCCACTTCTTCAAGCTTGTGCTTCCACTGACCCTCATTGTCTTAGAGGCTTTGGATAACGTTCCTTCTTTGTCTTTGTGAAGATTTGTTGTGAAAATAGGAGGTAAACTGATTGTCATCCCTCATCTCTTTAATCTTTGCTATGGTGAAGCAATATGTCTCCTTCTACTTTTGTACATTGTTGATTTCTTTGCATAGGGTTTTTCAAGATTGAATGTTGTCTATGGCATTTATCTTCCTTCTCTTATTCCCCGCTCCTTTTCTATTTTGTTTAACTTCTTGTCAATTAGTCATGTTTTTTCCTTTGTTCAAGATCCAAGAACCAAGAGATTCAACACATCTACTAAGACACTTGTTGATACTACTGTGATGATTGTTACCCCACTTCTTTACCACAATGTCCTTGCATTGTAGATATGCCAACCATATTTGTTCCATTTTGAGCTGGTTTTGTTTCACATGGGTGTAATATTCCTCTTCACTCTTAAGAACAATAAGAGCATGGTCGAATCCACAATGATAAAGTGAATAAGTTTGGCCCATGGATGTTCCCCACTCCATTCTGATGACACCAAGGCCTATCTAATATCTCTATAAGCATGGTCTCTGGGGTATTGCCTTTGACCCAAGTGAAGACATTTTCTCTAAAAAGAATCAATACAAGGTTACACCTGTGGATACAATCATTGAAGCTATTGATGTATCTTTTAGCTCTAACATCACCACCCTTTTTATCATCATGACTAGTTACCTCATTGAAGTTGCCAATGTACACTATAAGCAGAGTGTTGTCCCAGTTAAGCACCTCAATTAACTCCCATGTTTTGTATTTTAATTGAGTTCTGGACCATCCATGCACGCCAACACACCTCCAATCCTCCTCATTCCCCCTCACTTTGAAAATATAAAAAAAATGGTGGTGAGAATATACCATGACTATCACTTCATTATCATGCCACCAAAATCTTATTTGACTCTCCCTTCTCATATTGCTAAGGAAGAACCCATTTTCAAAACCACTTCTTGTCCTTACATCCTCCATAACTAAAGCTTCTATCTTTGTTTCCATAATGAAGATAAAGCTAGGGCACTCCCTCCAAAACATGTGTTGACGTGTCTTGAAATTGCCAAGGTTTCTCACTCCTTGACAGTTCCATTCTAGAGATTTTATTGTCCTTCACGGGCCTGAACTAACTCAAGTCCCACTACTTTGGTCTATTTTTGCCTTATCTTTATATCTTTCTTTCTCTATTTCATACTATATATGCAATTTTCTTCTTTTCTCCTAGACTTAATCTTCTTTTCTTCCCCATCCCTCCCTCCTCAATATATTCTTGGATTTTCATTTTGAAACCTTTCCCCATGCTTATGAACTTTCTAACCATCTTCTCAATATTTTCATTGATTCTAGTAATCTTTTTATTTTATTTTTCTTTGTGGACTTTTATCAGTTAGCTTGTTTTCCGTGTTGAGTTCTTCTCTACCCTTGCCTATTCCTATATTAACTTTATGCCCACTACTTTTCTCCTCTTTTTTGCACGCATCCCATGTTTCTATCTCCTCTAGATTCTTTGAGCCTTCCAATGTTTGTGAGCCACATACCAAAGTGGTAGCTGTCCCTTTTTTAGTACAACATAACTCAGTTCTATTTTGTGGACTCACGGGGTTGGTTGCTGTTGGAGGTGTTTGCTTGTCTACGACATCCCCTTGTGCATTCTTTTATCCCTTCAAAGCAAGTTTTTTGGTCCCTCCTTTGTTGGCCTTCCTTGCTTCCTCTATATTTCTCTACTGAGTCGTGGTTGTCTTTTATTAATACCTCCTTTTTGGGCTATTATTATTATGGAATATCTCCCTTCTTCTATAGTTGTCATACTACTAACTTTCTTGTTGTCTCACTGGTTTCCTTGAGGAGGCTTTGAACCATGACCGTCACATTTCTTGTTCTTATTCTGTTTTTGTCAAGAAATTTTTGTGTGTGTGTCCCAACATTCCACATCCACCGTTAAATATAGGTAGGTGTTCGTATCTTAGAGCAATATTGATATAATTACCTTTTAGGTCCTTCATCACTTGTGGCATGTTGAGTGGCTTCTCCACATTGATTTGAACTTTCTCCCTTCTCGCTCTCTCTCACAAGGTGTTAGAAGTATCCATATCTAAAGCTTTACCCACCTTCCTTGCTATTATCCTTAATGACTTGTCTATTCTATACCCCAACAAAAGGTTGTAGAAACAAATCTAGAAGAGCAATTCATTTGTCACCAAGTTGGATGGTTAATTTGTGAGTATCTAACTCATTCATTAAAAGTAAGCAATTGTACAATGTCAATGGGTCTCCCTCCCACACTGTGTCCTTATCCTTCTTACATTTGAATTGGAAGATCAAAACACCATGATCTATCTGCTTAACAATAGATTTACTTTATAGGTTCAATATCTAGGATGATGCCCATTGAAGAACATTGAAAATATACATTTTTTAGTTATCTATCTTGCCACCAGCACTAGATGGATATCTTTTCTTCTTGTGACCCTTTCATCATGTGACAAATTCACCACTTCTGTCTTTGCTTTCTCTATACTCAGAGCTTTGTACCTCCAAGATATCCCTTCTAGTATAAGAGTACGACTTAGGACTAGGCTCCATCACACTTCTTAAAACTGGACTCGCCAGTAATAAGTCTCCTCATATGACTACACTAACAAGGCTCTTTCAAGACCTAATCATAATCGCCACCACCAGGTAAAAATAAGTTGCGGGTGGAAATTGCTTAGCTTCTAAAGATACACAGGTACTTGTAAGAGAATAAGTTGTACTAGACATACCCACCTTGAGAATGTCACATGGAACTTGTGTAGTGACATGTTAGAGTCTCATCTCAGGGTGAAAGTAATGACCATGATCCTTAGACCTGAAGTCACTATGATATTCACATGTTGTTCTATATACTTTGACATTAGCCCAACATGACTATGAATAACGGTTGCCAAAAAGGTGGTGATTAGTTGCACTGTAACACTTGTGGATTATTATGAGTCATGTAGATTGAATCTATCTCTCCTTTGGAGTGATATCCTTGCCACTTGATAACTATGGAAATGCATGGACGTGGCCATGTGAGTCAATATATGATATTGATCTCATAGTATCTCACAGTTCTCTCTAGTTTAAGGAACATAGATTGATTAATAAGAGGATGACAATTCCATACCTCAGTTTCAATCTAGATAGATGTGAAAAGGTGATTATACAATAATGGTTAAAATGATTACTTTATAGGTTTAATTTGTTATCCAACTTTCTCCTATTACTTGGGTGTAAATGATGTGTTTCTAGACACCAATCTTTGTTTGTGAAAATGATGTGTTTCTAGACACCAATATTTATTTGTGAAAATGATGTGTTTCTAGACACCAATATTTGTTTGTGAGGTTTTGAAAATTACTAACAATGTAACTAGGAACCTACTGGGCCAACCGCATAAGGATGCATAAGGTAATTGAATTTACAATCAAACATATGATTAGAATAGTTCTGAATCATAAACAAGTTGATTTCCCGCCCACTAGGGTGAATGGAATGTTCATTCGAGTAACTGCATTGTTTGGATCCATAGATCAATTGAAATAAAATTGATTGAATGACTCTTACCTTAGAAAGTGACCATTTAGGCAAATCACTTATTGATTGGGGTTACTGGAACCCAACATGGAAAGTGTCCATATCTAATTTGGAATCAAACTTAGAAACCAATTTGGATCTGTACTGGTGAGTTGGGAGAATTAGGTTGGTAGGTAGGACAATTCTCATCCCATATTGGTCCCAATAGAGAACCATTTGGGCAACTGAGAGTCCCATTCAACTAACCAGAATGGTAGCCTCAGTTTTCAATTTTTGAGATTATTTTTTAAATTGTAATTAAGAAAGTGATCAAAATTAGAAAATTCCAAGCCCATGACTCTTGAATATAAAGGGGGTTCATCCCTTTAGGGTTACACACACTCGACACAAATTGTGAGGCAAGTTGTCCATGAATTAATGTATCTCTTGGAGAGAGAAAGTTGCCCTAAGGACAAAAACCCAAGATAGGTGAAGAAAGGAAATTCTGAGAGAACTTGCACATCGACAACTCATGTTCTGCTTCAACTTGGTGGCCAAGGTGGTGCACCACATTCTCCCTCATCCACCTGGATGAACTAGAGGAAGGTGTTCCATGAGACAACAAGAAGATGTTGTGAATAAGACAACCTTACAACAACTTGATGGGCAATTTGTATTTGGATATTAAAGTTTGAGTTCTTCACTGAAAATAATTTGTCTAGTTGTTGGACAATTAGTGTGTGAAAAGGTATACTATTTACCCTTTCCATGTCTTTTGTTCAATGATTTTTGTAGCTAATATGGATTTGACGACTAGGGTAAACTGGGATTTTTTTTGTTATTCCACTATGCCACATTCTGTGAAATCCTAGAAGTATTAGAGTCGGTGTCCTATGTTTTTAACTTTGGCTTGGGTTTTGAATCTCAAATGATTCATTCCATGAATTAAGTGCATGACTATATCCATGGTAATAACCTAATATCATATATGATACAATATGATATGTATATATGTATAGATGAACAACGCGACACCTTGAAATTTTTATTGTTTGGTGGATGTGTATATGGTAATTAGGTCGTTATGTTGTGACATGGAACATATAATATTGCTATTTTGATTTTTATCAAAAAATTATATAACGTGTACATGGATTGCATGGCATGCCTCTCTCTATACATTATCCATGTAAACATTACTTATCCAAAGAGTAGGAATGTGTAATGAGATCACTGATAGACTATGGTGGAGTTCAGGAGATGATCAGAAGCCCACACCAAAGAGGATGGTCCTTGGAGGGTTCATGATCAATATGAGATAATAAATCAATCAACAACATAAAAAATACCTAAAATAGGGACCAATTGGGGGACTCGAAACCCTGTAAAGTGAAGATTTAGGATTACTTTAGATGTGAATCTCTTAGATGTTTTTCTACAACACTTGTTGGCTCAAGATGTTGTACTAGTTTCCATGTGCTAGTTTGTCGCATGTGGTGATTGTTATAGCATATGATACATATAGTCTATAAATGTAATGGTGACTGGATGATATGGATAAATATATAAATCCCTCCAAATAATACCAATGTTGAGGATACCTTCCATTGTATAATAGACATGAAAACCTTGTTTGACTAAGTGTGGTCACACTCAACATGGTGCAACATCTACCTTGGGGAAGTGTAATAATAAGTATGTGGGTATACTTAGCATGGTGTATATCTTATTGTATTGGCCTTTGGGTCACACTTGACTAAGTGTTATAGGATTTAAGAACCTATATGCATAAATATGACACATAATCATATGATGAACTATTGACAATGGGTTGCGAAGACATCTATCCAAGAATTGCATTGTATGTAATTGGGAACTGTAATCTACCTAGATTATTAAGTTATGAGCAGTCAACAAAAGTGACTCATGACTTAATATATTATGGATCATGGCATTGCTCATTATAATCTTCAAAACTGCTAGTGAGGGTTGTTTATTTGAGTAAAATTGTGAAAATGGAATTAATTAAAGGCTTAATTAATTCTATTAAATCAGATTTTGAAATCAAAATCAATTTTCAAATCAGTTTGCTGATTTGTTCAAGTTCTTTCTATGTAGATCAAATGGCAAACACAAATAACAACCCCTTTTTACTGTTAACAATTTTTGAGAAGGAAAAACTAAATAGGAACAACTTTAATGATTAGTTTAGGACATCAAGAATTGTTCTCACACCTGAGCGTAAGCTCTGTGTCCTAGGCATACTAGTGCCAAATAAACCAACTACAAATGAGCCTAGGGCCGAAAAGGAAGATTATAAGAAGTATTATAATAACTCTATGGACATCAAGTGCCTTATGCTATGCTCCATGAATCACTAGATTCACAAGAAATGTGAGAATATGGATGTTATTGAGATGATAATACATCTTAGGAATGTGTATCAAGAATAAGCAAGGAATGAGAGGTAAGATGTCTCCAAGGTGTTGTTTAAGTTCAAGATGGTGGGAGGTGGTCCGGTTGGACCCCAAGTACTCAAGTTAATTAGGTATGTGAAAAGTCTAGCCAGAGTGGGATTTCCTTCATGCCAAAGTTGGACATAGATGTGATCTTATAATCATTGCCGAATTCATACAAATGATTTGTATGAATTAGAACAAGAATTGTTTTATTAATCCACTAGAGAGATACTTGGCATGTTGAGAACAACTGAGGGGAAAATAGAAGACAAGTTGGAATTTTTCTTGATGGCCAACAAAGGAAAAGGAAAGTCTAAGGGAAAAGGCAAATGCAAGAAAGATTATAATAATGGACAAAAGTCTTTTGCACTTAAGACAAATGAGGGAGTGGATAAGGGAGGCAATTGTTACCATTGTGACTAGGATGGGCATTAGAAGAGAAATTGTCCCCTATACCAGAGGAGCTGAAGAACAAGAAGTAGGGGATGGGATCTCCATTTCAGATATTAGATAATAGATGTGGATGTCACATATGCTCAAATATGTAGGATGTGAAAGAAAGTATACCCTTGAAGAAAGGAGATGTGAAATTACACGTTGCAAATGGAGCAAGAGCTGATGCCACTATTGTTTGCACCTATTATTTATCTTTACCCAATGGACTTGTGATGAATGCATATTCATCCCATTTTTAGTTGTATTTTCAGTCTAGTTTAGCAATCTTATAGATTAGTTTTCATTCAAATAACTTATTTTTGATCTACTTAGATTTTTATGTTAATTTGCAGGATTTTGATACTTTTCTCGACTCCCTTTGTAGGTTTTGAATTATCTCACTCTATAGTAAGTTTTCCTACGGGGTCCCACTATTCATTAGTGGGTGGGAGTCGAGAGGAGGACGCTTCCCATGGGGTGCGGGGCAGTGACCCAGAGAAAATTTGATTTTGAGCACTTTCAGAAGGCAGATCGAAACACAAAAATTTCATCCAAGACCAAAGTTGACCTATCGATCAACATCAAAATTGACTAGCAGTCAAGAGGTCAAAAACCATGTTGGCCTCCCTACTCGACACAATTAATGCTTGACAACAATATCAACCTCCTTGGTCGACATTGATGAAGAACAACATACAACCCATCGATAAGCAAGGTCGACACCTTTGTCGACCCCTCTGCTCGACAACATCATCAACCAAGCAACCGATAAGAAATCAAGTCATCGACAACCACAACCGACAGTCTTGTCGACCCTCAAGCTCGATAGTCCCATCGACCTCCAAGAACCGATGACAGGAAGTCCAAGCATCAACACATGTCGACTGATAGACTCGTCGACCGATGGACCCATCGATCGACACCAATGGAAAGTGGTCGACACCGATAGGAAATGCAAGAGGTCGACAGCCTGAAACCTATAAATAGGCCCCCAGCGCAGTCGTACAACTCATCTAAAAAATTCTAGAGACAGAAATGCCGAAATGCTACCGCTGAGATTAGAGCAAGGACGACACATGTCGACCAAGCTAGTTCTATCAACCTAGGTGGACGACACCTATCAACCTCAAGCATTGATTGACATATCAATTCCCTTTGGCAACTCCAAAGCCATATCTCTCTCTCTCTTTGGGTGATCGGTCTCTTCCCTGAGTTGTTGTTCCTCCACCTGCTTCTACAACAAGTCAGGGTTAATACCTGAAGGAGAAGGAAGGAAGTTTATCATCATACACCACACTTAGCCGATTCTACCATGATCATGACCGTGCTCATGTCCTCTTCCTCTTTTTTTGATATTAATCTCACCATGTCGAGGGAATAGTCTTTTCATTAGGGTGTGGGGACTAGCCCCACTACCCGTTGCTTGCAATTTATTTCATATCCCAACTCTTGTATGAACACCTATAATTCATAGACAATCGATTATTACATGTTTTGTGGATTGATCACCCGCTTTACGTGATTTATTATAATCTTTTACTGTGAGAACTTCAACGTTTAAGATTTGAATACCGATTTACTTTGGTTGACACCCTGACGAGAACTTCCAACAGAAAGTCTCTGGAGTAGTGGATAGATGATCCATAAGTAACAAGACATCAAGCTTACTGGTATATCTACTCATGCAAGTTTATAACGTGGGAAGGGGAAACTTGCATAAGTCCAATTATATCTTCATACATGTTTGGATTTGAATGAATGGGAAAAATTGAGTAGTGGCGGTAAATCCCAGTTCCACCCTAGTGTTTGCATCCATTTATAAATAGAACCTTAATCTAGCTCTTTTTATTCTTACAATCTTAGATTAATCAAACCAATCTCAACTTTTGTGATAAATACTAGTTCTTGTTAGGTTACTTTGATTAGATAATTCTTAAAAATGTTGTCCCTTAGGATTTGATCCTTAACTATACTATGATAAGATCCATCCGTGTGCAGGTGGCATTATTCCACTAGGGTTTTGGTAAACTCTAGGAATTATTTTCCTAGTGGATTTGTAGTGCGATAATATTCCATGTCAAATTTTAATATAGTTAGATAACTATGATTTCTTGTAATAGAGTTAGAGAAGTGTGGTTATGTTCCTTCCATAAATAGAAACATTACCTCTATATCTTGTTTAGACAAGAACTATTTTGAATTTTTAATAAAGAAAGGTCAAATTTCTAATTCAAGAGATGATATATTCTATGGAAATGCCCCAATGTCTTATAGTCTCTGTTTATTACAACTCGAGACACATGTATATAACATGAATACCAATAAGTTAAAACTCAATGGCTCAAACAAAACTGATCTTTGACACTATCATCTAGGGAACATATATGAGAAGCACATTTCTAGACTCCAGAAAGATGGTTATATGTGCTCATTCGATTTTCAATCAATAGAGATGTTTCAGTCTTCTTTACTGGGCAAGATGAAAGACCACTTTTAACGGGTAACAATGAGAGAGCTAGTGACTTATTAGGACTCATACATATTGATGTGCGCACACCTGTTACTGTAAGTGTTAGAGGTGGATTCAGTACTTCATCACATTTACTTATGACCAACACATTTGGATATGTTTATCTTATGAGACATAAATTAGAATCACTTGAAAAGTTCAAAGAATTCATGAATTAAGTATAAAACCAACTTGGTAGGAATATAAACACATTACAATCTTATCATGGTGGAGAATATCTTATCTAAGAGTTTGAGGCCCTTACAAGAAACTATGATATTGTATCATAGTTGACTCCACATGGAATACTACAAGATAATGGTTTGTTAGAAAGAAGGAATCACACTTATTAGACATACTACGATCAAGGATGATTGTAGTTAATAATCCTATTTGTCTATGGGGTATGCTCTTGAAACCACCATGTTTACACTTAACTGAGTCCCTTCTAAATCCATTAAAAAGATACCATACAAGATATGGAATGCGAAACATCCCGATATGTCTTTCATGTGAGTTTGGGTATGTGCAACTTATGTCAAGAAATAGTTCTATGAAAATCTTAGACCCGAACTAGATAAATGTTTCTTTTTTTGGATACCCTAAGGAAACTCAGGGTTAATACCTATATATTCCATTTGAGAATAAAGTGTCTATTATTAGAAATATTATACTCCTCAAAAGGGAATTTGTTTCTAGAGGATCCAATGGGAGGAAAATATAATTCAAAGTAGTTTGAGACCAACAAATGAACCTATGGAGGTTGATTAGGAACAAGAGGAACCAAAAATTATTGTAGAATCTCAAGTTCCTATTGTAACACAGGAACCTCAAAGGTCTAGTAGGGGAAATCTTGATCCAGATAGATATGGTTTCTCATGAATCAACAAGATGATGTGTTGGTCATTGATGATGTTTATCCAAAAACCTATAATGAGGCTACTAAGGGACTAGATTCATAGAAATGGTTATAAACCATGATATATGAGCTGGACTCCATGTGTAGCAATAAGGTATGGACCTTAGCATATCCACCTAAAGGGGAAAAATCCATAGGGTGCAAATGGGTCTTCAAAAAGAAGACCTACATGGATGGTAATGTACAAGCCTACAAAGGTCTATTGCTAGCAAAAGGTTTCAAACTAGTTCAAGGTGTTTATGATGATGAAACTTTTTCACCATTTTCCATGGTGAAATCCATCAGGATCATGCTTGCCATTGCAACTTATCATGCTATGAAATCTGGCAAATGGATGTTAAAACTACATTCCTTAACTAGAACCTTTTTGAGAATGTGTACAAAACCAAATTCATTAAAGAGAATCTTCTTGAGAATGTATACATGACACAACACGAAGGTTTTATTGCTCCAAATGAAGCTAAAATTTCTGTAAGCTATAAAGGTCAATCTATGAATTGAAGCACACATGTCAAAGTTGGACACCGTTCTTCCTTATTTGCCCTCCTATACAATGTTACAGGATTAACCTACTCCCTAACAATAGATTAAATAATGCTTTCCATACATAGCCAATTATCTTCATATAAGAGGAAAACATTCAATCTTTCCATGATCATTTCACTTTTTCTAAGAAAGAGAAAATTTTGGATGACCTTCTTTCAAACATTAGAGCATGCAATGTGAAGACAAAAGCAAATCATTGACACCATCATTTGGTTCTACATATGTTGAAGCCTCTTCTTAAAGTAAGGTGGAGTTTCTCTAACAATATGTGTTTAGTCTTTCACAACATGACCCCTTGCCCCAAAGAATCAGATTGTCAGTTAGCATGGTCATCCTAGAAACCAATCAATCAACCTTACTAGGGAAAGGACACTACATATTTCTCAGTTGATAAAGAACATACTTGATATTTTTGAAAGAAATCCTCATGATGACAAGAATAAGCAAATAATCTAGAATGAATTAGAAATTAGAGAAATTGACTATGCACTCTCATGACAATCTAAAGACCAAGGTCAACATTGAGTCTATCAAGCAGTGAGGATAGTCTGAAGATGAAAAGGTCATGGAAGCATTGTTTTAAGCTCTACAAAGAGCTGATATCTAGAATGAACCAATAGAGACACACTAGTGGTCTCATTTTTAGAGCAAACACAGCCATCATCACCATACAAATTATTGAATGAACATCTAAACCATCTTCGACAACTCCATACAAGGTCATACCAGTGTAGGAATTCACCATCTAGGTATTTGTAAAGGGAAACAGCTAAAACACAAATTGTCACTCCACAAAAACAAAAAAATTGATGCTCATGTGAAGTAACCTAATGAAAGGTTGAATATAATTTATGAAGGAATAAGGGTATAAAGTCTAAAAGGTTAGAATACCACTCCTACAACTCCTAGAAGGATGAAGAGAGTTGATATAGTTACTGCCATACTTAACCCTCCATCATCGCCATGGAACCACCCTCTTGTTCTAAGACCATATTGTTACACACCTTATCTGTTGGTGTTTGTGACAGTCTGATTAAGAGTTGGATCCAATATCAAGTCCACCAAAAGGGAATGCACTTGTTGGTTCCATCTTGAAGCCTATAGAAATTAAAAGATTTAGAGGTCAATATAGAAGAATTTTATTCCTTTAAATGTTTCTTTTTCAAAGTTGATTCACTATTTATTTGTCGTTTTCACATGCCATTTTATATTGATTTTGTGAACTTTTTATTAATTTTTATATTAATTATGCATGATTTACTTTTATTAGCGTGTGATACTTATTTTCATCAAATAAATATAATTTTGATGTTTCTAAATGAGTTAGTATAATTCCAGAGCTTATGTTTGGATTTTATGCATTTCAGGTGAATGTATGAGAATCTACACAGCTCGATTCTACAAACTTTGGAGTCAGTGCTATCGACACATGCTCAGTTTAGAATAGACAAAAATCAAGAAGACTTGATAATGTTGACTAACAAGTCGATACTACCAACGCCATTACAATGTTTTGGTCAAGAATTATCGAAGAAACTCAGTACTATTGACAGCCTATTCGGTAGTACCAACAACTTGACAGGTGGCCACAACAATTAGAGGAGTCATAAGTACCGACATGTCGGGATTAGGTAGATCTAAAGATGAAGTTTAATCCAATGGTTGATATTTTCACTCACCCTAAGTCACTCTTATGACTTAGGGGAAGTGCGGCCAGACCTATGCATCTCATCCTTTCCAATGTATGCTGACCGGGAGCGAGAGAGAGGAGAAATCAGAGAAGAAGACTGCGTTCCGGACAATCCGGGAACTTCCTATAGATGTATTTACAGCCAGAAGGTAGAAAATCGGCATGTATGTGAGAAGGGATCATTTGAACCATCTGCTTCAGGGGTTCTTCATGTTCTCTACATTTTTTCTCTTCTCTTTGAAGTTTTTATCTATGGAAACCATGAGGGGTTAATCCCACTTTCCTTAGGACGTGGGAGTATCCTGATTATGCATTGTAATTGACTAATATGCATTAATTCAGTAGTTTTTTTCAATATCTAGATTTATTTCTATGAGAATGAATGAACTATCCATGCTTGATAACCATACGTAGTAATTTGACCTTTACTTTCTTTGAAAAAGGAAAGTTAACAGTCGAAACTTCATAGAAATACACGTACTATAAAGCCCTTTGAGAAAGGTGGCTTACAAACGTGAGGAGATTACCCAGAGTATTCGATACAACACCTAGCTAATAACACAATCGATACGAGAGTATGATTGGTATTATATTAGGTAGTGAATTACGCTGTGAGAGTGGGTAATTCTCACTACAAGCTCTTAATACAGGGTAAGGAGAGATTTTTATTATGTATTGATGTTAACTTGCAATGTTAACTATGGTGAAACTACTATCCTAAGGAATTCACTCAGACTGAGAACAACAACTAATAATTTAGATTTATTTTCTATTCTAGATAAGTAAACTAATCAATCAAGTTTCTTTGGCATAAGCTAATCATGTTATAGTTAGTAATAGTGTCTGAAGTTATGTTTCATCGTGTTCAATGTCCGAGCCTCATTGGCATGTATTACTATGATAGTGTACACTTGTGTTTTAAGTGTAAAGAAAAAACATATCATGTTTTTGGCACCGTTTCTAGGGAAACAACAACTTCAGTACTGGGAGAGTTGTAATCGGCCATTCTAGGCCAACCCTTTATTTTTTTATCCATTTCAAACTGAATTTCAATTTTTTTTATTATTATGATTAGTATTGTGGTCTCATAGTGATTTTTGTTATTTTTAGGTATTAGTGCATGGTGCATGCCATATCCCACGACTACGATGGGTCAACTTCACCGGGCTTTGGTCAAGCGGAGCTCCTACAAAGAGGACGGGAGTATGGTGCATCAGTGGACAAATTTAATCAAATAAATCAAACCCCACCACCTAGACCTCCACCAGTGGAACTCGGCCAGTAGAAATGGGTGCCCAAGAAGAAGAACATATGATCTGGGAAAGGATCAAGGAATCTTCTTTGATGGAGTTCATCAAATTTTGAGCAATGGATTAGCAGGGGGCTCCGATCTAGCGAGGTCACCAGAACTATCTTTCTCATAGCATGCTGGGTCATTTGGAAGCAACGCAACTTGGAGGTCTTTGAAGCTAAAGATACCCCTGCGTTACAACAGGTGAACAGGATTCTTTTGGAATATAAAAGAACAACCGCAGCTTGGAATAGGAAAGAAGCCGACGAGAATCCAACTACAATGGCGCATCAAAATCGCAACGGGAGCGGACAACTGTTGATGCATGTGGACGCCGCCTGGAAGAAGGGCAAAGGCGCCATTGCTGTGACTGTTCAGGATTGTAATAATCAGTGGAAAGGTGGGGTAGGCCAATTGATCTCAGCGGACAACCCTCTACAGGCTGAACTTATGGCCATTGCCCTTGCTGCAAAAATTATCAAATCCGTCAATTTGCAAGGCACTGCCGTGATCAATGACTGTTTGACGGCCGTGAAGATGTTACATGATGATTATTACAAGCATCCTAGATATGCGAGTATTATAAGGGGAATCCAACTAGTTCTGGGAGACAATGCGACTATTCAACATGTGGAGAGGAAGCAAAATGGATCTGCTGATGCGTTGGCTAAGGCACATCTACAAAAAACCTGCAGAATCAAGTATTATGATGTCCCTCCCAAGGATGTCATTGATACTGGACAAATCATTACTTGTAATGGTAGTAGTACTACCATATTTAATTAAATGCAAATAACTCAAATCTGTAATTTGTCTTTGAATATGCTTGCACGGGGTGAGTGAGATGAATAAAATAATCGCCCGACTTCCCTAAAAAAAAGAGACAAGCCATAAATGTCGACAGCTACAAGATTGATCTAGGGTTGGTTTCATTAGTCAAAACACAGGCCTTTCATGGCCACATATTTGAAAATTCGATGACGCATATTAGTAATTTCGTAGAAAGCTACGATATGGGCAAATCTAAATCAAATATGTCACTAGATATAGCCAAATATTATCACAAAAATCAATAAACCTTCTCAAAGGGAGATTTTAGAGGATAAGTTTTATTCTAATTGTCTTTAATTTAGGTCCTTGAGTGTGAGCTACCCCTGGAGTTATGAGGAAATCTAGAATATTGTGATAAATAGAGAGTGTTTTGTCCCTTGTGTAGAAAGAAATTTGATCAAAGATCACCCAGATAAATCATAATGCATCTCATATCCTATTGATCTATTAATGATGGATGAGGTGGGCTTCCTCCCTATGATGGATGAATCCTTCATATTTCCTTCTCTTAAATAGACATGAAAAGGGTTAGGACCAATTTATATTCTAGATTCATGACTCAAGATGATAATAAACTGAAAAGGGTGTGGCCCTTTTCAGGTTCTTAGCTAAAAATCTTGGTTATCTAATTCAAGTTCACAGTCCTGCCCATTGGTAAATCTTTTGGTAGTGTGGGCTAGTTTAAGGTAATAGCATAAGGCCTTGGTGGTATAGTTTAAGGTAATCAATCAGGATGATAGGTATTCCAATAAATGATGCTTTTTGGGCTAGTTCTAGGTCATGGCCCACAACAATCTCACATGGTAGGTGGAGATGTAACATACCATGTACTACTAGATTGTGTCTTAGTTAGAAGCATGATCATTTGGATTGAGATAAATTGGTGCCCATTGAGAATACTTTGAAGTTTGATTTTTGGATGTTTTGTCCTAGACTGATAGAGGTGCAACCCTATGCCACAACTAGGGTGGCTTGAGTTGAGATCGTTGGGTAGATTTTTAGTTTAATTTATCTAGACATGTCAATCACATAGCCTGAGACCAAGTCACATTGACACAAACAATTATGCATGTGAGTAGGTAGGTGTCATTAGCATGGGTGTGGGACCATGCATGCATGCTGTTTAGCTCAGTGCTAAATGGCAATAAGCTAGACATGGTTTGGAAATGAAAGCATGTAGCTTGTGGGCACAATTGTGAGACTAGAAATCCTTCTGACATGAGTTTGAATGTTTGGAAATTGAACTTTAAGTGGTCAAGGCTCATTGAATAGTTTTCTTTGAATTCCACCGGTGTCATAGTTGATGGTTACATAGGAAAAAGGTATACAAGGAAATATTATTCTGTATTCATGGTGAATTGTGATAGAATATTGGTAAAATCATGAATGTTAAACTAGGCTGTATTAGAGAAGTTTGTTCATGATTGTCTTTTGGTAAACTTTGGGCGAGATCGGTCTAAATTTTAGAAAATGTTCCGATGTAGTGGATTCCTTGATTACTAATTTTGGTAGCCTTATGGCACCAAGTAAGCTCTAAAAAACGATGAAATTTGGCACCTCAAGGTAAGTACATGTTAAAGGTCAATTTTAGGAGACTAAGTGTGTGGTGTTGGCATTGTGAAAACCAAAAATTTGTTTGATGGGGTTTTGACAACCTAACAACATGGTGTAGATTATAAGCACATTAGGAGGTACTTTCATATGATTGTGGTAGCCTAGCAACACAGTGTAGTCTTTGAGATTTGGAAGCTTGATTATATCTTAAATATCTTTTGACATATAGGTGGGATATTTTTGTCTTGATAATCATGATTTTTAAAACACAAGATTGTGAGAAAGCAAAGAACAATTATGCGATGCAACAACATTAAAAAAATCTCATAGATATGAGCATGGAAGATACCAATTCCCTCCCTTTCACTAATGAGTTTAGATGTGTATCACATCCTCACTCATGTCACATGTAGAAGGATCCCTAAATTCTCTATGGTATGATGACACTCATGTAAGTTAACTTAGTTTCCTACATTTGGGTACTACTATCAATACACCTCATGACTATGGCACTTAGTAGAGGCACTACAACAAAATCCAACATAGGTCAAGACTTTGTAGCAAGGATAAAGGCCATGACCAAGATTTTTTTGCCCCCGAAGGCATATCCTTGGCCAAAATTTTTCCAAACCCTGACCAATAGCCCCCCCACCCCCACAATATCCTCCTCAAACCCTAGTACTCATGCGTTTCATTTGAAAAATTAATTCATATCCCTCACAACAACCACCACCCGATATTCTATCCCACATCACACATCTAGAAATATTCAGCCAACCCAGTGCTTCTTTAGCAAGCCAGTGTTGGCACCTGATACTCCTACACACATGCCCTATGCTACGCCAACCGATCTAGACCCACCCTCATTTAATGGGTGCTTCTCCTCCTTGGCTTCCTATCCACTGTCGCTGGACTACCAAACCCTTGAAAACAATGGAACGAGCATCTATAGAGATGACTGTGGATGGAAGGTTTCAAGTAAAAGAGGATCAAACTCTATGTTGTCCTCCTCCCCCACCACATGTCCATCCTACCATCACTTGTCCATCTGGCTCTACAACCAGTAATCCACAAAGCTCTATCCTTTTTTCCTCTTCCCGCATCAACACAACCAGTGTCATGGTTTGTGTGCATGTATCTTTAGAATTATAGTTTTTTGGAGAACCAAACCACACTGGCAGTGAGTATACAATTAACTGTATGAATGGAATGCAAGGCAAGATAAAGAACTTTTCAAGCATTCAACAGAGCTTGCTTCTGCATTTACATGCTTATATGCATAGTCTCTACAACTCTTTTGTTCATTCCCCATTGAGTTGATATTCACATTATGGTTGATATTCTTTTAGCATATACTTAGTATAATGTCATAATATGTTAACCTTTAATCATTTAAGTGTATCAATCATGAGTTTCTTGTTCATGGATCTAAAAAAGAATGTATACCATGATGGTTTTCACAATGAGTGACCTCACATATTATATTTAATTTTTTCCTTACCAGTTGGTGTTGGAGTTGCTATATGGATTAGATATCATAGATACTTACACTATTCTCCTATAAACATCCTATCTAAGGTATCAATTATACAAGTTATTTTTAGTTTAACACCAACTTATACAAAACCTTTTTCCACTATTTTTTCTCATTTTTTATCCATGAAGCGGTTAGTGGATAACTGCAGATATCATATCACTTGGTCACCAATGCCTATATGAAAGTAAAGGAAATGAATGAGAGGTACCTCATTTTCTTTTATTAGGTGAGCTATTGAGGTCAATTTCATTATTATCATGAAACTAGTCTAAATATGCTCAAATTTGTATGTATTGCATATGATGTTCAAAATGAAGTTTGATCTCGTTAATTTAAAATAAACACATTCATCACCTGAATTTAACATCATTTGTGAACATTAATCACATGTGGAAGAAACTGATCTATGTAGAATTTTACATAGGAGTACTTAATTTTCATGATTTATTTGATATGCCCACCATAAACCTCTTATTTCAATAATTGGTTATATGTGTTGTATAATATCTCATTACTTATTTTCACATTCTTTACATATGCTCAAAGTTGTGAGATGGGTGGATTAATGTGTCCCAATGTCTGTCTAAGTGTTTCCTGAAATGATATTGTGGAGGGCTAAATAGTATTTTGAGAGAATTTGTATATGATGTATGCAATGTCTTGTCTTCTGAAAACAAAGTTGTATGAATCAAATGTTGTAAATTGATGTGTTGTATACGTTCTTTGTTTCTACTAGGGCCACGATGAAAAGTCCTCCCCATGTAAATTGCATTTGATCATAAATAAACGTATCAAAGTTTATTAATTGATATTAATTTTCAAAGTCAAGTAGCTTATACATGATATGATGTTAGATGACTTTGAAAATATTTAGACATCTTATAGAACCAATAGCTTTTCAATTATATTAATATACAAGACATTTTGGGAACAATATATTTATTTTTTTTCTTTATTGAGTGCTCAAGGTTTGTGTCTCTATTAGTCAGGGATTGGACCTCACCAACTAGTATTGGTCACCAAGCTTTTACTCAAGGTACCTTGGTCATGGATTGGCCTTGACCACCACATATTGGTAAGGGATTCATCAACATTGGTCAGGATTTGGCCTTCGGCTTTAACAAGTTTTGTAGGAGTGAGGGGTGTCCTCAAAGCCTTTCTACGATCCAAATTATATTGTTTTAGTATCTTTACTAACACCCCCACAACTCATCTTCAAATTCAACATACCATTTATGCCCTCTTCATAGACACATGGGTTTGTAGGAGTGTGAACTACAAGTGTACAACTTTTACACAGTCAAGTACAATCCCATGATAAAAAGATAAAGTAATAAAATGTAAGTGGGAAACTTCCAGACATACATGAAATTGTATCCTCCTTACCCAAAAAGAATCAAATTATATAAGAAAACAGCCTTAGCATGTACTCATGGAAATGTATACGGAAAGAATAAATCTTTCTTGTGAAGAATGCCCCCTTTCCTTTGCAAACAAATTATGTTTTTATGATATATTGAGAATTTTAGAAATTTATTAGGAAACCTCACAGAAACCAAAATTAGAAAACACATGAAGAGAGAAACATGGGAACAAAAAGATGGAACATGACATGAGAAAGTGTTTTTCACCTTCCTCTTCTTTCCTACCTCTTCCCTTCTACTTTACTTCTCTTGGTCTATATCCTTTTTGTTGTTGTTAGGACCAAAGATAAGAGGCAAGTCACATAGAAGAGAAAGTAGGAGCAAGATTCCTCTTTCTACCTCCTTTCCTGTTTCCTTTCCTTTTTTGTTTCATTTATATGTTTTATTTTCTTTGGAATAGAGTTGGAAACAAAAAAAGGAGGAAAGGAAAAGGAAACCCAAAGAAAACAAAAGAGGAAAACATGATAAAACATGAAAAGTAACTTTGATTGGCTAAAGTTGAGATAACCCGCCATAAAAATCAAGATTATTCAAAGCCAAACTATTGATTAAACACCAATGAAGAAAGGCATGTAATAAAACCAATTAATTTCCAAAAATGCCATATGAATACTTGCATAAAGGCCCAAACTCCACTTATATTTATATCAGGTAACTTTACATGAGTTTGGTGGCCTCTTCCATAATATGTATACAAAAGGTATCTTACCATATAATTATAACATATATATCGTACATGACACACAAAAAAGCTCAAATGAATATTCATCATTAACAAACCCTCCTATCCGGACCTAAGAGTACATGAATGACTCTATGACTCTAGCTAGAACCACATCAACCACTTAGCTCTACCACTCTCTAAACTAAGGCTCCTCACTATCAAAGGTTTGATTGTGCTGTTGGTCTCCTAAAAGATTTAGAAAACCATGAGTGGGGCCCCATGTCCCAGTGATATGACATAACAACTAATAAAATTGAGTGTTTACAAGCATATTATGTAACTAAATCAGTTAAAGTAGGTAGTATAACATGTTAGAAAACTAATCAAAGTATATACAATAGACATAGATAATAGTACAAATATAGATAATTAGACATGTAAACATATGAATTACATACATGATAGTAATAATTTCAAAGCAATAATTATCATACAATGTGATTCTCTAAATAACTGAATAGACATACTACACGACTGAATTATATATTTTACTAGTTAACACATACATGCACATGCACATAACCTTTAAAATGTCTATTTATATATTTAAAAATTTATGATATATTTATGTAATCAAATGAATCTGGATGTAAACACTTGTGATTGTATTTAAAAAAAGTGAAGATAGATCCATCACACTATTTTGTACGAATCATTCATTGTATATAAAAATGCCTTTGTAGGAGGAAAAACAAAAGTGGGCAGAAGTAATTGTTTATTTATAATGAACACTACATTTTATGGTGAAAAAATATGCATCATTACATTATAACAATTGCATAAGGAAATAAGTCATAGAAATAGAAAATATATATTAGTATTGTAAAAATGAAAAAATAGAAATAGAAAAAATATTATACGAATCTTCTATTACACATAATGTCTATCTAGAAAAAGTGAGATAAAAAGTTAGACAAATACAACAACGTTTGACAATAATTTTCACGTCTCGATGATTATGGAATGTGGGTGGCCAAATGGTAATCATCATTAGGGGTGGGCATAGTTCAGTTTGGTTTAGTTTACCACTAAAACTACAAACCGAACCATGCATATTGGTTTGTTGAAGTTTCAAACTGAATCGAACCATTTGCTAGTCCAAAATCAAATCAAAATGAACTATCAGTGTGTGGTTTGGTTTGATTTAGTTTGATTTCAAACCATTATATGAGAAACTATACAAATTTTATACAAAGTCTTTTAAATGAAAAAATCAACTATTGTCATCATCTTAAACAATGCATCTAGGACAATCTTTAGACTAAAAAAAACATTATGCAGAAATTGGTAATATAAGAACACATATATAAATTATAAGTAGATAATGTCCAATAAACTTCAAATAGCTATATCTTATACCGCATAGTCTAAAATTTTTAAGCCTTAGTTTCAATTATTTGTCTTACTTTTTACACATTAATTTATACAAACATATTTAGTATCATTAAAATTAATTTATATTAGTAATTTTAAAATATGAGTATATATTTTTATAAGAGACAAATATATGTATTGGTTTGGTTTGGTTTGGTTAAATGGCACCTTCAAATTAAACTAAATCGTTATTTCATAGTTTGTAGAAGTTTGGAACCAAAACAAACCATCACCACTGTAAAACCAAACTAAACTGGTTGTTTTTGTTTGGTTTGATTGAGTTCAATGGCCTGGTTTGGTTTCTTTCCCAACCCTAACCACCATGTAGGGTATAAGAAGTAGATGATAAGGAGGTATATAAAGGAGGAAGATTAGAAAATATGATAAACTAGTTACAAATGTGGAAAGAGAGCTAAGACAAATATCCATTTTAAAGTCATCTACCTCTAATTGTTAGAAATTTATATTAGTTTATACAAACCCACACCCATTAGTACAACATGCGGAGTTCGAGCTTTATCCTTGATTGATTTTTTAACTTACTTTTTCTATAAAAATATAATTTAAAACTGAAAAAAAAACTTTCGTCAAAATTTGAACTCTATTATAAACCTTTTTTGAAAATCTTATTTAGTCTGAGTCTTTCTTCAACGATACATTTTGAAGATATACTATATTAAATAGTAGAAGCTACACTTAAGCATATATAGGAACTCATACATTATCAAAGTCATTTATTTATTTGTTTATCAAATAAAAGATATATCGTAGGATTTGAATGACATGTCATTCATGTAAAATTTTGAGTCATATTATTTGGATATAAGAAGATGTACTTACGATGTTTCTATAACATAGAAGAGGTGGAATTATCCCACTTTCATTATATTAGTTGTTCCACAAAAACCAAGAACTCTTGTCGATACACATAAAGGATAATCATGCGGAATACATATTTAGGATAAAATATCAATGATTTTAGTCAAATTGATTAAATTTATTGTAACTACTAATGTGAATAAATGTTTATGTTGGTACTATGTGATTTGACATCATTCCAGTTTATAATATAGAGTTAGTGAATAATGATAAATTTGATTCAGTTGGAAGTTATTAGAATTTACAGAAAATACATGTTGCACTTTATGAAAACAATGCTTTAAGGATGTTATTGTAAAATTCTGGAAGTGGCGAAGTAAATGAAAAAGTACATTAAAATCCTGTGTGTTTTATGGATGTTATTGAAAAAAACTGGAACTGGTGAAATAAATAAAAAGCACATTAAAATCCAATGCATATCTCTGGTTGAAAATACTTTTTTTTAATCTTTATTACTAATGGCTCTCAAAAGAATATATACACTATTGGTGAGCTTATTTGCATTAAAAAAAGTACAAGAAACTTTAAAATATTCAATTGCATTAGAGTGATGGGAAACACGTGCACAACTTTTTTGTTACGTTAGTATGTTACAAGTAAAGTGAAGTCTTAGTCAAAACTTAAATAATGAAAATAGATATGTTACTCTTTTCGAACCAACATATAATAAATAATGTAACATTTTCACTACATCAATTGACATAATTTGTGTTAGTTAAAGGGTTGCATAACTGAAAATTTGTAACGGTTCACAGGAGCATCAAATCATTTCCATCCTAAAGTTTATAGAGAAGTTGTGGACTTTTTAGACTATTTTCAATATATATATTATTTGATGAAGATACTACGTTTGATAACACGACTTTATATGAATCCAACAAGTTCGTGGGTTTTCATCGTTATGATAATTGACGGCATTACAAGAAAAATGGTAAAAAAACTAATACAACAAGTATCGCATTTTCCAATTCTGAACGGCTGAAAATAAAAGAGAACACGACACTACCAATCTATCTACTACCATATACTAAGCACGAAGGACATTCCACTCCTTTCCGTCCAAGCGTGTTGTACGGGTGCCTCCTAAAGAATTCCACAATAACCATACCACTCTTGATATTATCAGCAAAACTTATGATTTTATCGTGAATATCCAAATCCTCCCTCGCCGTCTCAATGGCAAGACCAACTGCTTCATCGTCTCCCATGCTCCTATGTCTCCTGCCACTGTGTGACTGAACCTACCAACTCTGGTTCCTTTTGAAACATGTGACCAGAACCCTCTTGCCTGCCACATGTGATTCATTCTTCCATTGTGCTGGGTTGCAGATCCACCATGTCAACGTCAAGGGTGACACTGTCAGCAGCTAGCAGATGCACCACGTGAAAACCAAATTGAAATCCGAGGAGTTTGAAGCAATGGAACTTTATCACGGTTCCAGAAACAATGAGACTGTCTATTGCCAATATTCTCAACCAGTAGCAATACTGGTATACTTGCTTCGCTGCTCTTGTGTCTGCTGCAGTATAAGGATGGCTTCTTGGAAGGCTATGACTTGATCGTGGACACAGTGTTACTGCTGGCATGAAGGATGGTACGCAAAGCAATCGACATAGAATAACTTCATTAAAATTTCTTGATTAAGAGGGAAAAGGCATGCTTAGCTTCTGGAGACAAAGCATCAATCTCCACTGCCAGGTTTATCCTCATGTTTCGTTATTCAGATGGCATGTGAGGTCAACATCATACAAAGCCTATTTCCATGTTTCCTATCGAAAGTCATGTAATTACTATCGCGTGTTGCATCATTGGCCTTGCAATCACGACTGCAGCCTCCATCATCATTGACCCTACATGGGTGAGTGCAATCGACATCACAAGATTTTAAGCACAAAGGAATGCTTCATCTACCATGTATTCTACACCATGTTAAGCTTTTAATATATTGAGTTGTAGGAAACTCCAATGACCCAGCCAAGTCTACCTGCGTTAGTTTACCCTCATCACTAATTAACTGGAATAAGAAAGGAATTGAAGAGCAAGTAATGGTGACATGGACAAAGTTGTTTGATGCTTTGGGGCACTCAGTAAGCAGACATTTACGTTATTATTGATCCAAGAATATTTATCGTCCAACTCTAATACATAGTTATTTCTTCACGCTGATATTATTGTCAATTCACTTGAAGCATATGTTAACAAATCCGAATTTAATTAAAGTTGTTGACATTTTGTCTACGAGTATTGTTGGACAATGCAGTATTTTTTCAAAACTATATGTATAATGGATTAAAAGACAACTGGTAATGTAGAAAAATAAATAACACGAATTTTATTATATACGTAAAGTACAATAATATACAAAGAAACACCTTTTTGCTGTGATGTTTACTTTAGTATTAACAAACAATACTTTGAATGCCACATAGAAAATTTAAGCTTTAACTTACTCCCTATATTGATGAAAAGAAAAATAACTGAAGAAAGATCTTTGAATGGGAGGTTGAACTTATTTAAAACTCTAACTATTTTTTATGGTGAGCCGATGTAAGTGTGGAATATTTTCTTCAATTTGGATTTGATCTAAATCTGACGACAATGTAATTATTTAAATATAATATAATAAGAGATAGACATGATAACTCAACTTCTATAGAAATATTCTACCACATGTGCGTTCTAAACAAAACATCACAACTTAATTTTGATATGACTGAGATATATATAAAAATCTATTTTCTTACTAGATTAAAGGGACTAACTTGTTCGGCTAATCAAAATAAGGATGTATTAAACGTACAACCATAGCTAAGATTTAATGTAAAATAAAAACTATCATTATAGCAATTGAAAGGGGCCTATTTATAAGAAAAAGGCATTTTTGATCCAAATAAGTATTTATTATAATATAAAAACAATAACTTATAATCATTTTCACAGTTCAACATTTATCAACATATGAAAATCTAATAAATTATAGAAACTCAAAAATAGAATGGACTATGTGATATTTAGAAAAAAAGGAAATGTAGATATGCCTTTCCATAGAGTCTAAAGGCTACCGCATACCGGCTATGAAGCTTCTAGATAGGATGACCTATTATACATGAAAGGAAAACGGTTAATAAAAGGTTCTGACAAGTCACACGTCAAGGAACTCGAAACGGGTGTGCATGTACATGAGAATATATAGAAAGGGACGACACTATAAAGTATGAGTCAATGCGTTGGTGAGCCTAATATTCTCTTGCACAATTCCAAAGATTGCAAACCTTCTAAAATATTTTAACCACATATACACCCATTTAGTTGGATTTGTCCATAGAAAAATTATTTATTTTTCTTAATATTATTTTCTTATTATTTAACAAGCTCATTCATAGAATTCCAAAAAGAAACACAATTGTCCTCATAATAATATTTGATATACTAATTTGCAACAATGTTTTTATATTCTATACAAAGAATGATTAATGACATATTTATCTAACATTGCTTACTTATTGGCTAACAAAAACTAAAAGAAGTCTAAAAGCAGTGTTATGATAACATACTATAAGATATGATATATACATTTGCAACAATTGGTTTTCTCTTGTAAATTTAATAATGTAGCAACGAAGATGCACTTTAGCATTGCGTTTCATGTGGTTTTTTTACATGAAATTCATTTTATCGTATGTGTTCTAATTAAATCGTTTATTACGTAAAGTTCAAATCTCTCTTTTATTACTTTTGAAATAGAACTTCGGATCAATCAAAATAACTTCTGATTCTATATCCATGAACAAATATAATGAAATGTAAATTCTAAACACCCTTGATAACAAAATTGTATTTTTTTTTGTAATCACATATTCTCTTCTAAGTATATTTTACTTCACATTTATACATACTTTTTCTGTGTGTTTTACACTTCCAAAAAGTACACAAGTTCATTATAAAAAAATTGAGACATTTGTATTCAAAAGTTTTACTTGAGTTTCATATATTTATTTTTTATATATTTTCATAAACTATTAATAACCAATTAATTACTTATTTTACACTACAAAAATTATATCTTGTGTCTTTAAAATATATCTTTTTATATATGTATACTAATACTTTGATAACCCTTTTATAAGTTATGAGTCGACCATTTCCATTATTTTTTATGCATGAACAACACAATTATGTCATGCTAGGAATGACAATGGTGTTGTGAAAAAGCTATATCTATGAATAATTGTACCACATTTTATACCTCATAACCGGACCAAGTGGTTATGGTGCGGATATGGTTTTAAATTTTTAGAATTGCCGCAGTGTGGTGAGGTTATGATTTTAGAGAAAAAAATATGGATAAAAACTGCGCCGCATGCAATTCATATAATCATATATAAAAATATGTAGAATATTATCCAAAATAAATTATTTTTTTCATCATTTTACATTGATATATAGTCCTTTAATTTTAAATGGAATTTGATGTAAAGAAAAATAGGAATTTTTCTATTAATTTTCTACAATTACTAATATTAGTAGTTTTTTTTTCTATTTAGTATGAACTGAATATTAGTTTTCTAGAATATCTATGTTGTTACTTCTATTTGTTGTCTACAACTTTATAAATTTTATGTGTAATGATACTATAGTTGATAGAAATTTGTTTAAATTGTGGTGCGATGACTGTAGTTTTTTGATGGTGCGGATAAGGTTTCTCATATTAAAAACTGCACTGGATATGGTACATATATGGTGTTTGGTTTTTCTTTATGGTGCGGTGTTAGTTTTGTTATAAACCCTACCATATCTATACCACTGCCATCCCTATGTCATGCTACTAGATAATTTGATTGAAAAGAAATGTAAATTATGATATAGAATGTAAGTATAATTTTGAGTGTCCAGATTTGCATCCAAGACATATCTCGCAATGTAATATGCTAACATAAAATTCATGTATGGTCAAACTGTTAACGCCTAAAAACTTTCTTAATATTTGAACATGCTATTCAAGTAAATTTCATGTATAAATTTGATATTTATATATTATAAATAAATAGTTCTATCGTATTATTTTTGTCATATACTTTTAAATAATAATCATCATTATATCTTCAAAAACTTATTTTTAATTCTTTTATTATTTTTTAAAGTGTTGTCAACAAGAAAGGTAGGAATGGTTTAAGATATGTACTTTCTTAATATGAGTCCATAACAGTGAACATAATTGGTGTTGTTTGTCAAATATGAAGTTTACTATGGTATTATGATAGGGATATATTCAATTTGGTTTTTCTTTGTGTTTTAAATTTAATCTTAGTATTAATATAAATGTATTATTTATATATTTTTTACTTATGTATGTGGTTGTATTTTTAATAAAAGTTGTGTATTGCGGCACACATAGATTATGATGTAGTGAACAATCAATCTATCTTTTAATGCATGCATGGCTTGGATTATGGTTGATATGTAAGACTTTTATTTTGTACACAATCCTAATGTCATGCATGTGTGTGAGTCGTATATAACTATACACACAATCATAAAAAATATATGCATCGTATATATTATACTTTTCTTCTTATGTTATAGAACCACAAAGCACAAGTAACTATGTTGATATACAAAATCTTGTGCATGATATCAACGGCAATAAAAAAACCTACACTTCTACATATTCGTTATTGCTGAACCTAATGCCTATATTGCATTTGCGGGCAAAAGAGTAATTGAACAAATATTGAATAAGACAATACCCGACGGTTCACAAGCATCTGAGTATTTATTCCATAAGGGTTTACAATACAAAACAACGAGTTAAGTTGAAAAATAAAAAAAATATGTGAATATCTTCACAAGTAAAATATATAAAAATATAGTATCAATCACATCTAGAGGAAGAAGAAGAAGAAGAAGAAGAAGAAGAAGAAGAAGAAGATGATGATGATGATGATGAAGTAGTAGAAAAATGTATCATTATCCAAGATATCAAATATAAGTAATGTTAAAATTCTTGATAACATAAAACTACAAAATCAATGTTATCAAAGATAAATTCTGCAATTGGAATTACCAATATTATCAAAGATAAATTCTAAAATTGAAAAAATGATAATCTGTTTTGTCTTTGGTTTATAATTTTCAGAAGTTTCTTATCAGAATGTTGTGAATATTGTACCTTTCATATACATTTTTTCTGTATTAATATTATGATCTTTTGTTAATTTAACAATGTTAATAATTTTATAGGACATATAAATAAGTGCTACGTGTTACACGTGCAATTACTAGTATACATTATACAAAAACCCCCGAAACCCACATATGAACCACTTTATGAGGAAACTCAATTAAATAAAAAGCAGTGGTATAGAAATATGATAGTGGGATGCTGAGAAATTCAGAATTAGGCATTGTCTTTTCCTTGTTATTGCCAAGCATTTGGCTTTTCCGTTCATGTGAGGCAGTGAAGGGAATTACCGCTAGACCATACACGAACGTACACTTAAATGGGAGGCGTCGTGAATGTTGGTTGATGCTCCAGGTTTATAGAGGACTCCCCGATCGCTTGTTCAGTATCTGCTCCCTCTCGATGTCCTTGTAGTTGGATGGGATGAGCATTTTGACGACTTCCCCGAGCTGGACCTCTTGGTGCAGGATGATAAGTAGCGCTCTACGACGTGGAGGGTAAGGTAGAGTGTCTTCGTGGGCATGAGCTTCAACTTGTGATGCACCTCCACGAGCCAGTCAGTCTAATGCAACATGTATTCTCGGCACCAGATATTACCTGCTTGAAGAATTGGTAGATGCCTTCCATATACTCCAAGGCGACAAGCTGATTGTCAGCATTGGAATCGATGCCAGGGAGCAGGATGGAGTCCAATTTTCCACATGCCTTTTTACTCCTTGCACTCAGGATGATGGTCGGCACCGCCACTGCGTGCTTCTTCCTATGACGGTGAGTGGAGATGCATGGGTTATTGTTATCAGGGAAGTTGTGGGTGCTATTCTTCACCACTTTGGAGTTGGGAAATTATTCGTAGCACACTTGTTCCATCAACAATCACACCCCAACTTCGGGAATACATGTTCCAGTCATTTTTCACACTGTGGGACCCATTTTTCGCACTGTGCGACACGAGCATCGAGAACGTGAATTTATAAATTAAGCGCATACTGCTCATGCATTATTATGGTAAATCTTCACTAACCAATAAAGTAATGTATGCAACATTATTACATACATGCAACCGCTGCATTAAAGCACTCCAGTGATCAATAAAGCAATGCATAAAATATTATTGCCTGCATGCAACCTCTACAACACTATTAGCATTCGAACTCCCTCTATTTATTGGCAGGAGATACTATTTGATACAACTATGTAGACATTTATACTCGTTTTACGGCTAAGTCCAGAATCAATACTTGAATATATTCAACGTAGTGTCAAAATATATTAATAAATATACTAAATATAAACTAACACAGTGCGTACAGTCTGAGGTTGATTTGATTAGTGAAATTAAATACAAAGTTAGTTGTTTATTATGCTTATATAATTCTTATTATTCCTTGTACACATGTGAAAATCATCATTTTATTTTACCTAAGAATGAAAAATTAACAAAACCACAACGCCATGCCATAAATATGTTCAAAGCAGTACCAAAATCTATTAACAATCAGACCTGATATAAGTAAAAATAGTGCTTACAGTCACTGAAATTCTATGATTACAAAAATATATTATAAGACATAGTGATCAATTATCATTGCACAACTAAAATAATGTTTCTGCATATTTTGATGATAACTTAAAAATAAGTATTTAAATAAATTTTAAACAATATTAAGAATATTACAATACACTATCAAAAAGTCTATAGCACAGAGCGACACGAATAATTAGGTGATTAGTCTGCTAATGCGACTACATGGCTGCATGCATGCCACTACTGCAACAAATCAATATTGCCCCCTAGACACTCTCTACCCACCACCAATCAACCAATACATTTAATTCCCACCCACAAATAATTAATAACTCATTTCAAATTAAAAAAATATTTTCCCTCCAATTTTTCTTTTCAACTGTCCACGGTTCTATTCGTACACGTTTGACTTCTGAATTAGAAATTCGTACTTAAATACGTTCAAAGCACTACCAAAAGCTATTAACAACCAAACCTGATATAAACCTTAACAATGCTTACAGTTAGAGAAATTTTACAATTACAAAAATATATTATAAGACATAGTGACAATTCATCATTGCACTACCAAAATTATGTTGCTGTATATTTTGATGATAAGTTAAAAAGTACTTAAATAAATTTAAAATAGTACTAAGAATATAAGACACACTACCAAAAAGTCTATAACTCAGAGAGACACAAATAACTCAGTTTAACTTAAAAAAAAATTGTTTTCCGTCTAATTTTTCTTTTCGGCTGCCCACAGTACTATTTGTACACGTTTGACGTAAGAATAAAAAAATTGTACTTAAATATGATCAAATAGAACCAAAATCTATTAACAATCAGACCTGATATAAAACAAAATAGTACTTACAGTCAGAGAAATTATATGATTACAAATATATTATAATATAGTGACCATTCATCATTGCACTACCAAAAGACATCCTCAATGAGACTAAATACAAAATTAAGACAATCTTTACAATTAATTTTTTTTACAATGTTTACAAGGCACAATATATTACAAGGATGTGATGTGGCCACAAAAACGACATGTTGTTGTTGCCTTGGTGATAGAGGAGGAGTTGCGTTGGGCTTCAATAGGCAACTCGCCAATGAAACGATCTCTCTTCAAGTTGAACTTGATAGCATCTTGAGACAGGAGGAAGTCGACTGGCAGCAGAGAGCACACTGTGACTGGGTCAAGTTGGGTGATCTCAACACTAGATACTTTCAATCGATCGTCAAATCCATAAGATAGAGAAATAAGATAGTGAAGCTGAAAAACCCTGAGGGCTATTGGGTTGATGACGCTGACCAACTGGAATAGCTGGTGCTCTCCTTCTTCTTGACTGTCTATCAAGATACCAATATCCATGACCTCCAGCAAGCCATCACATACTTCACAGGAAGCTTTCCCTCGCTCACCACATCCGCCCAAGAACAACTTGGCCGGGTACCTTCTCCAGACGAGATATGGGAAAACCTCCACGCCATGGTTCCGCTCAAGGCCCCGGGGCCTGATGGCATTGATGCCTTCTTCCTCCAGCAGAATTGGCCCCACCTTAAACAATAGGTGTGTGACTTTGTCATAGATACATTCTCACACTCATATCTTGTACAGGGTTCTGCAGACTCCACACTTGTTCTCATACCTAAGGTAGCTGCGCCAGAATCCTGCTCCCAACCGAGGCCAATCTCCCTCAACAACGTTTGTACGCTTATTTTGAAGATCATTGATTCAAGAATCAAGCCTCATATGGACACCTAGATCTCTCCCTTCCAATCGAGCTTTGTCCCTGGAAGGAGGATCAGTGATAATATAATCTTGGTCTAAGAAATCATACACTCCATGGAGTCCAAGCAATCCAAAAGGTTCTCCATGGCAATCAAACTTGACCTCACAAAGGCGTTCAAAAAGCTCAACTGTCCTTTCATTGAAGGTACCCTCCACCGGGCAGACATCCCCAAGAACATCATCAACATCATCATGAGTATAATCAAGTCTGGCAACACATCAGATCTCTGGAATGGGGAAGCGATTGGTTCGTTCAAACCATCAAGCGGTGTAAAACAAGGTGACCATCTCTCACCTTACATTTTCATCCTCTGTCTAGATAGATTCAGCCAACTCATCAATGAAGATATCATCAATGGTTTATGGAAACCGCTGAGGTTAACCAGGTAGAAGATAGCCTTCTCTCACGTGAGTTTGCCGATGACATAGTCTTGTTTCGAGAAGCTTCCAACTGGCAGGATGCCGCCATCATCTGTTGCCTCAAGCTCTTCAGCCAAGCCTCTGGTCTCTTCCTCTCACACGAGAAGTCCTCAGTCTTCTTCTCACGCAATACACCTCGAGCTTAAAGGTCCCAGATCTGTCGTCGGCTGAACATCAGAGAGACCGATGATTTGGGACGTCACCTTGGCATTCCTATACTCCATAAAAGGAAAAGAAAATCACATTACCAATACATTATTGATAAGCTACATCAACAAATCTCAAGCTTGTAGAACAGATTTCTCTCCCTCGCTGGTAGGGTCATGCTGTCTAACTCCGTCCTCCTCTCTCGAGCATGCTACACTATGCAGATGGTCCAAATGCCGTTCTCTGTCACAAACCGCATTGACCAATTAATGAGAAACTTCCTTTGGTCAGGATCATCTACAAGGAAAGGTGCCCATCTGGTGGCCTAGAAACACGTCACAAAACCTCATTCTCAAGGAGGTCTGGGTATCAAGCAAGCTAGAAACTTCAACTTAGATCTTATCATGAAACTGACATGGGATTTTGTGAGGGATAGACGTGTCCTTGGATACAATTATTGAAAGTTAAGTTTCCGAGAACCCAAAGTGGCAATGCTACGGGATCACACACCTGGAGGACTATCAGCTTTGCAATCCCACCCATCATGGGAAATTCCAGATTGACCCCTTCCTTGGGGTTGCGAACTACTGTCTGGACCGAGGCTTGGGTATGTGAAGGTAATAAACCCTCCATCAAAGATGGGAAGTCGATTCTAGAGGAGATTCATGACTTTCGAGTAGCTAGTCTGGTTCTAGATGACGGAACCTGGGATGAGGACTTCCTAAACGCATGGTTTACCGAGGAAACTGTCCGAGATATTGTCAGTATGCCCACACCCCAGCAAGTGAACGAGGATGATGGCAGGGTTTGGTTACATTCCTCAGATGGAGAGTTCAACTCGCAATCTGCATATGCTCTCATCACCAATCTCCAAGATGGCGACCAACCCAAATATCTGGTAGTGTTATGAGATTTGAAGATTCAGCAGTGAATGAAAGTTACTCTTTGGCTCATCTTCCATGAGAGACTACTCTCGAAAACCATCAGGTACAAATGCAAGCTCACTGATGACCCAAGTTGCTCAAGGTGTCAACATGAGGAGGAATCTATTATCATGCCCTGAGGGACTGCCCGGAGGCTAAGAAGACATGGTTGCGCATGTTGCCTAACGTCGCCACCACTTTCTTCACCCAGACCTCGAACAAAGACTGGCTGGACTATAACCTACTTCATCTATGATAGACAGAAGAATGGGCATCACTCTTCACCATCACTTGTTGGTGGCTTTGGAGGAATTACAACCTTTCTATCTTTGAAGACCGAAGTTACACCCCAGCAGTTCTCGAATCCAACTCCAGGGCATGTTTGGTCATGGCCAAATATATTTTCATCACGCTCTCTTCCAGTATGAACAACCACCCTCAAAATTTCCCCCTTGATAGCCCACAGTCCTTCTGTGATTATGTAGGTCGACACAGCCGTGAATTCTCCTGGTAACTTGAAAGCCACCAGTATGGTGCTGCGGGACCTAGCGGGATGATGGTTATTTGGTCACACGCACAAACACTCAGGTAGAGACCCAATGGATGGAGAGCTGAGGGCCATCCTTGATAGAATTAAGCATACCAAAGAACGACACCACTCACAATACCTAGTAGTCAGCGATTCTAGCAATGCGTTTCAATGGATCATGAAGAAGCTCCCGACCCCTGCCAAATATTGACTCCTTGTTCTAACCATACAACGTCTACTCCAGAGCGATGGATCAGACATCTTCTACCTATAGCGAGACCAGAATAAGCTAGCAGACCAGCTAGCCAAGAGACACCTCAAGCAGCTGGAGCACGAAGGAAGGTGGGATACCTGCCCAAACTTCCTAGCCTCCTTATATATCAAAGAATTAGACTCTTGCCCACCTCCTTTTGTTCGTGCTGATTCTATGTAACTTGCAGTAGTTTGTTAAAAAAAGAAAGAGTCAATGAGAGGACACCATTTTAAAATGTTGTCTTCTAATTGGTTGAAAAGGGTAGAATGACATGTATTTGTAATTTGTCAAAAAAACCCCTCTTTTTAAAGTAGTATAGATTAAGTCCTAGGTAGTTTGGGGTGTACCACTCAAACTACTAGTTGACCATTGCATAGTCACAATCAACCCTATATAAGATCTTAATATATGAACAAATCTATAAATATCTCTTTTCCTTAATCAGTAAGGGTGACAAACTTTGGTGGCACAATGACCCAACCTACTAGTAGGGAAACAATGACCATCTCACTAAAAACCTACTCTGTCATGGGTATACATGCATATCACCAAAAACTGTGATATATAACCCTCAAATTCAAGTTACAACTATAGCCACTCTCTATCACACAAAATTCGAGACATAGCCTCAACCACTCGCTATTACCTTGAAATATAGATGATAAAGATAATCCCTCCCTACACCTACATATACTCAATAATATATGATTCCAAGATTCTTCTCATAATTATAATTATTACAAAGATTACTCATTTCACTATCCAACAAGTTATGATACTACGATAGTTCTACAGTCACGAGACAATACATGTTTAGGGTTACACTTGATTAATTGAGACAACTATATACTTTTTTGACTGCATCAATCAAGTTACATATAAAACACCCAGTTGTATTTATGAAATAAATCATGTTTTGTGAATTCAAAATATATGAATGTATACAATAATTTCAAATTACTCAGTCATAGTATACCTACCACTCTTGGCCATAAATAGGACCAACCCTCAAATTAGGGCACATAAACACCCAATTTGTCATTAAAACCACAATAATGATAGATCTTCATAGTAATGTTATTATCATATAAAATTTTGTACATAGAACTAGAAGCCAAGAACAAGGTAGCACCTAATAATTTAGCTTAAAATTCCAATTATGTAAACATTATGGTATTTTCAAGATTTAGGTATAGAATGATCAAAATCTAGTATGGACGAGCTACCTTTAATGATAAGATTTCGTCCAACCAAACATTCAACAACATAAAGGCTAACAAAGAACCTTAAAAATCATTGTAAAACATTCCCCAAATTAGAAGAAAATGTATATAGGTCGATTTCCCATCTAATGCTATAAAAACACCATAAAAATGACATTTTGAAGAACATTTACACATATATGATGAATTTCAATCTATGAATATTTTAAGAGGGCATTTAATTAAAACAAATTTTGGGGTTAAGGAAGACATGTCAATTCGTATCTCTATTTCACTTACACCAAGCAGTCCATTAAAGATCACAATTTTAGCATATTAATGACTTTTAGAGCAAGATTAATAATATGCATGTAGTGTGTAGGCAAGAAATGTATCAAAATTATCACTTGCATTAAGGGTCAAGAAAATGAAGTCCAAGTAAGAAACCACAAAAAAACGTAGTACATATGTGAGCTTTATCCTTTGAAAGATGCAAGAATGCTCCTTTCTCCAAGAACAAGGTGTATTAGAGTAAAGAGAGAAGAAAAGAGGGATTGTTAACTAAATGCACAAATTTCAAGCTTGCAACAACATGCATTTGGGCTATGGTAGGGGAGAGAAGGGGGAAACATTAAGAAAATGGTTTAGGAGAGAAGATCTTACATGTAGGGAGTAAATAACTAAGCTAGAAGGCCTAGATCCATTTTAGGAGAGTGTGATCTAAAGTATGCATCAACATGCATCCACAATCAATAAGCTTTTTGTTGAACTCTGATGGCTCCTTGTTGGTCTCAAGCAACAATAAGAGGTCTGACACATTTTGTTAGATGGGAGTGGGGAGAGGTATTTATAAGTATGACAGAAGTCAAAGGGTCTACTATAGTACTTCCATCGGTTAAAGGGACCATATTTTCCATCGCTTGGTATGTCAAAGAAACTCGTTGGTTCATATGTGTGAAGTTTTCACATCAGTCAAGCAACATGTTTGTCTTATTTCCTACTCCTCTATCTCATCCATGAAAATAGAGGCTCTGTTTGTTAGCTACTTGCTTTTTTTCATCAATATGTGAAACGGATATCCATCCACAAAAGGAAAAAAGGTCCACCGGTCTAAAAATTGATCATTTAATCGATTCATTAAATGCAACTTTATGAACAATATAAAACATAAAAAAAGTTTAATAACAAAATTAAGAACCAAATTAGGACAAATAAATATGTTTATAAATCAAGATAGGTTAGGGGCCTTACAAAAGCTCCCCATAGGAGTCACCAAACTATATCTGTCAAGAAAAATCTATTTAAATTAATCTTGCACAATCGCTATAAGATGATAAGAAAAGGAATAAATAAGGAATTGGGAATTACAACCTTATTTTGTGAGGGAATAAGAAAAATAAAATAAATTAGTAGAAAAATATAAAAAAGACTAAAAAATCACTCCACCCAAAGGTAGATAAGAAAGGAAAGTGTCTTGATGTAAAGTAGGTTGATAGATCATATTATGATTAGAGAAGGTGGTAAGAACCCCCACATTGTCTGAGAAAATTGTTACTATTTAGTTTTTAATAAAGTTTTTAAAATGATTCAATTGAAATTAGGAGTTCATGTTAAAATTAAAATCAAGCAATAAAACCAAAACCTCTATATGTATGAGTTGTTGAGGCATTAAGATGACTGTGACTTTCAATCGAAAAACTTAGCAACTTTGATAGATTTATAGATCTCAATTTCATCAAGATCTCTCGTAATAGAGACCCAACCTTGTTAAAAAGGACAAAGGGTGTTTTGTGGGATTAGAGAGATGATAGAAAGATTCAAAATTCAAATCAAGTAAGTTGTGGTTCACTATGAGTTAGAGATGATCACATGGAATTCACAATCTAGTGCAAAAAATAAAATAGATTATGTGAATAATAGCAGTAAGGATGAATTGTTCAATCATTAATCAAAATAGATAGTTCAATGACAAGTGCATTGGTATTGTCAACCAAAAAGATAGAATAGACTAAATATGCATGCACATGATTCACTAATAAAGATACCACCTCTAGCATCGATTAAAATGGCTCTACAATGTCAGTTTTTTATTGATACTTAAGTGGGCGACACTACACTTAAGCTCCTACTACTCAATTTTTTGAGAACGCACATACGAACGACATACCCGACCTCGGTTGTTATGATTACAGAAATCAAAAACTCAATCGATGAGTCAGCGACTTGTGTCATCAATTTAGGATCAATAACTGACATTGTATTGCCATACTAGGTAATATTTTTAACTGATAAAGGTTTATGTGTTGTCAACTTATTAAAAAACTGACATTTTGTATAGCTGTGTCATTGATGCAAATGTCGAAACTGACAAACCAACTTTGTCGTCTATTTTGGATCAATAACCAATGTTCTACAACCATACCAAGTAACATTTTCAACTGACAAAGGTTTCTTTGTCATCAGTTTATAAAAAAATGACGTTATGTATAGCTATGTTGTTAGTATAAATATCGAAACTGACGATACATACCAACTTTATCGTCGATTTAGTACCACAAGCGATGTTGCATGCCCTATAACATCAATTAAAATATAAAAACTGACGATACATCCCAACTTTATGGTCGATTCAGTACCACAAGCGATGTTGCATGCCCTATAATGTCGATTAAAATATAAAAACTGACGATTAAGGCCTACAATGATGATTTTCTAATAATAACTAATGACACATTTATATTGTTTTTGTATAGAATATCTGCAAACCTTATATCTGACTATTCAACAGGATGAATAACCTATAGTTCATTAGAACTGTAGGTTCCATCTAGGTATCAACTTAGAAACAATCCAACACACCTACAAAACTCACATGACAAACACACACACAATTTACCCACCCACATACAAGCTTTATTCTCTAATTCCATTCTCAAAATACAATTCTTATTATATTCATTCATCTTCAAATTCATTTAAACACATGTATATATACATCATTCACTTATGCATCAATTCTATTCTCATGATGTGTACAAACACAATTCTCATTGTATTTATTCATCTTCACATTCAATCACACACATGTATATATTCATCATTTACACATACACTAATAATTCGCTGACATCAAATTTAAAGTTACAAGAAGTCATAAGCACCAATGTATATAAAAATAATGACATCAAAGTTTAGAAAACTCATATTTTATCCCAAACAAATTCAACATTTACTTCCTTAACAAAGGAATTTTCCCCTTTTTCTTGTATCTCATATGGCTCTTCTTTTATATAGGGCTTTGTTGTGTCAAACAACTACAAAGAGAATGGCATAATTAAAGAGTCTGATTTGATATTTTTATATATCAAATGAGACTATTTACTTATGATGATCAAGAATATATATATATATATATAAATATAAATATATATATTACATTTTATATATAATGGATGTCTAGTGCCGCTTGTCTGACAATTATGTCTATATACCACATCATGTAGTATCCACATGCCTAGCCATTATCTTGTATAGGGCTCTATAAATGTATAGTTATGTGAAGCTTCAATAAATAAAAGTAAGCATAGTAGGCGTAAATATATGCATTGGAGTCAGAAAACTACCTCAACATTCTTCCAACTTAATGATTTCTTTTTCTTACCCATGTTTCCTCCAACCTTTTTTGAATTCTTTTATATCCCTAAAAGTTAATATAACATGTTTAGTTGAATTATTAAATAGTCATGTAATTAATGATACAAAGACTAACACATGTTGACGGATATAAAACTTTACTCACATAAAAAATGACTTTTTTATTGTGTGTCCCCTACTATCTATTTTGTCATCCTTTGGATCTGGATAATGCACAATTAGCATCCCAAGAACAATTACCAACAACAACCATTATTTATTCCTGAGTGAAAAGAAAGAAAATAAAAGAAAACTTACAATAAGTTATAATTTGTAAGTCAAAATTATAAGCAAAGTGTCCGAAACTCACTCAACATTGAAAGGAACTATAGTTACGTTCTTTCTCACATTACCAAAATATCTAAATACGGTAGAGATATATTTAGTAACAAAAATTTGATCATTGTCTACATGGCTAATCAATGATGAAACTAGAAATGCCACATGGGGTAGTGTGAACTCTTTACACCCTGTATATAAATAGCTACAAAACACATATCATGTATGTAACAAAGCATGATGAAAAAGATGGCTTGGGGGCGAGGAGGGTGAGGGCGCGGGTGCAAGCATAAACCTAGCGATTGAGGGGAGAAGGATCAAGCTGCCACAGAGTCGTCTTCCTCGACTCCTCCAGATCGCCAACCTACGGTAACTGGAGATGGAAGCAAGCAAGTCAATCCTAGATACTCAGGCTTGGCCGGACAAACTCAGCGAAAGGGAAAGGAGATGGCAAAAGCTTCCTCATATACTTCCCCACCCCTCCCCTAAAAATAACAATGGGGCAATTCCTTCCTCGCGGGTTGTCGACTGGTTGCTGACCAGTAGACAAGACCATGATGTGGACGGAATTGTAACGATTGATTACATTGAGCCAATTCTAAGAGGCAGAGAGAGATGCGCCTCAATATCTAGTCAAGAGTGCTCTGCTCTAGATTGGGGTGAGTACATCTTTGTTTGGTTCGTAGGAAGAAAACCCTACTGAGAGCAATTAGTAGGGTGGATTAGGTGGCTATGGAGACCTAGCGGCTCAATCGAGATATTCTGAGAGGAGAGGGAGGGGTTCATCATCAAGATGCCATCCCAAAACAAGAGAGATAGAGTGTTGTATGAGTCTCCTTGGTTCATGGATGGGTCGCTAATTGTAGCTCATTCGTGGAAGCCTGGTACCACCCTTCAACCTCTGTCTTTCTCGTAGGTGTGAATTTGGGTCAAAATAAAAAATGCTAGAATTCCATGGACACGCAACCATATTGCAAGTGTGGCTAGCACAATTGGGAATCCAGTAGATTTTGATGACAACTCTATTACTACTGGTTGCCTTGGTGCCACCTTTGCCTGTGTCAAAATGTGCAACTACTCTACTCTGCCTAGGGCGATGAAGGTGGAAGTGGACTCTGTCATCAAGCTGCTGAAAGTTGAAGTTGTCTCGAAGCTAGTCACATGTTCGAGTTGCAAAAAAATTGGTCACAGGAAAGCCTCCTACCCGTTGAAGTCCAGGAATCCTCCTCTGGATAATGACCTGTAGGTGAGGATTGGAAATCAGGGAGGTGTTTGTAGAAATTCCTCTACTGGTAATCCTAGCATTGTGGCTCAAGTCACAAAGGACTAGGGGAAGCTGACTGTGGAGCAGCCTGGTGATACCAAAGAGGATGATGGTCTGTAGAATGTTATTACTCAGTAGATCCAAGATGTAGTCCTCAACTGTAATGCCTCATCTTATGGTTGTCAACCCAAAGTCCCTCATGTTTTTTCAGAGGAACTAGATATGTTTGGGTCTTCCCCAATTTGTAATTTGGGAAGTCTCAACCTGGACTGGGAGTTGGAGCTCACTAGAAGCTGTTCCGATTCTTGGAAGATCAACAAGATCTCAGAGAGTAGTGGTTTCTCAGTTGAATTTCAACAGAGAAAGGAGCAACTCTTTGATGAAGATGATGGTTCCGATGAGGACACCTATTCTGGTATAGACTTTGACCATTTGGAAAATGAGTCACTAGAATTTGATGAATCATGGTCCAAAAGGAAAAAGAAAGGAGCAAGGAAGAGAAGGGAAGGGGGTTGAATTCATCTACTTCCTTACTACGCTTTCTTGCTGATTGGTCTCTGGTGTGCTTAAGGGATTGACCACTTGGGCTCTAGACGTTGGATTCAAAGGACTCTGTTGTTTCTTATTGGCTATTTTTTCCACAAATTTTAGAGAATGGGGATAATGCTAGTGTGTGAATGATCGGTTAGATGAGGCAATATGATCTAATGGCTCCAGTGATTGAAGATCCCTTTGGTGTATTCTTTTGCATGCCAGATGCTCTAGGGTCTGGATGATAGTTAGTGTTCTGCTTCCAGCTGTGCTGCTCTTGTGATATCCAGAAATGCTTAAGTTATTATTCGGCTGCCCATGTCGTCACACTTTTGAGGATGAGTCAAATGCCAATGTCAGCATGTGTAGTTTAGAATTGTCTCTTCAGTTATCTTCTGTTATCTGTTTGATTTAGCATGGCTGGGCATATTCCCCCTTTATCTAGATAGAAGGCTACTGGAAGTAGCTTAGTCTATAGAATAGTTTTATTTCTTCTTAGTCTTTTGGGTGTTTTTTCATCCATGTTGTAATGGGGGGCACAAGTTCCTTTGTACCCAAAGTTTTTGGCACTAATTTTTTAGCAACAAAGATTTTTTACCAACAAAAAAAAATCATGTATGTATTAATATATAATAAAACAGATCAACATATATAAAACAAGGTATTTATGTAGGGTTTTAGGGGAGACAGAGAAGGCATCAGAAACAAAAAATTTCTTCTCCCAAACCCAAAACAAAGGAAACACGTAAACGTCTATACAGTAGAAAGGATGGTTTGTAGAGGCGTACCCTGTCCCGAGGCTTGCTCGGCGACTATACCTCGCGACTTGCACGGTCTTCACCTCCGTTCTTGGACGGTGTCTCTGCAGCTCCTGGTCTCACCAGGACTGGTACCTCCTGGTCTCACCAGGACTGTCAGGATTGACAGTTGTCCTCCGAGTGGCAGAAGTCTCCCGCCTCTGAAGTAGTCCACACGGACCACCTGGAACTCCGATCTCCTTGTCCCACAAGGAATCAGAAGGAGTCGCACCCTCCTATCAACGTATTAGTCATCGATACACTCTGCTACCACCAGTTGCTTTTCTACAGTTGTATTTCCCTTACTGTGCATCCCTTAACGGGTAGCACTTGCTCTGGCTCTCTCTCGGTTACCAAAACTAGAGAGAACGACAACTTTGCAGAGCAACTGGTGCACTAAGTTGTTGTCCTGAGAAGCCCCCACTACCCCTATATATATAGGAGGGTCATGGGATATGGTTCTCTATCCCAGGCAATGTGTGATTAATGCAGGAGTATAAGGGTTCAAGATTTTCCACAAAAACAACCAACTGCACCACCTGAACCGATCATTTCATACATAAAATGGTCGGTTGGCGAGTTGAGCCGATCGGTTCACACCTCAACCGATCGGTTGGGGCACCTGAGCCGATCAGATCACTTCTAAGCCGATCAGTTTGTGGTCCTGATCCAACTCAAATTGACTTCCAAATTTGTCTCCGATTAATCAAATATTAATCCTTGTCCAAATCGAATTTGTACAAGTGAACCAAATTGTATTTGCAAAATAGTCTTCTCACTTTCCAAACGATCTTAGTTAGACCAATTGAGTTGATTGGTTCAACCATTAAACCGGTCATCTCAGCCTGTCTTGAGCCGATCGGTTCATCACATGAGCCAATCAGTTCACCAACCTGAGCCAATCGGTTCATCACATGAGCCGATCAGTTGGAAGTGCAGACTGTACAAAATATGTCAATTGCAGTTTCAATCAATCTGATACTCTAATTAATTGGTCCAACACCTTGAACCCTATGATATTGAGCTATCAATCGATTGAGTGTTTAATTGTACTACTAAACTCCTTTAGTAATCAATCTAAACATTGTTTGTGGCTAAAATCCTCTTCTAGGTTAAATCCTATGTGTGTGACCCTGCAGGTCCATTTCACATTGGCAGTGAAAGTCCATAACATTTATGACTTCACAAAAAAAGAGCAGTGCCTAGCCGCACATCAATGCTACCCAAGTGAAATAGAAAGTTGGAGAACAACTTTCAATCCTACAATCTATGAATGGTGTTATAGTGAATCTATAATTACTTTGTCACTGATATCCCGAATGAACTCAAGGCATGGAACAATCATCATGTCAACATTCATTTACTTTCTTGATGTCAGAGTAGATTTGAGGAGATATGTATGACATCAATATCACATACAGATTCACACATGCGTGCGCACGCCTATCTCAATCCTACTCATCAAATGGCCATGGATATCAAACTCCCTCAGGAGGGACAAATCCTGTATCTATCACTCACCCCTCAAAAGCCCCATGTGTCAAAGCCACCCAATCATCACCTTTATAACAACCCATGTTTCAGGACTGCGTTTGATGATGTCAAAGTGTACCCTACGACATGTGTTGAGTGTAGTGATTTTAGGTCAAAGAATTACACTCACCACCATCACTGTGAGAACTGACTGTGACTACCATGTCATGGTTCCATGTGTCAAACTCACAGTGGGTCTGTCCGGTAAACTTGTTCTCTAGCAAGTACCTATGTGTTTGGTTTGATATCTCCATATCATGACTAATGAGATTTTGTCATCAACCAACACCACAATCTAGTCGTGTGCGTCATTGCTGTCTATCTACCTTCCACAATGACATCTGATTAGGGATACAACAAGAATGTACAAACTCTTAGCATCCGTATGATCTCATCGTTTAGGCCCTTAACCTGAAAGCATACGTCATTTAGTACTGCCATTCTCTAGACATTCAATCTGTTCTGTCATTATCTCATATGACTGAACCAGAAAGAATTGTAAGCGTGCCTTTGATGTTTATCAAATCAATCTTAATGTATCCCACCAATCATCCCATGATTGACTCTCAGTGCATACATACCAATAGACTCCCACTTGCACTGCGAGCCAATCACCCTTGAATCATATTCTTAGTGATCTTCAAACATGTCCCACATGTTTCTGTGCTCTAGTGCTAACATAGTTAGTTATGGCAACACTTTGCCAAAGTTGGTATTAACTACATGTCTCTCATCTCTTCACTATACATCACACGTATGAGGTGTAGTTGCCATAATATGTGATTTAGTATTCCTTTGCTAACCTTTAGCCACATTGCATGACCAAGTACTCCTTGTCATCAATGACTGGAATAACTATAAGTTCATCTCTATGAACCTCTAGATCCATATAGTATCCACTGCTATTCTCTAACACATGGATACTCGACATTTCCTTTTAAAACAACTTTATTGGAACGTTTCCATTTATCAACAAACATTCACTTTTATATATCCCATATATTGTGATTATTTTTTTGTCCTCTTCGGAAGTTCGCATCAGTGTAACTCTTTACAGTGAACCCTTCCTTATTTCCATAGAACTAGTACTTCTCAAGTACTCATCAAGTTCTTATGGTATTCCAGTATCCCTTACTGGAACTTGACAGACATCCTCTCGTCATGTCCTACATACAAGTTATCAAGATGAGCATATCATATTGTGATGTCCTACATACAAGATGATAAATGCATTTTGTTCTTGCCATGTCCATACATGCAAGATGATGGGATGATTGTATACATGATAGATCCAAATCTATTCTTAGTGTTCCCATTCTTCATAAGAATTGGACACTTGGCCTTGGGATACTAACTCCATGTAACATGGACAAGTTTACTCCCACTAAATCTATGCATACTGAACCCTTCAGTATAGATTGCCAATGTATGCTCTCTCTTTTCAGGTCAAGAGGCTTTTCGATAACTATCTTTATAGATCTCTATTCCTATCACATAGGAAACGTCTTTATCTTCTCTAAGATAATTTCCAATTTCGATTTCCATTCTAGAACATTTCCATTTCACATCAACATGTGGAATGTGAATACGCTCCCACTAAATCACATATCTCTGTTTATCTTTGACATATCAGTCAAACCCTTTGACTATATCATCAAAGTAAAGATCAAACTCTGAGTTGTTTGTACTTAATCAATCACATTGATTAGTCCATTGTAACTTATAAACTTTATTTGCATTAGTGGATTCATAAACCTTATAGGTTGTGTCACGTACACATCCTTGTTTTATTCCTCATACGAATGTGGTTTTAGTATCCGTATACCAAATGCCTTAGTCATTAAGTTTCAATCAACAAGCATCATCCTTCTCAAAATGTTATCCATGTGTCTTAATGCTTAAGACTCATTCGCACTTATGGATTTCATCCCAATGGGTGCTACCATCAAGGTCATACCTTATGGTTTACATGGATGTCACTTAGGATGTAATGGTCATAAACCATAACTCAAAATCAGGTTCCTCATATTCATCTAGATATCTGACTCATCATATGATGAACTCATCACATAGATAATCAAGGTGTATATGTTAAGGAATTTGAGAACTCAACACTTTGTGATTCTTAATATCCTTTATTAGTGTAGGGTATTCTTTATTTAAGAAGAACTTAGTTATTTGATAATCATCCTCTAATTCCTTAGAGCATGACTCCTTTTGATTTAGACATCACCATGCCTTAATCATGAGTTCACGATGATATGCTACCATAATCACTCATAAGGATCTCAAACATTTGGTTCAAATATTTCATTCATTGATCTCATCAAGAATTACCACTTTACCAAATCTTTACTTCATCTATGATATTCTTGAACACTTCAAGATATTCATATTGGTATTTATCTAAACACCATTTGAAGTACTAGCATTAACTCCAATAGGTATGTAAATACATCACATGTATTATACCTAATAGGATAATCATTCTCCCACTACCACTAGTGAAGATTGATTAATCATATCTAAGAGATTCATGTCTCTTACTGGTTCTCTAACCAAAAGAGTCTGGTTTTATCCATCATATGGAAACTAGAAATGATTTATGCTAATTTGATTGTTTGAGTTATCAATAACTTTTAGGTATTATTTTATGTTATGCATACCAAGTACCACAAGATAAACAAGGCATTGACACAAAGATTGAAACATCAACTTCATTAATTGCCATCATTGTCATACAATATGCAAAATAATATGTTTCTATCTATTGGCAAATATGAAATAGCAGTTCATAACTCTATTACATGCCTTCAAGGCTAAAAATAAACTAAAGTACTCCTATCTATGGCGACAACACTTGCCCCATTTATTGAGTGCTTTACAGTTTATATCTTGGTATCATATACCTCAAAAGTGTTTCAAGTTTATTTCATGACACCTTCAAGTGGAGATGTCTGTTACCTCCTTCTTCTTTAGTTCTTCCAGATAGAGTGGAAAATTCCTTTTCCAATGTCCTGGCTTTTGACAATGGTGGCAATTGCCTCTCTTGGTCATGCCTCCTTTGGCCTTGAGATTTGAAGACGCCTTAGGTTGTTGGCTGCATCAGAACCCTTCTTAGCTTTGCCCTTGTCCTTGCGCTTGGACTTGCCTTTCTTGCTGTTGATCATCATCACAGACTTAGGCTTGTCCTTCTTCATCTATGTCTCAGCTGTCCTCAACATGCCTAACAACTCTATCAACGACTTGTCAAAGTTGTTCATGTTGTAGTTCATCACAAACTGACTGTAGGATTCTGGAAACAATTGTAGTATCACGTCAGTAGCCAACTCTTGGCTTAGAGGAAATCACAGTCTTGTCAGGTTCTCTACTTACCCAATCATCTTGAGTGTGTGAGGACCAACTGGATCTCCTTCTGTCATGACACACTTAAACATCGCCCTAGAGACATCATATCTCTCTTGCCGTGCTTGATCTTCATACGTGTTCTTGAGATGATAAATTATCTCAATGACACCCATGTTCTCATGTTGTCTCTACAACTCGTGGTTCATTGAGTACAACATCAAGCACTTTGCATCAATGGCATCATCAGAATGCTTCTTGTAAGAATCCCTTTCTGCCTTTGGTGCGGTAGGAGCAGGTTCCTCTGGAACTGGAGTATCTTGGACATAGAGCTTTCACTCTTGAGTGAGAACAATTCTCAATGTCCTAAACCAATCATGGAAGTAAGTCCCATTCAGCTTGTCCTTCTCAAGGACCGATCACAACGAAAAGTGATTGTTGTTTGTTGTCATTTTTGCTACAAAAGGAAATATATGCTATTTAGTCCAAAACTCAATTTTGACTTATTTGATTGATTTGAAAGGTTGATGACATAATTAGGACTTTAATTCATTATCACTCCCACTATTTTGTTCAAATTGATAGCCCTCACCATCAATTCGGAAGATTGCAACGTACAATCTTCTAGTGGGTCAAGATCCTAAAATCCTCTAAGTCATGGACCAGCTAGGGCTGTCACCCACAACTTAGATCTTCCAGGTAGGCAACTTTTGCCAATTGCATCATATACAACTCTTGAAAGATGTCATATGCAACTCCTTGCAATGATCACCTCTATGCCTCAAGGTGCTAGATCCTATCTAGGTCGCCTTGTTAAGTCTGACCCAAAGCCAACACGATGAATATGCACCCTACTAGGGAAGACCCACATATTCATCCTTCATGCTTCAACGGGATAGACGGTGCACCACGCTAGGGCGTGCCCACACTTGGCAGTTCAAGTTTTTCATGTGTGTCGCATTTGGAAGGCATCTAAAACTTTAATATTTAATGAGGGATTTGGTTTTTATAGGTACATATACATATCAAATCACCACAATATATAGTACGTATCATATACATGCTATATCCCACAGAAAACGTGCCAAATGATAAAAGTGATGATTATGGCCATCCTAATGTGATTCCTCGAGCCAAGAGGAATCACGGTCATCTAGGTCCACATCACATGCAACCTGTACAAGATGAAGTGCTATAGCCGTCCGAGTTGATCAAATCATCACATGAATGACCTGCTCGCCCTGGCCGATCGTCTGTGTGCCACCAGCCGATCAGTTGGCTCCTCCAACCGATCAATTCATCTAGTCGTTGTGCATCTCCTCATGACCGCCACAGGATCATCTCGCTCCACGAACCTGTCGTCATCAAATGTCCTCCGTTTTTTGACATAACAGGAAATAAAAGATCTATCCTATTTACATTTAAATTGGGAAACCCCGAGTTACATTCGATGGGAGCAAAGGTAGGAAAGAAATCTCGAGTTACATCAGGAATAGGAGATAGGGAATCGGTGCGCAGACCGAGATGCAAGCAACCACATACAACCAAACACACATACATAGGATTTATTGGCCATAACCATGCTATACATCCACCACAAAACTCATTTAAGGGTGACACATATCGAGTGCATTAATATTATATATCATATATGTATATTGGGATTTGTGAATTTAGGATTGGACATGCATAAAGCCAATTTTATTCTCATCATATGCAATAAATAAAGGCGACAAACCAAAATTGATCACATCGATAATCCTAAAGTATAGAGCAGTCGATGTGGCTCTGATACCACTTTTGGGTTTTAGGAGAGATAGAGAAGGTAGTGGAAATAAAATTTTCTTCTCCCAAACCTAGAACAAAGGAAATGCGTCAACGTCTATACAGTAGGAAGGATGGTTTGTAGAGGCGTACCTTGTTCCGAGGCTTGCTCGGTGACTATACCTCACGGCTTGTGCGGTCTTCGCCTCTGTTCTTGGACGGTGTCTGTACAACTCCTGGTCTCACTGGGACAGACACCTCCTGGTCTCACCAGGACTGTCGGGATTGACAGTTGTCCTCTGAGTGGTAGAAGTCTCTCGCCTCTGAAGCAATCCACAGGGACCACCTGGAACTCCGATCTCCTTGTCCCACAAGGAATCGGAAGGAGTCGCACCCTCCTGTCGACGTACTAGTCACCAAAACACTCTCCTGCCACTAGTTGTATTTCTGTAGTTGTCTTTCCCCTGTTGTGCCTCCCTTATCAGGTAGCACTTGCTTGAGATCTCTCTCGGTTACCAAAACCAGAGAGAACGACAACTTTGCAGAGCAACTGGTCCACTAAGTTGTTGTCCTGAGAAGCCCCCACTAGCCCTATATATATAGGAGGGTCATGGGACAAAGTTCTCTATCCCGGGCAATACAGGATTAATGCAGGAGTAGAAGGATTTGAGATTTTCCACAAAAACAACCAACTACGCCACATGAACCGATCGTTTCATACATGAAACAGTCGGTTGGGGAGTTGAGCCGATCGGTTCACACCTCAACCGATCGGTTGGGGCACTTGAGCTAATCGGTTTGCTTCTGAGTAGATCAGTTTGTGGTCCTGATCCAACTCAAATTGACTTCCAAATTGGTCTCCGATTAATCAAATATGAATCCTCGTCCAAATTGAATTTGTACACGTGAAACAAATTGTATTTGCAAAATAGTCTTCTCACTTTCCAAACGATCTCGGTTAGACCAGTTGAGCCGATCAGTTCAACCCTTGAACCGGTCATCTCAGCCTGTCTTGAGCTGATCGGTTCATCACATGAGCCGATCAGTTTACCAACCTAAGCCGATCAGTTCATCACATGAGCCGATCGATTGGAAGTGCAGACTATGCAAAATTAGCCAATTGCAGTTTCAATCAATCTGATACTCTAATCAATCGGTCCTACACCTTGAACACTATGATATTGAGCTATTAATCGATTGAGTGTTTAATTGAACTACTAAACTCCTTTAGTAATCAATCTAAACATTGTTTGTGGATAAACTCCTCTTCCAGGTTAAATCCTATGTGTGTGACCCTGTAGGTCCATTTCACGTTGGCAGTGAAAGTCCATAACATTTATGACTTCACAAACAAAGAGCAGTGCCTAGTCACACATCAGTGCTACCCAAGTGAAATAGAAAGTTGGAGAACAACTTTCAATCCTACAATATGTGAATGGTGTTACAGTGAATGTATAATTCCTTTGACACTGATATCCCGAATGAACTCTAGGCACGAAACAGTCATCCTGTCAACCTTCATTCACTTTCTTGATCTCAGAGTAGATTGGAGGAGATATGTATGACATCAATATCACATACAGATTCACACATGCATGCGCACGCCTATCTCGATCCTACTCATCAAGTGGCCAGGGATATCAAACTCCCTCAGGAGGGACAAATTCCATATCTACCACTCACCCCTCAAAAGCCCCATGTGTCAAAGCCACCCAATCATCACCTTTATAACAACCTATGTTTCAGGACTGCGTTTGATGATGTCAAAGTGTACCCAACGACATGTGTTGAGTGTAGTGATTTCAGGTCAAAGAATCACACTCACCACCATCACTGTGAGAACTGACTGTGACTACCATGTCATGGTTCCATGTGTCAAACTCACTGTGGGTTTGTCCGGTAAACTTGTTCTCTAACAAGTACCTATGTGTTTGGTTTGATATCTCCATATAATGACTAACGATATTTTTTCATCAACCAACACCACAATCTAGTCTTGTGTGTCATTTCTATCTATCTACCTTCCACAATGACATCCAACTAGGGACACAACAAGAATGTAAAAACTCTTAGCATCCGTATGATCTCATCGTTCAGGTCCTTAACCTGAAAGCATACATCATTGAGTACTGTCATTCTCTAGACATTCAATCTGTTCTATCATTATCTCATACATGACTGAACCAGAAAGAATTGGAAGCTTGCCTTTGATGTTTATCAAATCAATCTTAATGTATCCCACCAATCATCCCACGATTGGCTCTTAGTGCATACATACCAACAATTTAGCCATACCAAATCTAAAATTTTATCACAATTGTACTCAACCAATCATAAGACAACAACTCTACAATATCTTGAAAAAAAACACTAGTATCATGAGCTTGACCTACATCGTCTTCCTTAATATGGACCATCATAGGTGACACTTCTTCTAAGTCGCTTACTCATAGTGTCAAACCCTTGCAATCAGGACCTAGGAAGTAGAATAAGTCCTTTGCAATCCATGTAGGTTAATTGAATATCTTGGGGAGGAAGTGGAGGATGAACTGTAGGGGGTTTCTTAGGTGCATTGTCCTGCATATAAATATTCTCATATCAATTGTCAGTTATATAAAAATACAATCACAATGTAGATTTAGCATACATCAGTATAGACAAATCCCTCTTTGGGCCACACAACCACATCATCTTCTACATCACCTTTCATAATCGTGGTTGGGGTGGCCATATGACAGTGTTGTCTATTTCCAAGCGTCGTGGACAAGTATTGGTGTCACATGAAACACATCGACGGGATTTGAAACACCATGAATTATGTTTCTTGGAAGGTGTGGGTAAGCCTCACCCAATGCAATATCATATTCTTCTAGTATAAGATGACATGGCCTCAACATCTACAAATTTGTATTTAGCGTTATATATATACCTAAACACAAACATATTATACAAATCAATCTAAAAGACTACTAAATAAAAAAAACTTACAACAGAGGTGCTGGTTGACAGGTCCATGGGATTACTCCAATGACCTCTTTCATAGAGGGGTCCACCTTGTAGGAATATTGGGGTATCATATGTACTATTTGAGGAGCTGAATGAGAAGCATGATATTGTCTCATTGCTTCCTCTATTCCCTTTGCAATCATCTCTTGTACCTTCTCTTCTAAAAATCCTCCTTTTGGGATAGATTTGCGCTTATGCTCTGATGGCCTAAAGAAGGATCTTATACTGCTACCAGCTCCAAAAACCATAACACGCCCAAGATGCTCTGGATTACCTAGAGAAACTATCAATTGATCTGTTGTGCCCTCATGGATGAACTTGCCTTCTTTTCTTTACTTGTAGAGCTCATAATAATCATAATCAATAGTAATTGGTAAATAAAGCATAACAATAAAAGTCAAAGATGAAAGTGCACTTTGAGAGTTGAATTATACCATTTTATATCCACCTCAGCGGTTGCGGGGTTGGGTATTTCTCCAGATTGGGTTTTCCTCGCGGCTATCTACTCCTTGTGGTGAAGTAGAGGTGCATAAGTAGTAGAGGACTCAGTAGTCCCAAGAGTAGGCTGCTGAGAAGAAGACGCCTCCCTTATCTATTGGTGAAGCCTTGCGTAGCCACCTAGACTCAAGTTGTAGTTGTGAATGTTCTTTGCATGCCTTTCTTTTTGACATCGCTCAAAACTAAGTTAATCCAAAACATATGTTAAATATGTAATACAATAACTTCATAAGAATATATTCTAGATGAGGAGGCTTTATACCTTGAATGAATAGGTCTTTCTAAAAGCAACAAACATATCCCACACCTTCACGTAAAGATAGTCCCATTGCTCAATGGTTGCCCTTTTCTTCTTTTTCTTCTTCTCATTCATTATGATTTTTTTTGTCAGATTTGTCCTATAATTCCTTAGTATCCTCCCACAATGTTGTGACACCTTTTTATGATGTAGTTTCTCAACAAGGTCAAATATGCTCAGTAAAAGTTCATGTACTTAATGGGATATTCTTAAAGACAGAAGTGTAAATATTTTTAAAAAACATAATATCTCATAGATAGATCCTTCCATATTAAGTATTTCATGCCCTAATCAACTTTATTCCAAGATTCTACTATTATATCTGAGATGCTACGAGTGAGAACCCCTCGATATTGCAAAAAGGAACTATGATTCTTCCCAACACAATTTCTTGTATTGTCAAACTCAATGGCCAACTTCGATCCTTTACCCTTTTCTCTACTAAGTTGTTCATTATGGTGATGCCTTTTTTATATGTATGCTCACAATGCTCCTCAACAAGATCTTCAGGGCACACATCCTCAAGATGCTAAAATGGACATGAAACACATATAAGTAATAAAAATATCATTTTAAAAGTCCATAACCTCCCTAGTCATATGAACCTCAATAAAACTCCCTCCAGACCGATAATGATTTCAAACATCACCTTTAGAAACACTCATGTACCATTTACAAAAGGATATATTCATGCAAGAAAATCAGTCCCAAAATTTCACTTCCCTAGTCAAACAGACAACAATATGTACCATGTTATCAAAGAATGAAGGAGGAAAAAACATCTCAAGCTGGCACAAGTTAATGACCACTTCTTTTTGCAACTTATCGATATCCTTAAGATCAATAACTTTGTTGCATAGAGTGCTGAAGAAGAAAAAAAACATGGTGATTGCAAACATTACATGCTTTGTTCGTATAGTTGAATAGCCATGCTACATTAGAGTGTGACAATCATGAGATTTAAGACTTATTAGATTCAGATCCTTCATTGATAACAATCAATGGATATTGGAAGAGTATCCCTGTGGTACCTTAACATTAAGAAAACACTCATAAAAAGTTCTCTTCTCCCATTTAGACAATGAGTAACACGTATGAGGTAAATATGGTTTTCGATCTCCACTAAGTTTTGTTGTTAATTCTTTCTTTATTCCCATTTCACATAGGTTCATTTTGGATTTGATGTCATCTTTAGTCTTACCTGGTATATCTAGAAAAGTACTAATGACTCTATCACAAACATTTTTCTCAACATGCATGACATTGATACAAAGCCTAACTGCCAGATAACACCAATAAGGAAGATCCCAAAATTTTGACCTCTTCTTGTATAAAGATTTGTCACTCTATGTGGGAATAGTACATTATGATATCTTACAGAATGCATTGACAAAGTCTTTTACTCTTTCATAAATAAGCTCCCCTAGTATTGGTTTAGGGGAACTCCGTTCCTCATTCTATCCATTGAATACTTTGTGCAACCTTTGGTAAGGATGAACTTTTAGAAGAAACCTTCAATAACCAAGATATACAGTCTTGCCACCATGTTTTAGTCTTATTGAATTAATGTTCTCCTCACATATAGGACATGCTTTGGATCCTTTTATGTTGTATCTAGACAAATTCCCATATGTTGGAAATTCATTAATAGTGCAAAACAACATAGCATGCAAACAAAATATCTCTCTGCATGAAGCATAATAGGTCATCAAACCTTCTCCCCAATATTTCTTAAATTCATCAATCAGAGGTTCAAGATAAACATGATATAATTTCCTCACTGTTTAGTGCCCAATATCAACAATGACATCATGACATAGTTATTTTTAATACACAACCAGGGAGGAAGAATGTATATAACAATCATAACAGTCCAAGTGCTATGTTGGCTTCTCAATGTGTGTATGGATTCATCCCATTGGTACAAAGCCCAAGTCTTAGATTCATGAGTTCTTCACCAAATTCACGGTACAATAAATAAATCTTCTTCCATTGTCGGGAATCATCTACTTGTCATATGATCCTATCATTATTTTTCTTTGTCTCTGCATGCCACATTAAATTCTCTGGGTCCATGGAATTGGAAAACAAGCATTGAAATTGTGGTATTATAGGTAGATCCCACATCACCTTAGTAAGTGAGCTAGTTTTGGACTTCCCCAAAGTCGTCATTTTATACCTTGACGCCTCACATTTTGGACAATATTTCAAATCAATTTATTCCTTTTGAAATAATACACAGTCATTCAAGCATGCATGTATTTTGTTAGCCTTTATTCGCATTGGGAACAACATTTTCTTTAATTTGTATGTTGAAATTGGAAGATTGTTGTCTTCAGGATTAATTTCTTTCAACAAAGACATCAATAACTAAAGCTTTTGTTGTTCCATCTATTGTTAGCCTTTAGAGTATACAATCTAAACACAACATTCATCTTTGTAAACTTAGTACAACCAAAGTATAACGGTCTCTCGACATCATGCACAATGTTTCTAAATAAGGAAGGCAGATCGGTGTGCTCTATCCCACAACTATCTAGCATCGCATCAATCATGTCTATTGAAATTGAGTCATTCACGTCTACATCATTGTCAAAAATTTCTTCTTGAACACAAGTACTACTATAGACATCTAATGATCTCATAGTAGGGATCTCTCCATTGTAGTACCATTATTTATAGCCCTATACAATCTCGTTGCACATGACATGACTTTTGATTTTGTCAACAATGTCAGCTTTCAAGTTGTTACTGCAATTCCTATATGGACAATAGAAACTATCTCCATGTTGTTTCCTATGTTCCTCCACAAATCTTATAATCTAATAAAGACCAGCAATAAACTCCAAAAGTGTAGCAATTTGGAATGAACATCTATGATCTATCAATTCTATGATCACATAGAAAACAAGTATTGAATCAAGTGTTTAGTGATTAGGATTTATATATAAGGGTTTGTCATTTAGGTTTATCATTTAGGGATTATAATTTAGAGATTTAGGTTTGTCATTTAGGGTTCATCATTTAGGGTTTAGGGATAAGGTTTTATGGGCTAGGGTTAATTAGGGTTATTTGATTAGGAATTAGGGTTGATGGTTTACAAATTAGGGTTTAGGGTTCAGTGATGGATATGTGTACCACCAATCCCATTCTTGAACACCTAATCTCACTAGTAAGTGTATAATGTGTATTCGATTTTCAAGAAAATTTTGGGAGCATTTCCTCACAATTCTCCAAGTACACTGATGTAGATGGGCACATATCCACATACATTTGTACTTAGAGAACAAATGAGGAAGTGCTCACAAAACATCTTGAAAAATGAATACACATTACACACTTATATCCTAAGTGAGATTAAGTGTTCAAAAATAGTCCCAGACCGAGGACTATCCAATATTTACTACTAACGAGAAATTTTTGGAAGGGTTTCTAGGCCAAAAGATAATGTTTTCATTTATATAGCTATGATCTTAGTGTCATTATTCATATCATATGTGCTAAAAAATATTCATTAAGATAGGTTTAAAATAATACATACATTTTCAAGGAAGTGGGGTCTACATTTCATGTAATGTTGATGTTCCATCTTCTTTATATGATTATAATAGCATTTATGTCAATTAGGCATAAGAAAGGTTGAGGTTCATCAAGACATGAGAATTAGACTAGTTATGATTATTCAGTATAAATTCTAATTGGGTAAAAAAACTAAAGAATAAGAGGAGGAAGAGGTTCACCTCACATCAAAGTGGAAGTAGTAGAGGAGGTGACGATGGTGGCAATTAGAAATGGCAAAGTGGCAATGACAGATAGCAGAGAAGCAGACATCTCCGATGTAGGTAGAGAGTGGAAACAAACGACGATGGTGATGACGACAGAAGCTTGAGCAGCGACGAAATTGACGTTAGCACGACTACAACCAACATAGTGGAAATGATGATGATGAGAGAATCACTATAGCTAGGTATCAGGGGAGCAATGAAATAGAGAATGGGGAGGAAAAAAATTTCATGGGTGCTAATAAGTTGGACATAGTCACCGGTTGTTAGGTACAATCGATGACTAAATACTTACCCATTGGTTATGTAGACAGAAACCAATTATAGAGTCCCTTATCCAATAAAAATTCATCCTTAGTAATGAGTGTTGATATGGATGCCCAGAGAGCCAATCATATGATGATTGTAATGGCATATCTTGCAAAATATTTTGATTAATAATAAAGGCAATCTTCTAATTTATTCCATTGTATTAAGTTATGAGATAATGATTACATATTAAATGTCTAAAGAATGATCTTACTGAATGACATATGTTTTAGGTTGAGGACCTGAACAATGAGATCATACATATGTTAAGAGTATATGCATTCTTGTTATGTCCCTAGTCAGATGTTATTGTGGAAGGCTGATAGACAACAATAAAACATAAGACTAGAATGTGTGTTGGTTGATGACAAAATCTCATTAAGTCATGATATGTGATATCAAATAAAACACATAGATACTTGTTAAAGAATAGTGTATCAGACATACCCACCTTGAGAGTGATGCATGGAAACCATGAATGATAGTTATAATCATCTATCAAAGTGATGGTGGTGATTGTAGTTCTTAGACCTAAAGTCACTACATTCATTACATGTCGTTCGATGTACTTTGACATTATCCACCATGGCTGAATAAAGGTTGCTATAAAGGTGGTTCTCGGGTGCATTATGACACATGGAGATGACTGTGAGTGATGTAGATGGGATTTGTCCCTCATACATGAGTATGATATCCTGGCCACTTGATAAGTGAGACTGAGAAATACATGGCCATTCTCACGTGAGTCAAGATGTGATATTAAGATTACATATATCTTAGATAGTATGCTCTAGTTCAAGGAACGTGGATTGAACCTTGAAGAGGATGGCAATTCCATTCCTTGAGTTCAATCTAGATATCAGTGACAAAGAAATTATACAATCAATGTATCACAAATCATAGATTATAGGTTGAAGTTATTCTCCAACTTTCTGATTACTTGGGTAGAAATGATGTCTTTCTAGATACCACTCATTGCTTTTGATGTCATAAATAAATTATGAACATTCACTTCCAATGTAACTGGGAACCTATAGGGTCACATACATAGGATACTCTAGAATAGGAGTTTATTCTTGACTGATGTTTAACTTGATTACTAGTGTTAGGTATTCAATCTAAACAACAATGGTTGAAAATTGACTGACAGGATTGTGAACCAATCGATTCAAGTGTTGAACTGATCGATTCAAGTGTTAGGTCAATTTGAACCAACATATAGTCAGAACTCTAAAATGACTGGTTCAACAAGTGAACTGATCAGATCAGATATGTGAAATGTCTAGTTTAGGTTGTGAACTGATCATTTGGTTGATCAATATGATTGGATCAGGGATTAATGCTGACATCAAGTTGTACATTAATCAAATATTAAATGGCAATACAATTGAAAATAGAAAACACAGTAAAAACAACTGATTCAAGGGTTGGACCGATCGTCTCATGTGTGAACCGACCAGTTCACTGGTGAACTGAACAGTTCAAGGTTTGCAAGTTCTAGAAAATTGATTAAACTTTGTCCCTTCAAATCTCGATCAGAGTAGAACTCCTGAACCCAACCCTCCTATAAATAGAGGGGTAGTCAAGGCTTTATAGAGACACAACCATAAGCTCGAATAATTATTTGTCTTGTCTAGCGGAAGACACCAAGATGGTTAATCACTCGGTTTGTTAGCGAGAGGTCCCAGGATCGACCCCAGGCAACGGGATGAATAGAATGGACAATTTAAAAAAAATATTTGTCTTCTCACAATGGTGGTAATGTGAGAACCTGAGCAAGTTCTAACTGTCAAAGGGTGAACAACAATGAAGAGACAATTGGTAGAGAATGTCGAAGCTAGCACATTGACTAGAAGGGACAAATCTTTCTTGTCCATTCAACTAGAGTTCGTGGTGGTCCCTTTGGACTACCACAGTGGCAAGGAAGCCATTGCCACCCACTAGGAGGATGCAGTCAACTACCGTCCATGGTGATTAACCAGGAGGCCGCTGCTATTAGCTGTCTAGGTGCAACTTGAAGAAAGAAGCACACTGCATAGTCGCTAGACTTGCTCTAGGTTTAGGTATAAACCTTGCAACCCTCCTTCTCTTTACATATTTGTTAATGAGATCTACTATCAAAAGGAACTATGGTAGTCTAATTTTTGTTTCCATTGTCATATCTGATGCCATATTTTCCTACAAGGAGTTATACGTCAGTATTGGAGAAAACACTGATGACAGAGGCCCTTATCAAATAAGGACTTAGACGTCAATTTTGGAGAAGAGATCAACGACCGAGGCCTTTATTCAAATAAAAATGTCATCCTTAATAAGGACGTAGGTGCCAATTTTGGTGGACAAACTGAAAACACAGATCAATTTGGGGGGAAATATATTTTCTTAGGGATATGGAATGAATCCTCTGGCATTAGGAACTTCCTACAAATCGACACTACACGTAATACTTTTTGTTGTAGTGGAAAATACGTACAATATCAGTTTCTCGATAGCTAAACAGACGACAGATGTATTTTTGAGGAATAATTTATTTTGTAGGAAGGGGTATGTCGTCATTTTGGGCAAACCAACGCTACACTACATATTTTTGGAGGCAAATCTTTTTTTTCTTCTAAAAAACGAATTTTGTGGGTTATCATGAACATCTGTTTCTTCCAAAAGTAATCGACATTATAGAAAAAGTGGTACGCATGTTTTTCATAATCGACATGACTTGACCAACAGTGACGTTTGTGCTCTAAACTCACACTGTAGGTGTTATGGTGACCATTTTCCTTTGAAATAGACATAAAGAAAAGTGAAGTTAGAGGTCAGAAATGTACAAGTGATTTGAAAAATCAAGCCTGATATCTTGTAGTCAACATGAGTTATAAATTTAGATGCCATGGAAGCATGTAGTTGGAATTGTCAAGACTAGAACAATTATCAATTGATTGTAATTTCAAGAACTAGTCATGAAAAGATAATCATTCAAGACAACAAATTCTTGATAACCATTTTACATCTCTAGTCATGTGGTTTAGAAAAAAGGTATCATATTTAAGCATGAATAAGAATAAGATCAAGTTGTCTTTAATACAGGTAACAATTCTAGAACTAGAAAATAAATATTATTGTTATATCAAAAGTAATAAAATAGATCTAGATCAAGCAAGAATTATGATCACCAATTATTTCCACCACTAGACCTAAATGTCATGTTCACATCCTTATTTTTTCAACAACATCTCGGTGTATCTGAGTAGTTTTTAGGGAAGGAGTATGAAAGTGAAGGGTAGTCTTTCCCTGGATTTAAAAGAGTCAAAAGGAGCAAAGAGTGATAGCGTATTTAGGGGATAATTTATAGCTTCTTAGAGGGTTAGGGTTTCATGATCGTAGGATACATTTAGGGTTTTAGAAAGTGTTGAAAACTCTCTTGTGGGTGAAATTAGGATGTCCTGGTGCAATAGGTTAGCTTAGTAAGATGTTACATGGTCCCATATCATAAGATCGATTCCTCTACATGTTCCCTATGGCAGAATATTCCTCTCTACATGACATATATCTTGAGGAAAATAGGTTTTTTAATGGATCAAAATTTCATGTTTTGATTAGTATTATATATGGAAGGTCATTGACGCTTGCATTTAGTCCAAATGTCATCTTTTTAGGATTGGTTTCATGCAGTGAGATGCAGTCTTGGATTGAATTTGAGTCAGAAAAGAAAAAGGAAAGAGAGAAATAATTTTTTTGGGATTTCCCCCCTTAAAAAAAAATAGTTAACAAAATATAACTTGAATATGGAATTGAATTGAAAAGAGACTTAATTTTCAATCAATATTGGAATTGAATATTCAATTATTTCATAATTCAATTTAGTTTTTTTTAAAATGGTTGTGCAAATGCAGTGACAGTCGAAATTGCATTAAACTCTATAGAAAGTATATCCTTTATCCTTGGACCGTTGACTACTGGAAAATTCTTGAATGGAAGTATTTTATAGGCTGAATATACAAAAAATGTGTAGTAAGAGGGATATATTCCATTATTATCCAGAGAGTCAATCTCATGGAAATCCTTGATTTACTGAAAAAAGATGTGGCTTTAACACTAGCTGATCAAATGGGAGGATCCCTTATGTTAGAATCCCTAATGTTACTATTTAATAACCCAACATATTACTACCAAAGTTGTTCTCCCAATCAATAAGTAGTGTAGGCAACTTATTCATGGTTAATACATGGGAACTATGTTAATGTGTTTTCTAATCCCATGTAGTCCTCAAGGGAAGATTATATGGTCTCAAAGGAAATGTTGACCATGTTAATGTTTCTTTTGATTAATACATGGTTTTTATTGTATAATAATATTATGAGATAGCTAGCAGAACATACAACTACCTAAATTATGAAATAACTTTTTTGAAATAGTTTCTTGTTAACTATCTTTAAAACCTTACAAATTATCACATGGATACCTATTTTATGATCTCTAGGATTTTTTATTTATCTTGTCGTCACATTAGCCTCAAAATGATATCAACTTGGTATTTCATGACTTATTAATCTCATGGATGGTGAGAAATTCACCACTTAACCAAATAGAGTATATCATTGTCCTACTATTAACCATGCCTTGAAAATATCAAAACTCATGATTCATCCATGAAAAATCTAGACAATGATACTTTTATTCATTATATAATTTATTCTTTCTAATTTCAATGACTAATTTGTAAGATCAATAATTTTTTAAATTGAATTATATAAATATAAGACTTGATTTGATAAGCAAATCCTAGTTATAATTGATAGAATAATAAAGCTATCCAATTTGTGGCATGGGTGCAACCCATGGCCCAAGTAAGACCAAGAACTATTTGCTTTGCAAATAGGTCCATGTGGCACAAGTTTGAAAAACAAAAGGAATTTGTACATAAATAAATAATAATGCCTTTATGAATTGTTAGATAATCGAATATGGAATAATAGAAAAGTTTTCAAAATATTCTAAGATAATTTTTTATTTATATAATTAATTGATTAATTATCTAACCATGAATGCCAACACAAGTTTTGAGGCATCAAATAAAGATTTTTGATCTGAATTTTGGAACACCTAAACATAATGCAAACACTAAGATAGTAATAGATTTTGAGATAAAGAGGACTTTCCATATGATGTGGATAATTGTTTTAAGGAAATACATAAGGACAAGTTTTGCCTGAGAAAATTATCCCAATAAATCCCAAAAAGATAAATATAAGTTTAGAAAAATATTAGCAACTTTAACTCTAAGTTTTATAGCAAAAGAACGCTTCTAGTAGCCTATTGGAAATCGAGAAGGAAGAGGGATTTGCTTGTAATAACTATATATTGTTTCCTTTGTTTGAAAAAAGAGAAAAGGGTATCTAGAAAATGGTATCAATATGAAATTCTTGGATAATAAAGGAAGTATCTAGTTTAGGGACCAATTGGAGTAAATATGAGAGATATATTAATTACTTAATTTCCAAAATCAAGGTTTATAAGGGGGTCCCTGTGATATAAAATAAGGAAATTAATATTTTCATGCTCATGAAAAGTACTCAAGATAATTTATGAGTTAGATAATCCAATTGTAGGATTATAGAAGAAAATCTAGGAAGTTCTAAGATATTTTGTGGCCAAGATAATTTAGTTGGTAATTATGTATATTTGCCTTTGCAACCAAGTTTCGGTTGAATAAGGGAATAATGAAGGAGGTTTCTTTTTCCCAATGGAAGGTAATAGTATGAATAGAGTTCTTCCAAAATAATGATATGAAGGGTGGTTTCCTTTACATGAGTTTTGGGTCTATAAAGTAAAACATATGATATTGTTATTATAATGACAGGAGGGAGGAATATAGTTGTTACTTTTCTAGCATGATGCACTGCCAATTGTATAAGGAAACTTTATGGAAAGTAGACCCATCGATCTCCAACCCTTATGCTATATAGAAAGTGTCATTAAGTGAGATGGACTACCCCAATCCCGTCCTTTCTTTTCGTGCATTCTTCCACATCAGTGTGGTAGAAAATCTCTCTCCATTGATCATGATAATGCTCTTCCTCATTCATGATGGTCTCGTTGTATCTCGTAACATGGTGTTTCCATAATGACATAGAAGTCTAGGATCTTCTGAAGTACTTTGCCCCTCATCCCTTTCCTTCTAAGTCTCCATGGAAGAGGACACCACACCACCCCATGTTTGAGGTATAGATTCTTATTTTGTTTAATTCGTAGAAATGGCTAGGGTTACCCAAATACGACAAAATTATATACCAAATTGATAGGGAGAATGAGTAGAATCCAAATAAAATTAGTATCATTACATGGATATGATCCTAATTACAAAATTAGGGCTAATACAGTGTTAAGTGGTGATTATATATAAGGAAGGCCAAGATCTAATAATTAACATGTTGAGTATATAAAAAATGTTTACTTTGAGATATAAAATGATATTGATGAATATAATGGGAATCTAAAATGATGATGATAATGATGATGGATACTTAGGGTTTATAGACTAATAATCATACATGTCATGAATTAGGGTTTTAAAAAACCAATGATCATAACTTGGCATGTTATTAATACACTTAATCTAATGTAAGTATGTATAATGCAAGTATATGATATGATAATTAGGTTTTTACCTAATGTTTAATATGTGATGGAATTAGGGTTTGCATCCTTTTCCTTATCCATACATGAGACAATCCTAAACTCTAGATTAGGAATCGAGTAGGGTTCAATATGAATAATATGATGGTGATAGTTTAGGATATACATACATGTAAATTAATTGTTGACTACTTAGATCCATCTTTGGTTTCTTGATTGGATAATTTTCTTAAAGTAATAGAAGTATGATTGCATTGTATACATGGTTCTACATTAAGGTACGTGGTTATGATTATGAATACTCACATTATCGACTTCTGGTATTTCCCAAGGATTTCTCGAGGATTGATGAAATAAACTATTGGTTGTTTATTTACACTTTGTTCAATTATAATGGCATTATGAGTATCACATAAAGTAAGATATCATATTCTAAACCCTAGGATGACATGTATCAAGGGGTGATGCCCATGAGCCATGTAGAGGACAATGATTGCACCCAAGATAGCACATCAGTTTTGGGTTAGAATATGTAATCAAGAATCTAGTTCTTATTTCCAAGTGATTGATTAGTTATATGTTGTTATATTACTTGCACACTTTTGTATGCACCCCATGTACACAGTATAACAATATACTGATCCACATTTTGGTTTGTCAGTGATTTAGGTAATTGCAAGATATGAAAACACCAAGACATGATAGAATAGATGAAATTACTTGAAGACATAAAGCTAAGTAAAGGAGGATTAGTTAGATACTTCTTCTCATATGTATAGCTTTCATGTGGGAAATTCATGTAACTCCTTAGAGGAGCATCATTATATATCTTGTAAATAATATTTTTGAAAAAATACAAATTATTTTCTATATGTGTTATTTGATAAATATAGATCTTGGGAACTTTAGGTACTGCCTCTCAACTTTAAGGTCCTATCTTAATTAGTTAACGCTGAAAAGTGAGGTCCATTTAACCTTAATAATTCTCTTGAATGTTACAAGATACAACAAGACCATCATGGATGAGGAAGATCATTTCCATGATGTAGGGAGACAGATTTGCTACCACACTATTGTGGTAGGATGCACAACAAGGAAGGAGCAGACTGGGGTAGTCCATCTTCTCTTCATACCACTTCTTATATAGCACAAGAGTTGGAGATCGATGGGTCTATTTTCCACAACTTTCATTATGCAACTGGAAATGCATCATGCTAGGAAAGTAATAACTATATTCCTCCCTCCTATCCTTATAATAAGAATCTCATATCTTTTAATTTATAGACCCAAAAGTCATGTAAAGGAAACCAACCCTCATACCATTATTTTGGAAAAATTGTATTCACACAATTAGCTTCCATTGGGAAAAGGAAAAATCCTTCATTATTGTGAAACCTCGTGCCACAAGCCACGAGATAACTCCAAACTAAACGCGGAAACAACATTAAGAAAACAAATTACCAAAAAACACTACAATTCAAAACTGATTTCATTAAGCATCAAAGCTACAAAATCTTTACATATAAGTCCTCACAGGACGCTTGCATCAGATATCATATGTTACAAGGTTCTTACCTCAACATATTCCTATCATGTGTGCCATCAACCTGCTATGAGTGAAAGTTGTCCCATAAATATATACATATATAAATATACCTTAACTTGTGACATATCTTTACATTAAAAGGGTACATGAGCTAGAAACACGTATCAATAGCATCTTTGAAAAATACACCAAATAATCTCAAAGACCAGAGTGCATAGGGGTGACACTAGAACTCTAACACAAAAACACATACAAGCAACACACCCAACCTTATCAACTACCGTCCTTCTTGCTGCTACTCTGCCTCAATTGCACGATCTCTACCTCCTCGTGCATGTCTACATAAAAGATGTAGGGAACCCATAGGGTGAGATCCAAATTTCAACAAGAGATATAACTCTCCACCAATGCTATTATTAGAACATATATGAATAATTAAAGAATAGAGTAAAACTATAATTATGATAAGGAGGTTCAGTTACATGATACATTTAAAGAAAAATAGTATAAACAATTGCAATTGGATTGTGGAACATCTTATCATCATAAAAGGAATATAAAGAACATGTATATACTTTCTACAAACTAACAAGTAACACAAGAAAGGCAATGCTTCAACCAAAATACTCACATTTTATCCTATGAAAATGTACTACACAACTGATTATGTATTTTATTAAGCCCTAAGGATTTGAGTCGTACCACCCAAATTCAATCGATCATTGCTAAGTCAAAATCGGTGCCATATAAGGTCTATGGAAGAGTTAGAACCCACGACCTCACCCATCCTCATGGTCAGTACATGAGTACACCACAAAGATATATCAGTCAACTATAACCAGTGATATATTATAGTTAATTTGTGAAAATCCTATCCCACCTTGGTACATGTCATGACTCTAGTGAAACTGAGCTATGGCCCACAACCGCACTCCTACCAGGATATGACCTATAGCCAATCCTACGAAACTTCATAAACATGAAGTCACCAAGCTACGGACCGCAGTCGCACTCCTGCTAGGGTATGGCCCACAACCAATCCTGATGCATATACTCAACAATATATGACTCTAAGAATTCCTAGGGAAAGATTGTTTCACCATCCAGAAAGTGCTGACACTGAGACAGATCTATGGCACATGGAAAAACTATAGGAATTAAGTTCCACTGGATTAGTTAAGTCGATTAATGTGTCTTTTAGCATCAATCATGTTTCAATGTACAAAGGCAAAGCAAAGTATACAAAGTTAAGGGCATAGTATAGCTCCAGAAGATATAAATGTATGAGGTGTGAACTTATCACATTAACATCACATGAGGCCTGTATCACTACCATTCACAACATATTCATCATCATCAAAGCCATATGTAATGGTATATCAATTTCTTAGCTCATCATAAGGAATGTAACCTTGTACTGGGCAATAAGTCATTGCTAGGTCATAGGACCTATTTACATGATCCCTAAAGTACAAGTGCGTCAACATGCCTTATGAATGCTCATTCCACCTATATCTTATCATAACCACCATAGCCTTCACTTAACTATGCATGTTAGATAGCAACACCTGCATGGTTAGGAGTTCATAACAAAAGAGATAATCATTCTAACATCATATACATTCCATAAAAGGAAGCAATCAAGTTACATTATTAGGGTTAGGATTCCTCTTTGGCCAATTAGGGATTATGAAGCTAGCCTCCCAAGTTCATCACCCCCCATAGACGAGTATATTGGGTTAGAGGAATCTAATTAAGATTGATTAGATATTATAACAAATAGCACTTTACACGACTCATTCATTACTTATACAAAGATATCATTGATTGTCCAAGCATGCCCTTCAACTACCATCATCATCATGTTTCAACCAACCATCACATGGTTTCTCAATCCATCAACATCATAGAGAAACGACTTAACACCAACATAATGTGTTGGCCCAAGATCGACAAGAGGGTATCGGCCTAACACCAACAAAGGTGTATTGGTTTACATCAACATAGGTGTGTCAGTTTACCATTAACATAGGTGTGTCGATTTCCCATCAACATAGGTGTGTCAGTGCACCATCAACATAGGTGTGGTGGTTTACCATCAACATTGGTATGTCGGCTCACCATCAACATAGGTGTCTCAGTTTACCATCAACAAAGGTGTGTTGGCTCACCATCAACATAGGTGTGTCAGTTTTTCCATCAACATAGGTGTGTCGACCGTTCATCATCATGGTGTGTGGACCACTAACCATTATTAGTAGCAATCTAAAGCATGGCTATGGTATCGACCATAATCTGTCATGGATCACCACTATGGCTAGGGTGCCGACCTGTCAACAACATGGTGCATCGTCCTAACATCAAAATGGTGTCTCAGTCTTTCACCAATGAGGGGTATCAACATATCACCAAAATAGGATGCCAGCCTAACCTCATCATTGTTTATCAATTTATCAACATCGTGGTGGATCGGTCTATCATCAATAAGAGGTATCGGCCTATCATCCACATGGGATATAATGCCACTAACCATCACAGGTTACAACTATGACTAGGGTGTCAGGCATAAGCCATCACAACTACATTAATGGTTAGGGTGTCTTCCACAAACCATCATGGGTTACAACAATAGCCTAACTAGGGTGACAAGCACAACATTATATGGCCAAGACCATCACTAAGGAATGACCAAGGTCGACACAGGGAAAAACAATATATGAAATAGTAAGAAACTCATCCTCATCAAGGAAAAAACCCCACAAGATAGACATCTAAACATGTTTCAAGAAAGAACCACGTTCAAGGGTAAAAGATCATGCTCTACACACAACAAAACAACAAGATAAGTAGGGTATTGAATTTCTTTCAAATAAACAAGACTTCCTTCACCAAAATAGTTCATAAGATCATCATCAAGTACTAGATTATTGGGGAAAACAATTTAGAGAAATGAAATAAATAAATGCACAAGTAAAGAGTGCAATAATAGAGAGTCTAAGAGCTATATAACCCACCTTGAGAAGTTCACCACCAAAGATGTAAGCTCCAAGCACACAATCCAAAGGTTGAAGATGATCCCCCAAGGGTCCCAATCTCGATCACAACAAATCCTCCAAGAGAAAAAGATACCAAGGTCAAAAAGGAGAAGAAAGGCAACCCTAGCTTATCCAAAGAAGAGAAAGAAAGAAAAGAAAGAGGGAACTTCATCTTGACATGCCTCATGTCCCTAGAGATGAGAGTTCCTATTAGCTAAATAGGACATTATCTCATCTTCTCTTTTGATGATGACAAACATTTCTTACTTGTGGATTTAACTTGCTCTTTAAGTGTTTCAGGAACCTCTTGGCAAACTCAAAACTAGAATATGAAGTTCTTTAAGTAAAACATTTATATGTGGTTATTTGTATTTCTTGCTTAGAACTCATGTAAAATTAAGCTTTAGACCAAGTCCACCTATCCCAAATCCATTCACATATAAATATAAAATGTCTTGGATAGGCAGGTCTCACTAGATAATCATTAAATAAGTGTTCCCAAAAAATTATCCATCTGTTATAGTCTCTCGGTTGAAATCTTTGTGGACCGAGCCTCAAGTTAGTCGAAGACTTTATCGACCAAAACAATGATCGGTCGAGGACTCAAGACATCAAAATTGCAAATTTATTACGAGTCAAACTAAGTCAAAAATTAGAGTCGTTGTTATACCTTTGACCAAATTATCTTTGACTGACTTATAGCCGTTGAAATATGGCACGTCCTGCCTTGGATCGATCGAGAAAATCTTTGATTGAGTTGTTGTTTGGTCGAGAAATTGGTCGACTGAGGAACGTTCTGGAATAGATCTTTTATTTTGTTCAAACTAGCCATTGTATCTAAATTAACTTTGCTCAAACAACTATTTGACCCTCTAGAACCCTCTAGACTCTCCCGAAAGATGACCTAGACATCCATACTTCATTCCTATAAATAATAGTGGTCTAGAGGCATCCCAACGCATACTTGCATACATTAGATCTTGAGCAATAAGATATGTAGCTATCGTTTTTGCAATTCGTTCAGAGCAACATGACTTCATGTCCTAGACATTAGCTTACCCTACCACCTTTACTACAACCTTGATACATCCTTAAGTGGTCTGGTTCATAAGCTTGATTCATAAAGACACTGCATAACATATTTGGTGTATTTCTTCTTCCACTCTTATTTCTATTACTTGTGATTGTGGTTGATCTACTTCCACAAGTGGTGGTTCTCTTCCTCAGACCTTGGTGCATCCATAAGGGAAGAGGTGTGGTGGTTCTCTTCCTTGGCCCTTGGTTCATTTGTAAAAGAAGAGGTGTGGCGGTTCTCTTCCTTGGCCCTCGGTGACTCCGTAAAAGAACAGGTGTGGTGGTGCTCTTCCTCGTCCATCATCATGTCCATAAAAGAAAAGGTTTGGTGGTGTTCTTATGTGGCTAGTAAAGAGGAGGGATTTTTGTGTGACAAACATCTTATAATTTGTCCTCACTGATAAATTAATAAAAGTGTTTGTTGCAAATCCTAGTTGGCAACAACTAGGTAGTGGACTGACATCGTAGACGGAACCACTCTAAATATCGTCTCTCTTTTGGTTGCCTCTTTTATTTCCATTGCACTTTAAATTTATTTAAATATTTTATAAACTCTATTCCCCCTCCCACAAGCTTCCAAAAACTGAACTAGAGAAATGGGATGCAGAAATGGTAAAACAAGATACATTAAATGCAAAGGCTATAAGCATACTTTACTGTTCATTATTTGCAACTAAATTTAATCATATATCCACTTGTGACACCGCTTATGAAATATGGAACAAGCTCTCCATAACTCAGGAGGGTACCAAACAAGTGAAAAATACTAAGATTGGTATGCTGAAACATAAATTTGAATTATTTCATATGCAACCTAACGAAAGTATTGCATAAATGTATGCTACATTTTCTAACATTGTAAACATCCTAAGTGCCTTGGGAAAGAACATAAGTGAAGAAGATCAAGTATAAGAAATACTTAGATCACTGCCCATAAAGTACATATCCAAGGTCACTGCCATCGAAGAAGCAAATGATCTTACAAAACTCAAAATGGAGCAGCTCATCGAAAATCTAGAAATAGATGACATGATTCTAGAAGAAGAAGAGAAGATCGAGGCTGAACAAAACAATGAGAATAAGAAGAAAGACATTGCTCTCAAAGCCACCTCCAAGTTGTCATCAAAAGCCACTCAACAAAACGACGATACAAGCAGCAAAAATGAGGATGATGTTTTAATTATAAATGGTAAGAAGTATAAGCATATTCATTCTTCCAGGTGTTTTGAGTGCGGAAAGAAGGGCCACCTAAAGACTGAGTGTCCTAGACTCAAGAAGAAGAAATCCTCATCAAAGAAGAAGGACAACGGAGAAAAATCCTAGAAGTCCATTTGGGACCAATCAAGTGATGAAAATGGGAACAGTGAAGAAGAAGAAATAGAATGTGTCATGGAAAAAGATGATGAAGAAGAAACAAATGAGGTAGATATTTTTGAATTATCTAAGGATGAAATAGTAAATAGTCTTGAAGAAATTCATGCAAAGTACATTGACTATAAGAAACAAAGAAGAAACTTTCAAAAATTACTGATGAACTTTATGTTGATTTGGAAAATATTAGTTCTGAAAATGATACTCTAAGGTACTCAAATAATGCTTTACAAGAATTTGTTGAAAGTTATAAGCATAAATTTCTTGCTCTTGAAAATAACAATAGTCTTTTATTTCTAGAAGAAGTTGACATGCTTGCTAAACTTAATGATTATTAAACTCAACCTGTCTTGTGCAATCATGTAGACTATGACTCTTTAGTAAAAGAAAAAGATGCTTTACTTTAAAATCTTTCTATGTTGAACTTAGATCTAAATAAGAAGACTGCCAAAAATGTTGATTTGCAAAAAATGAGTTTCTAGATTATTGCAAGGAAATAGAAATCTTGATAATATATTAGTATATACTTGCAAGCAAATAGGAAGAAGAGGTCTAGGATATGTGCCTATGAATCAACACTCACATATGCCTAGAACAAAAATGAATTTTGGTCAAAAGACTAGAACCATGTATGTTCCTTAAAATAATATTATGGGAAAGAGAAATGAAATATCTTGTACATCATGTCATTATTGCCAACATTTTGGTCATTACTCTTTTGCATGTGAATATAGGAAGAAGGGAACAACTGGCATGGTTTGGGTCCCTAAAAATCCAACTTAAAATGAAAAGAACATCTTGAGATTATACCTATTCTTAATATGATAAATTAATATTATCTCATATCAACAATAATTTGATTCTCATTTGCAAATTTTTAACTTATTCCTATGTATGGGTAAATTAATACAAGTTATATGCATATTTACTCTAACCATTATTTACTCCACTTGGGTATCAAAAATCTATCATTGTATGATTGGATAGTTGATAGTGGATGCTCCAAACATATGGCTGGAAACAAACATGCTTTTAAAACACTTCAGAAGAAAAAGGGAGGATCAGTCACATTTGGAGACAATGGCAAAGGAACCATCATTGGAATAGGTAACAGTGGAACAAATCTATTTTTTTGGTCGGTCAAAAAGCGTGTTACTATAGAAACCAAAAACTTTGGGCACAAAGTACCCCATTACATCAACAGGAGCTTAACAACTCAAACAAAGATAAAGCGCCCCTCGCAGGGGGAAACACACAAAATCTCTAAATGAAATAGAACTAAGAAGACCTATCAAACTACACAAGCTAACTCCAAGCAAACCTATCAGAAGAAGCCTATACCAAACTACTATTACATGCATTCAGCATACCCACAAATAGTAACAGAGCTTAACATAGAACAAGACTAATATTTCTGCCTGAAGTGAGCCTTAAAGCTTCTAACCTTCTTATCTACCAGAACATCAGGATTTTAAAAGGGCAAGGTCACCCAAAAAAGAACCCCAAGATAACAGATCAGCATAGAGGCTGATCTAGCCAAAACAAGAACAAAAAAGACCAGCACGTTTAAGCCACAGAGCAAGGGGGAAAGAAGAACAGCTCCAAATCACTCCTTCATGCTTGACACAACACCAACTATCCATTAGAAGTACCCACAAAGTGTGGTACTATGTCAAGATTAGAGAGATCTTTGTCGCTATCATCTCGCCCAACAACCAAATAGCTGACCTGCGAGGTCCTTGATCTTCAATGGATGTTGTTAACACAGCACCAATCCATCAATGTCGGAGAAGACACCAAGGCTGCTAATCACACATAGACATTCCTACAAACACCATGAGAGCACTAGAAGCATCAGTAGAGTGACTGTTGTTGGCGTCAACCTAAGCAACAAAACCTAAAGTAGCTCCTCATCCACCCAGCTTCTGTTCGCACAGTAGCCTAGCGCCGAACACCTAGAAGGCATTCTTGAGCTCGCACAGAGACACCTCCATAGCACCTCAAGTGGCAGCAGCCAGCCTGCCGACGAATGTCAGGGCACACCTGGAGCAGCATCGGCGTTTGAATCCCCTATGGAAGGCAATGAGCCGAGGACAGATGGGAAACCAAGCAGAGAGGCGCCACCGGACAGGATTTGGGACACATCTACTCGTTGGGAAATTGCCGCCAAGCGAACTCGGGTCAAGCCCTAGGTACCCTTCCGCCGGTCAAGTTGCCAGAGACCAACCTGCATCGGGATGCCAAGGAGGCCGACCTAACGCCTGCAGAAGGACACGCATAGAGGAAGACCGCCGGAGTGGGAAGAACAAACCCCACACCAAAGGGTGCTCCACCAGTACCGCAAACCTTGAAGATCGGCCGATGATACGCCATCGATCAGCCTTCAAAGAACCCATCCTCCGCCAAAGCACCACGCAAAAGCTAGGGCAGGGTCAGGATCCATCGTCCTCCAGGAGCCAAGGTTACACTCGGGGCGGGGTCGAGAGGTGCTAGTGAAGGAGAGGGAAGGCCCTTCCAGCACCAGCGAGATAGGCGGCAGTGAGGAAGCCAGATCTGGTAGAGAAGGGCTCTCTCCCAACCTTCACTCTTGAACGGAAAGGGTTCGACTGGATCGACATGCCCAACCACTTCCCAGAATCTGCTTCACGCGGCACCGCACAATCCCTCACCAGGCCTCACCACCGAGTCGACGCCCTTCGACAGCTCCCTCTTTGTAACGAGCCACAGCAGCACACACCTCCCAGTCGAAAACACACCCAGAACGAGAGAGCCAGGGGGAGGAAGACGCTAGGGGAGACGATCCCTCCCCCCAGCGGAGCCGCCGGGGTGTTCCCCAGTGGAACAAATCTTATTATTAAAAATGTTTTATTAGTAGATTGATTGCACCATAACCTGCTAAGTTTCAGTCAATTATGTGATAGTGGGTATGATGTGTTCTTTAACAAAATGTGTTGCAAATTTCTTAAAGAAGACACTAATAAGGTAGTATATGTTGGAAAAAGGATAGGAAATCTATATATTCCTAGACCTAACTCTATGAAATCAATCACTGGAATATGTCTTATTGCAAATGATGATAAAAATATATGGCATAAAAATTTAGGACATGCTAGCACTCATATTATCAAGAAACTAATTAAGAATAATCTTGTTTGTGGTTTTCCTAAAATATCTTTTGAAACTTCTGAAAATTGTGAACCTTGCACACTAGGAAAAAAAAGTAAAACTTCTTTTAAAGCCAAACAAATTCTTAGTACTTCCAGACCTCTTGAACTTATACATATGGATTTGTTTGGACCTATGAGAACACAATCCATAGGTGGAAAGAAGTATTGCTTTGTTATTATTCATGACTACAACAGATTTGCTTGGGTACATTCTCTTTCTGGTAAAAATGATACTATTGAAATATTCATCAAGTTCTACTCAAAAATTGAAAATCAAATTCAAAATAAAATATGCACCATTAGGAGTGATCACGGGGGAAAATTTGAAAATAATATTTTTGAAGATTTCTTCTCATCTAAGGGATACACCCATAATTTCTCTACTCCTTACACTCCATAAAAAATGGTTTTAGTTGAAAGGAAAAATCATTCTTTACAAGAAATGGCAAGAACTATGCTTTTAGAATATAATACACCAAAAGACCTTTTGGGTTGAAGCTGTTAATTCAGCATGTTATGTTCAAAATAGAATATCAATCCATCCTCAACTTAAAAAGACTCCATATGAAGTTGTGTTTTCTAAGAAACCTAGAGTAGATTATTTTCATATCTTTGGAACATCTTGGTATATTTTAAACACCAAAGAAGATAGAGACAAATTTGACCCTAAATCACAAAAAAAGGATTCTTCTTAGGATACTCAAGCTCGAGTAAGGCCTACAGAATCTACAATACAGTCTCTAAGAAAGTGGAAGAATCAATACATGCAAACTTTCATGAAAATCCAACTAGCAATGAAAATGAGTCAATAGAAAATGATCTTCCTCTAGTAATTGAAGATTTAACTATATATCCTAAAGGTGTAGAAAATGGTGAAAATGAGTCAAGTAAAGATCAAAATGAATATTTACATGAATCTATTCCAAGAATAATCAAAGACCATCCACAAGATCTTATTATTGGAAGTCCTTTTGATAAAATGAAAACTAGATCCTCTTTTAAGGATACAACTAACATCGCCTTTGTATCCATGATTGAACCCAAAAAGGTTGATGAAGCTATGATAGATGATTATTAGATAATTGCAATGCAATAAGAATTAATACAATTCACTAAAAATGATGTATGGGATTTACTTCCTAGACCTAAAGACAAATCCATTCTTGGAACTAAATGGGTTTTTCATAACAAGTTAAATGAATCTGGGGAAGTAGTAAGAAACAAAACTAGATTAGTTTCCGAAGGCTATAACCAACAAGAGGTAATTGACTTTGATGAAACATATGCTCCTATAGTAAGACTTGAATCAATTCGAATGCTATTAGCTCTAGTTGCACATAAAAACATTAAAATCTTTCAAATAGATGTTAAAAGTACATTTCTAAATGGAATAATTCAACAGGAAGTTTATGTTGCTCAACCTCCCAGTTTTGAGGATCCAACACATATTAATCATGTCTTTAAGTTAAAGAAAGATTTATATGGTTTAAAACAAGCCCCTAGAAATTGGTATGATCCACTTAAAAATTGTCTATTTGAAAATGACTTTTCCATGGGAAAACCAGATCCTACTTTATTCATTAAAAGGTATGATTTGAATTTTCTTATTGTTCAAATTTATGTCGATGACATCATTTTTGGTGCTTCAAATGAATATCCATGTACACAATTTAGTGATATTATGAAAATGGAATTTGAAATGAGTCTAATGGGTGAGTTAATGTTTTTCTTGGGTTTTCAAATTAAATAAACTCCTCATGGTATCTTTCTTAACCAAGAAAAATATACAAAAGAACTTCTAAAACACTTTAACATGGAAAATTGTAAACATGCATCCACCCCTATGGGTACTTCAACTAAAATAGATAAGGATGAAAATGGGGAACCAACCGGTAATTCTTTATTTAGAGGCATGATTGGTAGTTTGTTATATCTAACTACTTCTAGACCTGATATTATGTTTGATGTTGGTTTATGTGCTCGTTTTCAATCCAAGTCTATGAACTCTCATTTAACTGATGCTAAACGAATTTTGAGATATCTAGCTGGTACAATTGACTATGGCGTATGGTATCCAAGAGATCACAACTTTGACCTTAAAGCTTATACATACGCTGATTACGCCGGTTGCCATTTTGATCGCAAAAGTACTAGTGGTGGTTGTTTCTAACTCAGGAAATCACTTATCTCTTGGTTTAGTAAGAAACAAAATACCATTGCTTTATCCACCACCGAGGCCGAATACATGACAACTAGTTCTTGTTGTGTACAAGGATTATGGATGAAACAAGTACTAAACAACTATGGTTTTTCTCTATCATCAACTCTGATTTTTTGCGATAATGCTAGTGCCATAAATCTATCACATAATCCAATTTGTCATAGTTGAATAGATCACATTGAAATTCATCATAATTTTCTTCATGACCACATTGCTAAAAATAACATTTGTCTACATCACGTAGTTACTAAAAATCAATTGGTTGATATCTTCACAAAACCTCTTACTTTAGAACAATTTTGAGTTATACGAGATAGATTATACATTGTTCCTCTTGAGGATGTTTATTTTGATCTATTTGTAAATTGATGAGTTTTATCAAGATTTTCTCTCTATTTTTTGGCATCTCTACATCATGGAGGACTTAACATTCCTTCCCATTAGTTTAGAATATTTTTTAAGGATTTATTTCTTTTGATTTATGGTGATTTTTTGTGAAGGACTTCACACTCCTTTCATTAGAAATTATAAATTCTTATTTCGTGGTCATACGCCTGAATTTGACATTTATTTTATACATATATTTTTAAGGGGGAGTATCTCACTCAGGGAGTCATCTTCTCATTTCTTGGTTTACCTTTTTGAGATGACAAAGGGGGAGAAATATTATGCAAAAACTTATATCCTTGAGCATGTCATTTGAGCTTTCACGTTTTTACCAAATACTCTACCATATATTAATTGTTGCAATTCACTTTGAGAGTTGGATTATATGTCCCATACTTCCCAAATGTGAATATGCACAAATTTTGAAATACTCAAGGAAAACTTCACTAAGGTATGGATATTTATTTTTGAGTTTTTTCTTATAATTTAAAATGTTTTCCATCTTCAAAAAGGGGGAGATTTTTAACTATATTGGACATTCGCTCATCTTCTCTTTTGATGATGACAAACAATTTCTTACTTGTGGATTTAACTTGCTACTTTAAGTTTTTCAGGAACCTCTTGGAAAACTCAAGAGTAGAATATCAAGTTTTTTGAGTAAAACATTTATATGTGCTTATTTGTAGTTCTTGCTTAGAACTCATGTAAAATCAAGCCTTGAACCAAGTCCACCAATCCTAAAGCCATTCACATATCAATATAAAATGTCTTGGATAGGTAGGCCACACTACATAAATCATAAGATAAGTGTTCCCAAAGAATTTTACATCAGTTACAGTCTCTTGGTCAAAATATTTGTGGACTAAGCCTTAAGTCAGTCGAAGACTTTGTCGACCGAGGCAATAATTGGTCAAGAACTCAAGACATCAAAATTGCAAATTTATTACGAGTCAAACTAAGTCAAAAATTAGAGCCGTTGTTATACCCTTGACCAGTTATCTTTGACTGACTTATAGCCATTGAAGTATGGCGCGTCCAGACTTGACTCAGTCGAGAAAATCTTTGATCGAGTTGCCGTCCATTATAGAAATTGATCGATCGAGGAATGTTCTGCAACAAATCTTTTATTTTGTTTAAACTAGTCGTTGTATCTAAATTAACTTTGTTCAAACGACTATTTGACCCTCTAAAACCCTATAGACTCTCACCAAAGATGCCCTAGCCACCCATACTGCATTCTTATAAATAGAAGTGGTCTAGAGGCATCCCAACACACACTTGTATACTTGCATACATTACATCTTGAGCAGTAAGATATATAGCTATACTTTTTGTAATTCATTCACAACAACATCCCTTCGTGTCCTTACCCTTAGCTTAGCCTACCACCTTTACTACAACCTTGATACATCCTTAAGTGGTTTGGTTCTTAATATTGATTCCTAAGGACACTGCAAAACTTATTTGGTGTATTTGTTCTTTCATTCTTATTTCTGTTATTTGTAATTGCAGTTGGTCTACTTCCACAAGTGGAGGTTCTCTTCCTCGGACCTTGGTGCATCCATAAAAAGAAGAGGTGTGGTGGTTCTCTTCCTTGGACCTCAGTTCATTCATAAAAGAAGAGGTGTGGCGGTTCTCTTTCTTGGCCCTCAGTGACTCCATAAAAGAAGAGGTGTGGTGGTGCTCTTCCTCATCCGTCGGTGCGTCTGTAAAAGAAGAGGTTCGAAGGTGCTCTTCCATGACCGTTAAAGAAGAGGGATTTATTTGCAGCAATCAACTTGTAATTTTTCCTCATTGATATATTAATAAAAGTGTATGTTGCAAATACTAGTTGGAAACAACTTGGTAGTGGACTGACGTCGTAGACGGAACCACTCTAAATCGCATCTCTCTCTTATGGTTGCCTCTTTTATTTCCATTACACTTTAAATTTGTTTAAATATTTTATAAACTCTATTCACCCCCATCTAGATTTTTTAGTTCCTTCCTGAAAAACAACCTTCATATCAAGGCATGATCCATGATCGAGAGAAGGGAAGAAGATAGAGAAGAGAAACTAAGGAAAACGTCATAAAGAAAGCACAACTCACCAAGGTGTGAATATGATCATGAATCACCACAAGCTTAAGATTTGATAGCCAAGATTCCAAGGAGACTTCTTATTGATCCTCAAAGATCCAAGGTCATCCATATGAAAAAGGAAAATAAGAATGGCCGAAAGGTTCACTTGTGTGAAGAGGAAACAATCTATATATTTGTGGAATGAGAGAAGGATCAAAGGAGAGGTGCCATCACCTATAGGCATCTAGGGGGAACTTGTCCATGTCAAAGATCCACATGCAACCACTCTTAGCTAACATGCAAGGCAAGGTGATGCACTCTAGGTGGGGTCTCAGCCTCTTGGCCACTCACCAAGGGTGCGACCCAACTAGCCCAAGGCAACACACCACACACACTCATAGGTCAAAGCATACATCACTCATAGGAGCCTTAATCACCACCAAGGATGTCACCTCTCACCCAAGATGTAAAGAAGGCTCCCATTTACCCCTCCCTACTCTAGATGATGTAAAGAGATGGAAGGTACACTCGAAAGGTGGCAAATTGTACATCAACCCCCGACTTTGGGTAAATTGCAATTTGCACCAACTATATACAAAGTAGAAACAACATCCAAACAAGCTCAAACTTGGAACTTAAGCTCTCCACAAGCCCTAATTACATCTCAAAACATTAAAGAAAGATTATAAGCAACTAATTTAGGCAAAACAAACAAGTTTGCCCCAAAACTCAAGTCAGGGGTCTTACAAGACATAAACCCCTAACATGGATTCCACCCCCGAAATCCTAAGAGAAAAGAGAGGGGTACTTCCTCCACATATCTTCCTCAAGCTCCCATGTGGCTTCCTCAACACCACAGTGATGCCATAGAACCATCACAAGTACTATATCTTTCTTCTTCAACTTCTTCACTCTCCTATTAAGGATTAACACTAGACCTTTCACATAGGACATATCCTCATCAATATCCACCTCTAAAGTCTGCAACACTAACTCTGTATCAGGATGGCATTTCCTCAACATGCTCACATGAAACATTGGATACAACCCATGCAACTCAAGTGGAAACTCTTGCTTGTATTCCACCTTCCCAGCATGTGCTACCATAGGATAAGGTCTCACAAACCTGGGGGTTAACTAACCCTTCTTCCCAAACCTCAGCACACCTTTTCAAGGAGATACCTTGAGATACACTATGTTTCCCGCCTGGAAATCCAAAAGACGACAACGATTATATGCATACGACTTCTTCCTGTCTTGTGCTGCCTTTAACTATTGTTGAATCAGTTTGATCTGTTCTGTCATCTACTACACAAGCTCAGGACCAAGAAGCTGAAACTCACTTATCTCGTACCAACACAATGGAGACCTACAACGTCTCCCATACAACACCTCGTATGGTGCCATGTCGATACTTCTCTGATAACTATTGTTATAGGAAAACTCTATTAGACTAAGGTGTATGTCCCAACTACCCAAAAATTGAAGAAAACATGCTCTTAACAAATCCTCTAAGGTCTGAATGGTCCTCTCAGACTGACCATCTATTTGTGGGTGGAAAGCAGTCCTAAACCTCAACTGTGTACCCAAATCTATGTGTATTCACTCCCAAAAGAGACTTGTGAACTAGTGACCTCTATCATACACAATGGTAGCTAAAACATGGTGCAACCATACTATCTCATCAACATACTTTTAAGAATGCTTTTTAGATGTATACATTATCTTCACAGGAAGGAAATACAATGACTTAGTCAACCTATCAACGATCACCCAGATGGAATCATGACCTTTGGCTATCCTAGGAAGACCAACCACAAAGACCATAGTCACATGATCACATTTCCATTGTGGAATAAGCAACAGTTGCAACATCCCTACATGATTCTAATGCTCAACTTTAACTTGATGACATACTGTGCATCTTGCAATGAACCCTGCTACATCTTGTTTCAAGATTTTGGATTTTGATACAAAATTTTGGTACCAATACATGTCCTTTTGGATTTTGATACATCTTGGTGCTACCTGGATGCACAGAGTACATAGATGAGTGAGCCTCCTATAGAACCATATTTCTCAGATTATCAATGCCAGGTACCATGACTCTGCCATGATAATAGACAGATCCATCATCTAACTTGTGGAATCCATCATGCTTCTCACTTCCAAACTCTAATATTATCTGGTGTATCATACTATCTACCCATTGTTCCTCTCTAATCTATTGTCTCAACGTGGGCTTCACCGGTAACTGTGCCAACAACCCTACTAGCATTGACACCTCTAATTGTATGTTAATCTGACATAGGGAGACCAACATGTATCGCTTGTAGCATACTAGGGAACTCAACTGGACTATATCCATAGGCAAAGATGAAGAGTTCTGTCTTTGTACATCTGCCACAACATTCTCCTTTCACAAATGGCAATCAATCTTACATTCGTAATCCTTGATTAGCTCCATCGTACACTGTTGCCCCATATTCAACTCCTACTACAAAAATATGTACTTCTCATTCTTATGGTTTGTGAATATCTGACACTTCTCTCCGTAAAGATAGTGCTTCCAGATCATTAAAGCATAAACTACGACAGCTAACTCTAGGTCATGGGTCAGGTAGTTTTCCTCATGTTTCTTAACATGTCAGGAAGCAAAAGAAATCACTTGCTTGTCCTACAACAACACACAACCCAAACCATTCCTAGACGTATCACAAAAGATTATGAATCCTTTCCCAGCCTCAGGCAAGACCAATACTGGTACACTTGTCAAATTCTCCTTCATTGCCTAAAAGGCACACTGACATCTGTTATCCTAGACAAACGACACATCCTTCCTTGTCAACTTTGTCATGGGTAAACCTATAGGACAAAAGTCCTTGATGAACCTCCTATAATAGCCTGCCAAACCCAAGAAATTACAGACTTCTGTTGGTGTCTTTGGTTGCTCCCACTCTGTCACAGACTCAACTTTCTTGGGATCCACACTACGAAGAAATGTCTCGGAAAACAAGATCAACGAATGCGGAAGCGATTAACTAGCAGTGGAATTATGGAAATTCACTCAAATTTAAAACTTTTTGTAAAGAGATCTATAAATGATAAAACTCTTTCATAAAGAAACATGATATGTTGTTTATAGACTGATTCATCATTACATCTCTGTAATATCACATCTCGAGTATTGTAAACATCAATTACCTTGTTAGATGTACAAGGCAAGATACAAAAATCTCGAGGCATTAAGCCAAATATCTCATATCTATCTTTAAACATCTACTGACTCCTAGGACATGAGAGTACAGAGACAACACATAGGACAATCTATCTACAAGACTTGACAGACAATGTCTCCACCTGAGGATCACTACTGTCCCTGGTGTTGTTGCTGCTACTGTTGCTCACCCACTGAAGGGTTCCTTCGTCCTCGGCGTCTACCTAAAAAGTCAAATCCCACGGGGGTGAGACAATTGAATAATTGTCCCAGCAAGAGTTATAACTCCTCACCAGAAGCATTGTTACTGCAATAATGGAATAACATTAAGCAGTAGAACTATAAACATTCAACATCAGGTTTAACATTGTGTAAACTAAGTGAAGCAATATTATTTTAAGCAATCATTTCAATTATAACTTAATTGAATGACAATATGTATATCAATTAGTAATATGAAGAACATGTTTACTAGTTATTCAACTAGAGCATTATAAACAATGTAACATCAATCATTATTTCTCGTAGTTCAACCTAAGCAATTATGCTATACGGCTGATTACATTTTTCAAACATATTTATACCCTGAGGAGATGAGTTACACCTCTCATACTCCAACCGACCATTACGAAATCGCAATCGGTACCATACATAGGTCATCAAAAGAGCCAAATTTCTATGACCTCATCTTCCTCAGTCAGTGTGAGGTACAACATGCAGGACATCTTGTGTTTCTGCTCAAATAGCTTTCCAGGGTATTCTGGCAACTTCACTATTAGAGTTACAGTGGCGTGTTGTACTCTCTTCTCCATTGAGGGATTTCTTGTTTGTATCTCATCAATGCGGCATTAACAACATCATCGTGAGATTAGTGATACATCATCCCGGCATAAACATATAATGAAGGATTGAGAGATTAAATGTACATCTCACATCAATTCCTACATTAGGACGTAACGATATTCGCGTCCATAACCCCCACATACTCAAAAGTATGCTCTCCAGGATTTCCCTTAGTAAAACCTATTTCACCATCATTTAACTTCTGACAATGATAGATCTATGGTCAGGGCTCTACATGATATCATTATGCTTGATTAATTAAGTATATTGAGGGATTCTTTTAGCATCAGGCATGTTTTCAAACATAAACCAATAGGACAATTGCTATGAAGGAGTACTAATTGTATCAAGTTCATTTCACATCCAGTTATCATTGGGATATAATTCCCTAACCATCTCATCATTATGATTCAGGAATATAGGTATTCAAACCCTTAAATCATCAAAACACTTACTATTAAGTAACATATTGATGACTTGATGGCGATATAGACATTTATCATGGCTCATATAGCCTATTAATATCATATGTTACCTCTTACTAGGCAACATAGCATGTCATTACTTTCAAAACTCATAAAGTGCTTTTAATGAATATGACATCATAACCCTTACCTGGCTATGATTACTTCTATATAAAAACCTGCATGACTAGCACAATTGATAACATGCACATTTTGTCTATATAAGCACAGTACAAATTATTTCCTAACTCAATCATAGAGTTTCATGCTTAAAAGCATAACCCAAAATTAGGGTTTACGGTTCACATCGTCACATTTCCCAAGATTAGGGTTTACTATTCACATTACATCACATTACCCTACATTAGGGTTTACTATTCACATTACATCACATTACCCTAGATTAGGGTTTAGTATTCACATTTTATCCCATTACCCTAGATTAGGGTTTACTATTCACATTACATCACATTACCCTAGATTAGGTTTACTATTCACATTACATCACATTACCCTAGGTTAGGGTTTACTATTCACATTACATCACATTACCCTAGATTAGGATTTACTATTCACATTACATCACATTACCCTAGATTAGGGTTTTCTAGTCATATTTCAATAAATTAAAGCCATACCCTCATCATATATGAGGATTATTTCCATTAATGCCCTTAAATTAGGGTTAAGATTCATTAACCATCATAATTAGGGTTTCCATGATCTCACTATGAAGGATCATACCCTAGTTAAATGTATTCATACATATTGGGAGCTTGTTACTTGATTCTCATTCATATTAGGAGTCTTCTCTCTCCTCTTACTATTAGATGATATTTACATCACTCTTGATTAGGTTAAATCAAATCAATACTGATGTCATGGGTTGTGTCATAACTATTGTGGTCATTAAGATTCACTTGATCAAAGGGTATATATTACTCTATCCCGTCAAGGGTACTTTTGTAATGTTTACCATTGATCATAACATGAATTAATCCACTAATTAATTGGTCCCTTAATCACTTTAGGTATCTATAAGGTTTAGGTTAATCAACTATTAAACCATCTTGACCACTAAGGCATCAAACGATCTTGACCTTTTTAGACCTCAAACGGTCTTGCACACTAACCCTCCAAACGGTCTTGAACAATCCTTGAAACCGTTTGGTGGTGTTGACCGTTTGGCTTTGTTGAATTTGAAACCGTTTGGTAAAGTGCACACTCAAAACCGTTTGGTCATGAAGACCGTTTGGTCAAGTTGACTTTGAAACCGCATGGACCAAAAAGTGTCTCAACCATTCCAATTGAGTTAGGGTTTCCAATGTTGAACCCCTTAATCGTTCATGCACTTGTTAGCCACTTATCAATTGAGTCAATTAGGTAAACCCTCAACTGATTTGACACTCAATTGGCCATCAATTGATCACCAATTAGGGCTTGGATCAATTGAATTAGGGTTTGAAATCGGTTACTCTTCAACACTCCTCAATATGAGTCTAATTGATTTGAATCCATGGAACCATCAATCAATTTGGTCATGACCTGACCCCAAACGGTCTTGGGATCATTTGGATGACCTCAAAATGGTCAATACCTGGTCAACGCATCCAAACGGTCTTGGACCATTTACTTCCATGCGTTCTTGGTTGAAACTGTTTGCTTTCAAACGGTTTGAAACCGTTTGCTCCCAAACGGTTTGCGAAACCGTTTGCAAAGGTTGGGAGACCGTTTGTTAAAGAAAGATTTAGGATAGACATTGGAAATAACGTCATCATCTTCTACCTCAAGAACAGGGGTTGTTCTTCACGGAATTGCTAGCAAGAACACTTAAAAGTGTCTAAAGGAAGAAGAATAAGCAACGATTCTAGGAGAAGAAGATGGATTAACAAAACTTAAGAGTTAGAGTTATAAAACCCGCCTATAGGACTGATCCAGAGCTCGAAGATCCGTAGCTTTAATGGTGGCTTGAGCTCCAGTAGGTGTCCAAGGTCCGTTCTTCAAGATTTGGATGGAGAAGATGGCTAGAAAGAAGATTTGTATAAGGAAAACTAACAAACCAACCTTGTATTAGGGTTTCCTCCAAGAATTCGAGCTAGGTGATGATCAAAGCTTACCCAAACCAGCTTGGTCGTCCTCCTCTATTCCAGAGCTCCCTCTTGGTTGGTCCAAAGCAAGAAGATGAGAAAAGAAACTAAGGAAAACGTTCCCTTTCTTTGTAGAAAAAGGGTGCTTATATATTTTTGGGTATTATCAAGGCAAAGAAAAGATAGTTATTTCTTTTATTTCTTAAACCCATCTACTCATGCTCACTCCACCCTTGGCCACGTTTCTTCCTCCTTTTCACATGCAAAACCTCTCTCTTATCCAAGGTTAAAGTAAAAGGAGCCATATATCTTAATAAGCTATATATATATGAAAGGCCATTTTGCTTAAAACTTGGTTATTTAGATATTAAGGTTATCTTTCTTACTTGGTCATTCAAATGAGGTGCCTCCTCATTTTATTTACCCTTCTTGATGCCAAGAGCCATGAAAGATACTCTAGAGGGTATATTTTACATGTTGCACCCTATTTTGGGTAAATTGCACTTTACACCAAAATTATGTTTTAAAGCACAGGGATTACTCTACAAGCTATATCTTGGTGCTCAAGCTTGTGGAATCCATTCCATCATATCATATGCACTATTATGATGTCTTATCATCAGAGGAACATCTCAGCATGTGCAATTTGCAAGTTAACCCCTCTAATTGGGTAATTTGCACTTTAGTCCATATTTAACAAAACATTATTGCAACAGTGTTCAAAAAGGACTGAAATTAAAATATAAGTTTCTCAAAAGCTTTAATTACATATCAAAAGATAATCACAAGCATCTAATTACATATTTAAGCAAAACACCTAGGGTTAGTTCATAACCCAGGCCAGGGGTGTTACAAATTATCCACCCCTTACAAGGATTTCGTCCCCGAAATCAACAAAACATATTAAGAGAACAAATTAGGGTATTTCTTTTTCATTTCTTCTTCTAGTTCCCATGTGGCTTCTTCAACACCACGATGATTCCATAGGACTTTCACAAGACTTATGTCTTTCTTTTTTAGCTTTTTAATTCTTTTATCAAGGATCGATACAGGTCCTTCCTCATAAGATACATCATCACTCAATTCTACTTCCATAGATTGCATAACTAATTATGTATCAGGGTGACATTTCCTAAGCATGGAAATGTGGAACACAGGGTGTAACTTTTGTAACTCTAGTTTATAAGCTACCTTTCCAATCCGTTCAATGATTGGATAAGGCCCCATAAACCTAGGAGCTAACTTTCCTTTCCTTCCAAATCTCAAAACTCCTTTCCAAGGTGAGACTTTGAGGTACACTCTGTCTCCAACCTAGAATTCTAAAGGTCTATGACATTTATCAGCATATGATTTCTGCCTATCCTGTGCAGTCTTCAATTGATGTAGTATTACCTTAATCTTCTCGGTGGTGTGCTACACAAGATCATGACCTAAAAGTTGATATTCACTGGTTTCATACCAACATAAGGGTGATCTACAACATCTACCATACAAAGCTTCATAAGGTGCCATGGCAATGCTACATTAATAGATGTTATTGTAGGAAAACTCTATCAAGCTTAGGTGCAGATCCCAACTCCCTATAAACTAAAGAACACATGCTTTAAGCAAGTCTTCCAAGGTCTGTATAGTCCTTTCTGACTGTCCATCAGTCTGTGTATGAAAGGTTGTACTAAACCTTAACTGTGTGCCTAAGGCTTTATGAAGTCGCTCCCAAAAACAACTTGTAAACTGGGGACCTCTGTCAGAAACAATGGTAACTGGGACTCCATGCAGTCGTACTATCTCATCTACATACAACTGTGCCACCTTCTCAACAGAATAGGTTGTTTTGACAGGCAAGAAGTGAGCTGTCTTTGTCAACCTATCAACTATTATCCAGATGGAATCATGTCCTTTGGTTGTCCTGGGTAGGCCAACAACAAAGTCCATGGTTACATGATCCCACTTCCATTGTGGTATGGGTAAAGGTTGCATTGTTCCTACAGGCTTCTGGTGTTCAGCTTTAACTTGTTGACACATAGGACATCGCATAACAAACTCAACAACGTCTTTCTTCAAACTAGGCCACCAATACATATCTTTTAAGTTTTGATACATCTTGGTGCTTACTGGATGCATGGCATACATTGAAGAATGAGCCTCTTCCAGGACTAACTTCCTCAAGTTATCCACATCGGGCACTATCATCCTATCATGATAACAGGATACTTGATCATTTGAATCATGGAAACCTTCTCGTTTCTCATTACCATACTCCGATCTAATCTGTTGGACTACATCATCAACTTGTTGTGCCTCCTTAATCTGTTCTCTCAGAGTAGGTTTTATATGCATCTCAACCAACAAACCAGCTAACAATGATACTTTCAACTGTACATTGTATTGCCTTAAGGAGATAAGAATATCTCTCCTTGAGCACACTAAGGAATTCAGTTGTGCTCTATCTAGGGCTGGTGTTGCTGATTTCCTACTCAAAGCATCATCAACTACATTGGCCTTCCCTGGATGGTAATCAATTGTACAATCGTAGTCCTTGATCAACTCCATCCAGCGGCGTTGCCTCATGTTAAGCTCATGCTGAGAAAAGATATACTTAAGGTTCTTATGATCCATGAAAATCTGGAATGTCTCTCCATAAAGATAATGTCTCCAGATCTTCAAGGCATGAACCACAACAGCTAGCTCTAGATCGTGTATTGGATAATTCTCCTCGTGTTTCTTAAGCTGTCGGGAAGCAAAAGAAATCACTTGTTTATCCTGCATCAACACACATCCTAGTCCATTCTTAGAAGCATCACAGAAAATTATATATCCTTTCCCTTGCTCAGATAACACAAGTACATGTGCACTTGTCAACCTCTCCTTCAACAGCTGAAAAGATTGTTGACACATATCACTCCAAACAAAAGGAACATCCTTCCTGGTCAACTTAGTCAAGGGTAAGGCTATAGAACTGAAGTTCTTAATGAACCTCCGATAATAGCCTGCCAACCCTAAGAAACTACATATCTTTGCTAGTGTCTTCATTTTCTCCCATAGCATAACAGATTCTACCTTCTTAGGGTCAACACGTATACGTGAAGCAGATATTACGTGTCCCAGAAAAGAAACTTCTGGTAACCAGAACTCGCACTTGCTAAATTTAGCATATAACTTGTGTTCTCTTAGCAAAGTTAGATCCTGACGAAGATGTTGTTCATGCTGTTGAGCATCTATACTATAGATCAGGATGTCATATATAAAGACAACAACACACTGATCGAGAAAAGGTCAGAAGATTCTATTCATGAGTTCCATAAATGCAGCTGGTGCATTAGTTAGTCCAAACGACATAACTGTGAACTTTTAGTGACCATACCTTGTCCTAAAAGCAGACTTAGGTATGTCAACATCCTTAATACGCAGCTGGTGATATCCCGACCTAAAATCTATCTTTGAGAAAACAGTTGCACCACGCAACTGGTCAAAGAGATCATCAATCCTCGGCAGAGGATACTTATTCTTTATTGTTACTTTATTTAATTGTCTATAATCAATGCACAACCGCATTGACCCGTCTTTGTTTTTAAAAAAGAGGATTGAAGCACCCCAGGGTGAAGTATTCGGTCGGATAAAACCCTTCTCAAGCAACTCTTGCAACTGTTTCTTGAGTTCTGTCATTTCAACAGGCGCCATCCTATATGGTGTTTTTGCTATAGGTTGCATATCTGGGATTAAATTGATCTCAAAATCAATCTCCCGAGGCAGTGGCACACCTGGAAGTTCTTTAGGAAATACATCTCCAAATTCCCTGACTACAGGAACTTCAGTAGGGTTAGAACTATCCATGGTAGTATCTACCACATGGGCCAAGAATGCATGACATCCTTGCCTCATCCGCTTCTCAGCAACCATAGCTGACACAAGACAGGTGGGTAGAATGTTTCTTTCTCCTTGAAAGATCCATGTGTCACTTTCATCAGTGAACATAGCTTGCTTGAACACACAATCCAAAACAACCTTATACCTTTCTAAGGTATCCATCCCTAGGATTACATCAAATCCATGCATCCCAAGTGGTATACGATCCACTTGAATGCAATGTTCATAAATGAAGAGGGTGCAGGGAGAACATACTTCCTACAATACAACAGATCCCATCAACGGAGTTTCTAGCAACAAGCTATCTGCTCTAAGACTTATAGTCAAGTTGTAGTCAAGAATCACTCTTCGAGTGATAAAGGAGTGCATAGCACCCGGATCAATTAAAATAGATACAACACAAGATGTAGGCATATCAGAATTTAACAATTCCATCTGACCTGCCACAACCCGAGGGTTGATCACTACATCAGGTGGATTCATCGCATAAAACCTTGTTGTTTCCTGTGGTTGATTCGGTGCTCGTTGACTGGGTGTCGATGATCCAGCTTGGGACGCTTGTCCATGTCCTTTAGCACTTCTTGGAAAACTGTCTTCTTTGAGATCCTTGCTGACTTTGCCTCTGGGGTTGAGTCACACTCACTTCTCTGGATCTACAATCTTTCATCAGATGTCCCATCTTCCCACATATATAACAACTTCTATTCAGTTGTTGTGGTCTGGGTGGTCCTGTAACCGATATAGATGCTGAACTGCGAGCTCCTTCTAGTGGTAAGCTTTGTCCTCTACCCCTATTCAACATCCACTGCATCTGGATACTAAATCTAGGTGGTGGTGTAGGCCCAGAAAACCTAGGTTTCTTAAAACCTTTAGATGAATATCCTTGGAATTGGGGATACATCCTCTTGTTTTGGGTCTATCTCTTCTCTGCTACAGACCTTTCTACTCTTCTGACAGACTCCACAAAGGTAGAAAACCTTTCTCTATTATCTAGGGCAGACATAGGATAGTCAATTCAGCGTTTAATCCTTTCTCAAAACACCTAATCCTTTCTTCATCTGTGGTCGCCATGTGCAGATAGAACTGCAAAAGCTCCATGAACTTAGCCTCGTACTCGGTAATGTTCATCAGACCTTGTCTTAACCTATCAAACTGAGAGATTTTTTCATCCAGAAACGTCTTAGGGAAATATCTGTTGATAAATTCCCGTCGGAAAACTTCCCATGAAACCTCCACACCTGGCCTTTTATGTTCTTCCATGGTCCACCAGTGACCAGCACTCCCTTTGAGAAGATATACAACATGTCTAACCTTCTCGGCTTCTGGGATGTTTAGGATTCTAAAGGCCTTCTCTAGTTCAATTAACCATAAGTCAGCATCTGCTAGGTCAGCTGTTCTAGCATATTCTGTGGCTCCAACTCGATGAAGTCGTTCAAACTTCTTGCCGATTCCTTGTCCTTCAGGATGGGTAGGTGCCCTAGGTACATGTATAGGCATCCTATCAGTCATGTATGTCATGGAAGTCATAAACTGCCCAAACATGGCTTTGACGGATGGGTTCCCCATGTCAGTTGGATTGAACTAGGAAGGTTCAGGCACAAGTTCTTCTCTATCTGGGTCTCTTACACCTCTTCTCGGTGCATCAACACTACTTTCTGCAACATGTTCTTCGTGTGGTCCAGACATCCTTAGTCTTATCTTCTCCTCCTAAATGAGAAGAAGACACTATCAGACATACTGGAAGATACTAGAACAGACTCAACATCCTAAGTCCTATGTCTCTGTAGACTCATCGAACCTAGAGCTCTGATACCACTAAAATATGATGACATGTCTCGGAAAACAAGATCAACAAATGCGAAAGCGATTAACTAGCAGCGGAATTATGGAAATTCACAAAAATTGAAAACTTTTCATAAAGAGATCTATAAATGATAAAACTCTTTCATAAATAAACATGATATTTTGTTTACAGACTGATCCATCATTACATCTCTGTAATATCACATCTCGAGTATTACAAACATCAACTACCTTGTTAGTTGTACAAGGCAAGATACAAAAATATCGAGGCATTAAGCCAAAAATCTGAGATCTATCTTTAAACATCTACTGACTCCTAGGACATGAGAGTACAGAGACAACACATAGGACAATCTATCTACAAGACTTGATAGACAGTGTCTCCACCTGAGGATCACTGTTGTCCCTGGTGTTGTTACTGCTGCTGTTGCTCACCCCCTGAAGGATTCCTTCGTCCTCGATGTCTACCTAAAAAGTCAAATCCCATGGGGGTGAGACAATTGAATAATTGTCCCAGCGAGAGTTATAACTCCTCGCCTGAAGCATTGTTATTGCAATAAAGGAATAACATTGAGTAATAGGATTATAAACATCCAACAGCAAGTTTAACATTGAGTAAACTAAGTGAAGTAACATTCTTTTAAGTAATCATTTCAATTATAACTCAATTGAATGACAAGACATATATCAATAAGGAATATGAAGAACATGTATACTAGTTATTCAACTAGAGAATTATAAAAAATGTAACATCAATCATTGTTTCTCGTAGTTCAACCTAAGCAATTATGCTATACGGCTGATTACATTTTTCAAACATATTTATACCCTGAGGAGATGAGTTACACCTCTCATACTCCAACCGACCATTATCAAATCGCAATTGGTACCATACATAGGTCATCAGAAGAGCCGTATTTCTATGACTTCATCTTCCTCAGTCAGTGTGAAGTACAACATGCAGGACATCTTGTGTCTCTGCTCAAATAGCTTTCCAGGGTATTCTGGCAACTTCACTATTAGAGTTACAGTGGCGTGTTGAACTCTCTTTGCCATCGAGGGATTTCTTGTTTATCTCTCATCGATGCGGCATTAACAACATCATCGGGAGATTAGTGATACATCATCCCGGCATAAACATATAATGAAGGATTGAGAGATTAAATGTACATCTCACATCAATTCCTACATTAGGACGTAAGGATATTCGCGTCCATAACCCCCACACACTCAAAAGTATGCTCTCCAGGAGTTCCCTTAGGAAAACCTATTTCACCATCATTTAACTTCTGACAATGATGGATCTATGGTCAGGGCTAGACATGATATCATTATACTTGATTAATTAAGTACATTGAGGCATTCTTTTAGCATCAGACATGTTTTCAAACATAAACCAATAAGACAATTGCTATGTAGAAGGAGTACTAATTGTATCAAGTTCATTTCACATCTAGTTATCATTGGGATATCAATCCCTAACCATCTCATCATTATGATTCAGGAATATAGGTATTCAAACCCTTAGATCATCAAAACACTTACTATTAAGTAACATATTGATGACTTGATGGCCATATAGACATTTCTCATGGCTCATATAGCCTATTAATCTCATATGTTACCTCTTACTAGGCAACATAGCATGTCATTACTTTCAAAACTCATAAAGTGCTTTTACTGAATATGACATCATAATCCTTACCTAGGTATGATTACTTCTGTATAAAAACCTGCATGATTAGCACAATTGATAACATGCACATTTTGTCTATATAAGCACAGTACAAATTATTTCCTAATTCAATCATAGAGTTTCATGCTTAAAAGCATAACCCAGAATTAGGGTTTACGGTTCACATTGTCACATTTTCCTAGATTAGGGTTTACTATTCACATTACATCACATTACCCTAGATTAGGGTTTACTATTCACATTACATCACATTACCCTAGATTAGGGTTTACTATTCACATTGCATCACATTACCCTAGATTAGGGTTTACTATTCACATTACATCACATTACCCTTGATTAGGGTTTACTATTCACATTACATCACATTACCCTAGGTTAGGGTTTACTATTCACATTACATCACATTACCCTAGATTAGGGTTTACTATTCACATTACATCACATTACCCTAGATTAGGGTTTACTATTCATATTTCAATGAATTAAAGTAATACCCTCATCATATATGAGGATTATTTCCATTAATTCCCTTAAATTAGGGTTAAGATTCATTAACCATCATAATTAGGGTTTCCATGATCTCACTATGAAGGATCATACCCTAATTAGATGTATTCATACATATTGGGAGCTTGTTACTTGATTCTCATTCATATTAGGAGTCTTATCTATCCTCTTACTATTAGATTATATTTACATCACTCTTGATTAGGTTAAATCAAATCAATACTGACGTCATGGGTTGTGTCATTACTATTGTGGTCATTAAGATTCACTTGATCAAAGGGTATAGATTACTCTATCCCATCAAGGGTACTTTTGTAATGTTCACCATTGATCATAACATGCATTAATCCACTAATTACTTGGTCCCTTAATCACTTTAGGTATCTATAAGGTTTAGGTTAATCAACTATTAAACCATCTTGACCACTAAGGCATCAAACGATCTTGACCTTTTTAGACCTCAAATGGTCTTGCACACTAACCCTCCAAATGGTCTTGAACAATCCTTGAAACCATTTGGTGGTGTTGACCGTTTGGTTTTGTTGACTTTGAAACCATTTGGTAAAGTGCACACTCAAAACCGTTTGGTCAAGAAGACCGTTTGGTCAAGTTGACTTTGAAACCACATGGACCAAAAAGTGTCAACCATTCCAATTGAGTTAGGGTTTCCAATGTTGAACCCCTTAATCGTTCATGCACTTGTTAGAGACTTATAAATTGAGTCAATTAGGTCAACCCTCAGCTGATTTGACACTCAATTGACCCTCAATTGATCACCAATTAGGGCTTGGATCAATTGAATTAGGGTTTGAAATCGATTACTTTTCAACACTCCTCAATATGAGTCGAATTGATTTGAATCCATGGGACCATCAATCAATTTGTTCATGACCTGACCCCAAATGGTCTTGGGATCGTTTGAATGACCTCCAAATGGTCAACGCCTAGTCAACACATCCAAATGGTCTTGGACCGTTTACTTCCATGTGTACTTGGTTGAAATCGTTTGCTCCCAAACAGTTTGGGAAACCATTTGCAAAGGTTGGGAGACCGTTTGTTAAAGGAAGATTTAGGATAAACATTGGAAATAATGTCATCATCTTCTACCTCAAGAACATGGGATGTTCTTCATGGAATTGCTAGCAAGAACACTTAAAAGTGTCTAAAGGAAGAAGAATAAGCAACGATTCTAGGAGAAGAAGATGCATTAACAAAACTTAAGGGTTAGAGTTATAAAACCTGCCTCTAGGACTGATCCAGAGCTCCAAGCTTCGTAGCTTTAATGGTGGCTTGAGCTCCAGTAGGTGTCCAAGGTCCGTTCTTCAAGATTTGGATGGAGAAGATGGCTAGAAAGAAGATTTGTATAAGGAAAACTAACAAACCAACCTTGTATTAGGGTTTCCTCCAAGAATTTGAGCTAGGTGATGATCAAAGCTTACCCAAACCAGCTTGGTCGTCCTCCTCTGTTCTAGAGCTCCCTATTGGTCGGTCCAAAGCAAGAAGATGAGAAAAGAAACTAAGGGAAACGTTCCCTTGCTTTGTAGAAAAGGGTGCTTATATATTTTTGGGTATTATCAAGGCAAAGAAAAGATAGTTATTTCTTTTATTTCTTAAACCCATACACTCATGCTCATTCCACCCTTGGACACCTTTCTTCCTCCTTTTCACATGCAAAACCTCTCTCTTATCCAAGGTTAAAGGAAAAGGAACCATATATCTTAATAAGCTATATATATATATGAAATGCCATTTTGCTTAAAACTTGGTTATTTAGATATTAAGGTTATCTTTCTTACTTTTTCATTCAAATGAGGTGCCCTCCTCATTTTACTTACCCTTCTTGATGCCAAGAGCCATGAAAGATACTATAGAGGGTATATTTTACATGTTGCACCCTATTTTGGGTAAATTGCACTTTACACCAAAACTATGTTTTAAAGCACAAGGATTACTCTACAAGCTATATCTTGGTGCTCAAGCTTGAGGAATCCATTCCACCATATTATATGCACTCTTATGATGTATTATCATCAGAGGAACATCTCAACATGTGCAATTTGCAACTTAACCCCTCTAATTGGGTAATTTGCACTTTAGTCCATATTTAACAAAACAATATTGCAACATTGTTCAAAAAGGACTGAAATTAAAATATAAGTTCCTCAGAAGCTTTAATTACACATCAAAAGATAATCACAAGAATCTAATTACATATTTAAGAAAAACACCTAGAGTTAGTTCATAACCCAGGCCAGGGATGTTACACACACGAACACCCTCAAAAGAAATAACATGTCCTATAAAAGCCACCTCATTCAACCAAAATTAGCACTTACTGAACTTAGCATAAAGTTGATGTTGTCTCAACAGAGTCAATGCCTCGTGAAGATGCTTCTCATGCTGCTGGCTGTCATGACTGTATATCAGGATGTCATTTATGAAGACGACCATAAACTGATCAAGAAACAACTAGAACACTATGTTCATCAAATCCATGAATGTTGTTGGTGTATTGGTGTCACGCCCCAATCTCACATTAACCACAAACCACGAGATTAGGACGCGACAGGATGGGATTTACTCATAAGCCAACCACTCTTTACTTTTTAAAAACCTTTTAAAGACATTAATAAGGTAATCTGATTTATGCTGTAAAATGAAACTAAACAAACTGCGGAAGCATCTTTATTAAACTGATCAGCAATATAAACAGAGTCTACAGCATTTTACATTGTTGGACATAAATAAAGCATACAGTTAATTTACATCTTTATACACATTCACTCTCTCACTCACACCTTGTCCCACAGATCGAGGGGAAAGGACTAAGAGACCTCTAACTACTAACTACGAACCTTCTATTGACTAGGCGTTAGAATGAAACGATTTCTTCAGATTTTCTGCTGCTGATGATAACCTGAAAATGTTTTGAGTAGAGGTATGAGCCTACTCGCTCAGTGAATAGCATTTCACTTAGCTATCACTAAATAACTCATCAGGTTTATAAACTGAAAATAAACATACATGCATAACTAAGCAAGACAGTTCTAACAACATAGAAGATATACAGATAATAATCACATTTCTAAGCATCAACATATAATTCCGATAATTTAACAATTATATAAATTTACTGTGATCCTATATGATTATTTATTCATTTTATTATTATGCCCTAAATATATGCAGTGTACTCTGCATATAAAGATCCACAACAAGTTCATGCTACGGTCCGACCGTACAAGACTTAGTGACACACCCGGGAAATGCTAAGTCTGACGCCATCCCTGCTCTGCCACAGGGTCACTGGCTCGCCGGCTAGAAACATAGGCTCTACGGCCTTCAAGCACTACTCTGAGTGCACCCGACTCCTCCTTTAACCTGAGTACACCGGCGGAGAGTCACAGGGTTACCTTCGTGACACAAGCACGAATGGTGTTAGATAACCATGTTTTCTTTTGTTTTTCCCAGTGCCATCGTGACACAAGAACGATTGTTGTTAGACACTGCCTCTCTCTTTCCTCGTTTGTCCGTGACGCAAGCACGGATGATGTTGCAACACGAGTTTCACCCCTAAGTTGCAGACACCTGTTAGGGGTTCTACGGTGTTAGGGCATCTAGGTCTATACTTGATTAACAAATAAACATTTAAACAAGAATATCACATTTCATGCATTTTGCACAATCTAAACATCACAAAAGCACATATATATATATTTATCATAAATAAACATGATTCAGAATCATTCATCCAGTTTCAATGCTAAACATCTATATTTGAAATCAGTTAATACATTGCAACAATAATACAGGAAATTTCATCATTTCACTAAGCATATCAGGTATTTCAAGTTCCAATGAAACTAACATACTCTATTGTCTGCACTACACAGTTTAGAAGTTATACTAACTGATACAGAAACAATTTAATATTTAAATTGAGTTAAATAATGATTACTAAATGAACTACTACTCACCCACTTCGGTGTGTTCGTATACACCGAAAGACGTCCACAACCACGCCTAATTCTGCCCTTTACAGTAGAGTGCACGCCGTGCACCTAGGCTGCACGCCGTGCACCTGGGCAGAAACTCGTTCCGCTATCTGTAACTTTGCACGCCGTGCAAATTGATGTGCACGCCGTGCAACCTGTGCAAGGAAGAAGGAAGAGGAAGGTAGGCGGAGGTAAAACACCGGTCAAGCTCACCCAAGAGCTTCCCTAGCTGGAGCTATGCAAGTGCTGCTGGCCGGCCTTGATGCTGGGGTGCCGCCCTAGCAGATCAGTTGCAGGTGTGGCACGCGGAGGTGAGAGGAAGGGGAGGAGGAAGAAGAGAGGAAGGAAGGGGGAGGGTAGAGGGCACCATGGATCGGGCTAGAGCTTCAGAAATCGCCCATGACTCCTTCTTGCGGCTACTGGAAATCGAGAGCAGGTCGGCGCTTGCTCAAGTAGCCGACTCCTGTTTTATCGAAACAGAGAAGAAGGAGATAAGGCAAAGGGGCCAATTAGAAATAGGTAATTTACAAAATTGACCCAAAGAACTTATAAATACCATAACTATGACCTCGGGAGTCCGATTGAAGAGATTTCTTTTGCAAATTCTCAAGCACAAAAACCACTACAACCTTGAAGCAAGAAATCACAATTATCATCTTGCCACCACTAGTCAAGGCACCAATTACATCTGGAGTATTTATTCAAGTTAATTAACTTAATGATCATCATTGCTATAATCATTAATTACCTCAGATGATTAAATCTTAGCTATTAATTCGCATCTTAACTTATTTGATTAACCGTGATGTTTAATTTGATACTCAACACTAATTGAGGTGTTTCACGTAATACGAGGTATTTATTGACTAACCCTGATATGGGTCGTAACAATCTCCCTCCCTTATAAGAATTTCATTCCGAAATTCCTAAAAGAGAAAAGGAAAATTGTTACGCACATCTATCCCAAAACTCCCTATGTGGCTACTTCTAGGTTGTAGTTTATACACAAAACCTTCTCTAAGGTATCTCACGATTCGTGAGTTTCTTGATCCTCTGATCAACTATCGGCATAGGTCCCTTAACCTAGGACACATCTGATCTGATTCCAGATCAAACCACAAAACATTGTCTTTGTAGAACTGTTATAACAGTATCTCAATTTATGGTAATTACTGAGAAATTACCATACTATACATGCAGACAAACTAAAATTCTTAAATAAACAGAATGCATGTCAATTTGGTACTAAAATAAAATCATGCAATTTAATTGTTAAACATCATCACATCTCATAATGAAAATTGATATCAAATACTTGATTCATCGTACACCCTATCCTTAGGGTTTTCATTTGCCTTATTCATTCATCACATGACAACACCCTACTCTTAGGGTTATCTCATTTGTTTGATTGCAGTTCAAATCACAATACAGTATTATTCTGGAACTGGCAGAGCAGTATATTTCAAATCATTGTAATTACTGAGTAATGTTTATATCATGCATGCAGACAGATTAAAAATTTCATAAATACCCCAAACTCAAATCAATTTTGGCACATACATACTAAATTCATGCAATTGAACATCTTATTACACCAATAAGAGTAGTTTACTTCACCTATAAGAAACCATCTATGATATTTATCAATTGTCTGCAATTTCTCGAAGTACGTGCATATTAACCAGATTTCCTGGTTTATGCACCACATAACTCAATTAAGAGTTATTTACAAAACATAACACAATTAATTAATAGTAATTGAGAATTTCTAATAATATCTCAGAGTAACGTGCCAATTCATGAAAATGTTAAGTCATACCCATTAACATAACAGGAAGCATGCAATTAGGTTTATTTACATATTTTAATCCTGTCTTGCTAGTTTGAAATCATGCATCTAATGATTTACCAAATCTGTGTTTTCTAGATTTATACTCAACCCGTACCATTATCAGTTGTGTATTTTTAAACTCAATATGATATGATTGAAACCGGATTACCAAGCAACCTAATAATTTTATCCATATATATCTTAATCAGGTCTCGAGACATCACAGGTCGACTTACTATGAAGAAAGACAGCAGACTAAATTAATCTATCCACAATCATTCATATCAAATCACAACCTCTAGGTGTCTTGGGAAATCTTACCACAAAATCCATTGTGATAAATTCCCATTCCCATTCAGGCATAGAAAAAGATTACAAGGTAGCTATAGATTTCTAGGGTTCAGCCTTAACCTACTGGTACACACTACTTCTAACCATATACTCAGCTACGTCCTTCTGCATATCTGACCATCCATTTCAACTACTTGGGATTCATATTCATCTTAGTGTTTCCATATCATACCTCGATACATGCACTTCCATAAGAATCTTTTCTTTCAATTCACTATCTCAAGGTACACACAACGTGTCATGCTAATACAACGCCTCATCATCTAAAAACTTAAACTCTGGTCTCTTTTCCTCCTATCATGTCATGCATGGTCTGGCTTAATTCACTATCACCCTTTAGTAGTTTCTTAATCTTCTCACAAGAAGTAGGCTTAACTTACATCTGTACAATCAAATCACTCTGTGTTATTACCCCTAAGTCTAAGTCCAACTCTCATATTTCTACTAACAGGTCTCTATTGAAACCTGCCATAGAGAATGCATTAACTGTTGAACTTGACTTTCTGCTGAAAGCATCAGCCACCACATTCTCTTTACCAGGGTGATAATCTATTGTCACATCATAAAGATAGTGACGCCATGTCTTAAAAACATGAACTACATCAACTATCTTTAGATCATAATCGGATAATACTCTGCTTTCTATGTTACTTACTTATTGTTACATTTTAGGTTTATGTCTTACTCATTCCTCTAAATCATTTCATGTTGTTCATGTACCGATCAGATTATCTACTTCAAAACCCTAGATCACTATCAAAGCCAGTTTACTTTTCATAGAACAAATCTCAAGGTCTTATTTAACAAAGATACTGGTATACAAGGTTACATCACTAATGATATCCTTTAAACTACTACAACTTTAATCATTCTAGGGTTTTGGTATATATCAGTAACATAGCTTTATTGTGTGTATGTGTGATCGATCATATAGATCAAATTGAGTTGCTTGGGTCAATAACATATTAACCCAGCACTCAACTTTAATCAAAAGGCTGAAAATTCAGTTTTCATAATAGTTTCTGTAATTCGTTTATTAAACTGCCAACAGAAGCTCCAAAAATTCTGAAAATTTTATATGTTGTGCCTAATAAAGTTATAGACCTCCAGTAAAAATTTGAGATCATTTCAAGTTACCAATAATTAATCAAAAATCAAGCAGTGCGCTGCTATATAGCAGTCTGCAGCAGATTCGGTCGAGTTGCAATTCGACCGACACCTTACTGTAGAGATCAAAAGTCATCCAAAATTACGCCAATTTAATAAAGTGTCTAAAATTGTATTTTTCAAGCACAGTTAAAATTTGAGATCAATTGGATATACCTATAAAAAGATAAAATTCAATTACAACACTGCTATATAAATCTAAAAATGTGATCGGTCAAGTTTGAAACTCAGCCGATGAACAGGTCAGAACATTCTTCAAAAATTCTGATATCTTCCAATGTTGTTCACATTTATATATCCAAATCATATCCCAATTTTAGCCAAATTAGAGTTACACATAAGATACTAAAAATCATTTACTAAAAGACTTGTCAAATTTGTATTTATGTATCATCAAAACCCTGTTTTGGGCCGATTAGGGTCTATGCTTCTCAAGCCCTAATTCTCATGACAGAAGAACATTTATACTTCTATTCTTATTTTACTTGTTAATAAGAGTCATTAGATCCCAGTAACGCATCCTGCCAGCCAGACCAGGCCGAACCTGTAGTCCTGAAGCCAAGAGCTACTCGAGATTAATCAACCCCTATTAACCTTAAACATGTGGAAAGAATATCCACTTAGGGCAACTTACTTATACATGATTTCGGATCTACTTTAATACAAAGAAAACAAACATTAAACAATTCACTTCATGTCACAACAATATAAAAGAATCATGTTTACTTTGCAAACTGAAAATTTCATTTCATGCATATAAAAGCATTTCCAGTGATCTTTATATCAAATAAGCAAAATCAAGTAAGAGTTATATCGCATCCTATATGTAATCTCTTGTTCCTATATTAATTTCTTATCTCATAACCCTAAGATTTGTAGGGTTTTCTCTCTAGCCTATCCTTCCTCTGTATACCTGGCCAGGGCATCCAGAGAAGAACAGACAGAGTAGCTTGATACCGGTCAATCTAAGTATTCAGACACCTGGCCAGGGTATCTAAACACTCAGACCTTCCAGAGCTAAACTCATCATTTATTATTCACCATTCTTATAACTTTATCTTTTGACCTTAATGATTCTTAATGACTCAACTTAAGCTCATTACTTGATTCTCGTGACCACATCCTCTTCCTGCTATCTGCAATAGTATAACAGAACACTTCCTGTTAGAAAATTACAGATAGAAGAAAGACACCTAAACCTTAATCCTATTGGTCTCTTATCGTTCCCTAACCTTGAGTAACTATGTACTCAAACCAAAGCTCTGATACCAAAAATTGTCACGCCCCAATCTCACATTAACCACAAACCACGAGATTAGGACGCGACAGGATGGGATTTACTCATAAGCCAACCACTCTTTACTTTTTAAAAACCTTTTAAAGACATTAATAAGGTAATCTGATTTATGCTGTAAAATGAAACTAAACAAACTGCGGAAGCATCTTTATTAAACTGATCAGCAATATAAACAGAGTCTACAGCATTTTACATTGTTGGACATAAATAAAGCATACAGTTAATTTACATCTTTATACACATTCACTCTCTCACTCACACCTTGTCCCACAGATCGAGGGGAAAGGACTAAGAGACCTCTAACTACTAACTACGAACCTTCTATTGACTAGGCGTTAGAATGAAACGATTTCTTCAGATTTTCTGCTGCTGATGATAACCTGAAAATGTTTTGAGTAGAGGTATGAGCCTACTCGCTCAGTGAATAGCATTTCACTTAGCTATCACTAAATAACTCATCAGGTTTATAAACTGAAAATAAGCATACATGCAGAACTAAGCAAGACAGTTCTAACAACATAGCAGATATACAGATAATAATCACATTTCTAAGCATCAACAGATAATTCCGGTAATTTAACAATTATATAAATTTACTGTGATCCTATATGATTATTTATTCATTTTATTATTATGCCCTAAATATATGCAGTGTACTCTGCATATAAAGATCCGCAGCAAGTTCATGCTACGGTCCCACCGTACAAGACTTAGCGACACACCCGGGAAATGCTAAGTCTGACGCCAGCCCTGCTCTGCCACAGGGTCACTGGCTCGCCGGCTAGAAACATAGGCTCTACGGCCTTCAAGCACTACTCTGAGTGCACCCGACTCCTCCTTTAACCTGAGTACACCGGCGGAGAGTCACAGGGTTACCTTCGTGACACAAGCACGAATGGTGTTAGATAACCATGTTTTCTTTTGTTTTTCCCAGTTCCATCGTGACACAAGCACGATTGTTGTTAGACACTGCCTCTCTCTTTCCTCGTTTGTCCGTGACGCAAGCACGGATGATGTTGCAACACGAGTTTCACCCCTAAGTTGCAGACACCTGTTAGGGGTTCTACGGTGTTCGGGCATCTAGGTCTATACTTGATTAACAAATAAACATTTAAACAAGAATATCACATTTCATGCATTTTGCACAATCTAAACATCACAAAAGCACATATATATATTTATCATAAATAAACATGATTCAGAATCATTCATCCAGTTTCAATGCTAAACATCTATATTTGAAATCAGTTAATACATTGCAACAATAATACAGGAAATTTCATCATTTCACTAAGCATATCAGGTATTTCAAGTTCCAATGAAACTAACATACTCTATTGTCTGCACTACACAGTTTAGAAGTTATACTAACTGATACAGAAACAATTTAACATTTAAATTGAGTTAAATAATGATTACTAAATGAACTGCTACTCACCCACTTCGGTGTGTTCATATACACCGAAAGACGTCCACAATCACGCCTAATTCTGCCCTTTACAGCAGAGTGCACGCCGTGCACCTGGGCTGCACGCCGTGCACCTGGGCAGAAACTCGTTCCGCTATCTGTAACTTTGCACGCCGTGCAAATTGATGTGCATGTCGTGCAACCTGTGCAGAAACAGAAAACTCTTTGAAGATGAACTCGATCAAAACTAAGTCTACGAATTCCTAATCAAGACCATAAGCCAAAGTCAAAACTACCTCACTTAACTGCCTCTCACGCCCAAGTTGTTCCCAGTCAAGCATGCTGCTGCAAGCAGCAGCTCCTTCACGCACAGGTTGAAAGGGAAGCTGGACCAGCTACTAGTGGTAGCTATTGACCACCAATTCGATCTCTAGGCTCTTGGCCGTGCCCACAGGATTTGAATCGTGCTACTCCTCACGCCCTAGGTGGCACAAAGCCATGGCAGCAGCTACTGCTGCTCAGACTGACTGGGGCGCTGCCCTTTGCTGCTTGGCGTCATGGCTGGGGCTAGGATGAAGGGAAGGACGGAGGCGTAGTCATGGAGGTGTGAGGCTGCTGCGGAGCCGCCCCTCTTCTTCCCTTGGCAGTTGGCTACGTGCAGCAGGTTGGGGCGCAGCGCAGCAGCTCAGTTGCTGGTCGGTCGGCGCTAGGGCGCTCTACCACTACCAGTTGAGATCGGGTTGGGCAAGGAAGAAGGAAGAGGAAGGTAGGCGGAGGTAAAACACCGGTCAAGCTCACCCAAGAGCTTCCCTAGCTGGAGCTATGCAAGTGCTGCTGGCCGGCCTTGATGCTGGGGTGCCGCCCTAGCAGATCAGTTGCAGGTGTGGCACGCGGAGGTGAGAGGAAGGGGAGGAGGAAGAAGAGAGGAAGGAAGGGGGAGGGTAGAGGGCACCATGGATCGGGCTAGAGCTTCAGAAATCGCCCATGACTCCTTCTTGCGGCTACTGGAAATCGAGAGCAGGTCGACGCTTGCTCAAGTAGCCGACTCCTGTTTTATCGAAACAGAGAAGAAGGAGATAAGGCAAAGGGGCCAATTAGAAATAGGTAATTTACAAAATTGACCCAAAGAACTTATAAATACCATAACTATGACCTCGGGAGTCCGATTGAAGAGATTTCTTTTGCAAATTCTCAAGCACAAAAACCACTACAACCTTGAAGCAAGAAATCACAATTATCATCTTGCCACCACTGGTCAAGGCACCAATTACATCTGGAGTATTTATTCAAGTTAATTAACTTAATGATCATCATTGCTATAATCATTAATTACCTCAGATGATTAAATCTTAGCTATTAATTCACATCTTAACTTATTTGATTAACCGTGATGTTTAATTTGATACTCAACACTAATTGAGGTGTTTCACGTAATACGAGGTATTTATTGACTAACCCTGATATGGGTCGTAACAATTGGGTAGCCCAAACAGCATAACCACAAATTCATAGTGACATACCTTATCCTAAAAGTTGACTTAGGTATGTCATCCTCCTTGATCCACAATTGGTGATATCTTGATCCTAGGTCTATCTTTGAGAACACTGTCGCACCACATAACTGATCAAATAGGTCATCTATCCTTGGTAAGGGATAGTTGTTCTTTATCTTCACCTTGTTTAGCTGTCTGTAGTATATACACAGTCTCATGGTCCCATCCTTATTTTTCACGAACATCATCGGAGGACCCCACAACGATGTATAAGGCACGATAAAACCTTTGTCAAGTAGTTCTTGCAACTGTAACTTCAACTCTGCCATCTCAGTTGGAGCCATCCTGTACGGTGTATGAGCTACTGATTGTATGCTTGGGACTAGATTGATCTCAAAATCAATCTCTCTGGGTGGAGGAACACTGGGAAACTCCTCAAGAAACACGTCCTTGAATTCTCTCACAACTGTCACCTCCAGGATGTTAGAATTCTCCATCTCAGTACTCAACATGTGTGCCAAGAACGCCTCACAAACCTGCCTCAACAACTTCTCTACCACCATCATTAACTCCAGACATTTCGAAAGAATCTACCTATCCCCTTGGAAGACTCACATCTTATCACCTTGTACAAACGTCACCTACTTGGAACTATAGTGCAAGACCACTCTATACTTCTCCAAAGTGTCCATTCTAAGGATTATATCTAATGCATGTGTATCAATTGGTATGAGATCCACCTAAATGTTGTGCCTCGAGAAAGAAAGGACACAAGAGGGGCACACCTCCTGCAACACCACAAAATTGAACAATAGGGTTTATAATAACAAACTATCTTTCCTATGACTAATACGCAAAATACAATTATTAAACACTTCATGAGTGATAAAGGAGTGCATAGCACCCGAGTCAACCAAAACATATATGATGTAAGAAGAAGACAGATTAGAATGAAATAACACCAACTGACCTATCACTACTCGTGGGTTGACCACCACCTCTAGCCGAATCATGGCGTAGAATCTAGTTGTTGCATGTTGCCGCCCCCACCCTCTGCTTCCCTGAGCAGACGATCTGGCCTGTGACTCTTGCCCACAGCCTCATCCTCTTGCACCACTAAACTACTGCCTCTATCAGCCCTGTTGGCTCTACCTCAGTTGCTGGGTCACCTCGTCATCTCTCACTGGGCACCCTCACCTTAGATGTTCTACCTATCCACACTTATGGCAAGCTCAGGTCTCATATTGTGGCCTAGACAACCCCATCACTGATATCAATGTTGTGTTGTGGACTCCAACAGGTGGAAGGCTACGACCTCTACCTCTACTCAATGACCACTATGTCTGCACACTAGACCTCTATAGTGATGGAGGTGCAAAAACCATTGGCTTCTTAAAGCCTCCTGACGACTGCCATGGGAACTGTGCAAGCCTCTTCTTAGCACTCACCTCTGGCTTCTCTATCACAGACCTCTCTATCCTGCGGACTCACTCCACAAATGTGGCAAACCTTTCTCGATTCTCTAAGGAAGTCATCGGGGTAGACAACTCACCATTGAACCCCTTCTCAAAATGCTGAATCCTCTCATCATATGTAGCATCCATGTGGGGACAAAGCCATAGAAGCTCCATAAACTTAGCCTCATACTCATTTATCATCATGAATCCTTACCTAATCTGCTCAAACTGGGATATCTTCTCATCAAGGTATGTCTATGGAAAGTACCGATTAAAGAACTCATGTCAGAACTTCTCTAAAAGTACCTTAGCAACGAGCCTCTTCTCCTCTTCTATGGCCCACCGGTGGCAATCACTCCATTTTAGAAGGTACATTGCATGCTTAACCTTATCAACATCAGGGATACTAAGGATCTTGAAAGCTTTTCAAGCTCTATGAGCCACAGATCAACATCTACTAGATCAGCCATGCCAACATACTCTATTGCTCCAACAACGTGAAGCCACACAAAAGTCTTCCTACCTGAAGATTCTACATTGGGAACAAGTGCCCTAGGCTGGGGCGCGGGCATCCTATCCACCATATACGTCATGGTAGCCATGACCTGCCAAAAAAGAGATTCAAAGACAAGATTTTCAAGCATGGCTGGGTCAAACTGGGGGACTTCAGGCACCTGATCTTCTCATATCTGGTTCCTTACACCACCACCTGGTGCAGCAACACTGCTCTCAGTAGCGTGTTCTTCATGTTCTCCATACATCTTTAAGCTTTTCTTCTTCTTTTGCATGAGCAGAAGTCACTATAAGACAAACTGGAGGATACAAGAATAGACACAAACCCTAGTCCTAGGTCCCTATAGACTCAGTGAACCTAAAGCTAAGATACCAACCAAACTGTGATGGCTTGCTCCACAAGCCATGAGATAACTCCAAACTAAACTCAGAAACAACATTAAGATAACAAATTACCTGAGTAAATGGAAATTAAAACTAATTTCATTAGGCACCAAATCTACAAAAATATTTACATATAAGTCTTCACAGGACATCGACATCAGATCTCATAGGTTACTAGGTTCTTACATCAACATATTCCTATCGCATGTGCCATCAACCTTCTATGAGAGACACCTATCCCATATATATACAAAAATAAATATACATGAGTATCTGACTTATCTTTACATCAAAAGGGCACACGATCCACAAACACGTATTGATAGCATCTCTACAAAATGCACCCAAAAACCATCTCAAAGACTTGAGTGTACATGGATGATTCTAGGACTCTAACACCAACAGACATACAAGCAACACACCCAACCTTATCAGCTACCATCCTTCTTATTGTTGCTCTGCCTCAGTCGTAAGATCTCTGCCTCCTCGTCATGTCCACCTAAAAGATGTGGGGAACCCACAGGGTGAGATCCAAATCTAAGTGGGAGTTATAAGTCTCCACCAACACTATTATTAGCACTTATATGAATAATTAAAGAATAGAAGTAAATCGATAGTTACTATAAGCATGTTCAGTTACATGATACATTTAAAACATAACAATATAAGCAATTACAACTGAGTTGTTGAACATCTTATCATCATAAAAGGAATATGAAGAACATGTGTATACTTTCTACCAACTAACAAGTAACAGAAGCAAGGAAAGGCTTTAACCGACATTCTCATATTTAATCTTATGCAGATGTACTACACAGATGATTACATATTTTATTATGCCTTGAGGATTTGAGTTGTACCACCCAAATCCAACCGAGCACTGCTAAGTCAAAATTGATGCCATACAAGGTTTATGAAAGAGCCAAAATCTACGACCTCACCCATCCTCATGGTCAGTACATGGGTACACCATAGTGACATATCAGTCAGCTGCAACTAGTGACACATAGTCAAGCTGTAAAAATCCTAGACCACCTTGGTACGGGTAGTGAAACTGAGCTATGACCCATAGTCACAATCCTTCCAGGGTATGGCCCATAGCCAATCTTGTGAAACTTCATAAACATCAAGTCACCAAGCTACAGACCATAGTCGCACTCCTGCTAGGGTATGGCCTACAGCCAATCCTGTGAATGTATATACTCAACAATATATGACTCCAAGATTTCCCTAAGTAAAGGTCCTTTCACCATCCAACAAGTGCTGACACTGAGACGGATCTATGGCACAAGGAAAAACTACATGAATTAAGTTCCACTGGATTAGTTAAGTCGATTAATGTATCTTTTAACATCAATAAAGTTACAATGTACAAAGGCATAGAAAACTCTACAAAGTTAAGGGCATAGTACATCTCCAGAAGATATAAATGTATGAGGTGTGAACTTATCACATTATCATCACATGAGGCATGTATCACTGCCATTCACAACGGCATCATCATGAAAGCCATATGTCATGGTATAACATTCCTCAGCTAATCATAAGGAATGTAACCTCATATTAGGCAATAAGTCATTTCAAAGTCATAGGACCTATTTACGTGATACCTAAAGTACAAGTGCCTCAACATGCCTTATGAAGGCTCATTCTACATGTATCATATCATAATCACCATATCTTTCACTTAGCTATGCATGTCATCTTACTGTTGGTATGTATGCCCTGAGAGCCAATCATGGGATGATTGGTGGGATACATTAAGATTGATTTGATAAACATCAAAGGCAAGCTTACAATTCTTTCTGGTTCAGTCATATGAGATAGTGATAGAACAGATTGAATGTCTAGAGAATGACAGTACTCAATGACGTATGCTTTCAGGTTGAGGACCTGAACGATGAGATCATACAGATGCTAAGAGTTTGTACATTCTTGTTATGTCGCTAGTCGGATGTCATTGTGGAAGGTAGATAGACAACAATGACACACAAGACTAGATTGTGGTGTTGGTTGATGACAGAATCTCATTAGTCATGATATAGAGATATCAAACCAAACACATAGGTACTTGTTAGAGAACAAGTGTACCGGACAGACCCACCGTGAGTTTGACACATGGAACCATGAGATGGTAGTCACAGTCAGTACTCACAGTGATGGTGGTGAGTGTGATTCTTAGACCTGAAATCACTGCACTCAACACATGTCGTTGGGCACACTTTGACATCATCAAACGCAGTCCTGAAACATGGGTTGTTATAAAGGTGATGATTGGGTGGCTTTGACACATGGGGCTTTTGAGGGGTGAGTGATAGATATGGGATTTGTCCCTCCTGAGGGAGTTTGATATCCATGGCCACTTGATGAGTAGGATTGAGAAAGGCGTGCACGCATGTGTGAATCAGTATATGATATTGATGTCATACATATCTCTTCCAGTCTACTCTGAGATCAAGGAAGTGAATGAACATTGACAGGATGACTGTTCCATGCCTCGAGTTCATTCGGGATATCAGTGACAAAGGAATTATACATTCACTGTAACACCATTCACGGATTGTAGGATGAAAGTTGTTCTCCAACTATCTACTTTCACTTGGGTAGCACTGATGTGTGACTAGGCACCGCTCTTTGCTTGTGAAGTCATAAGTATTATGGACTTTCACTGCCAACGTGAAATGGACCTGAAGGGTCACACACATAGGATTTAACCTGGAAGAGGAGTTTTGTCCACAAAGCAATGTTTAGATTGATTACTAAAGGAGTTTAGTAGTTCAATTAAACACTCAATCAGTCGATGGCTCAATATCGTATGGTTCATGGTGTTGGACGCATTGATTGGAGTATTAGATTGATTGAAATCGCAATTGACTGATTTTGCCCAACCTGTGCTCCCAACCGATCGGTTCATGTGATAAACTGGTCGGCTGAGGTTGCTGAACCGGTCGGCTGGAGTGTCCAAGCCGATCGGCTCATGCCCAGGTTGAGACGACCGGTTCAAGAGTTGAACCGATCGGCTCAACTGGTGCAACCGACCAGTTGGGAAAGTCATGTCGGCAAGAATTTTCCTTTCGTTTCAAATTGCCCAATTCGATTGGGAATAATATTGGTATTCGATACCAATTGGGAAAGAAACAAGGAAAGTCTTTTGAGCCGGATTAGGACCATGAACCGATCGGTTCAGGGCACCAACCGATCGGTTGGAGTGCCCCAAACGGTCGGCTCAGGTCCAACCGATCGGCTCAATGGCCGAACCGATCGGTTCAGTTGTGAACCGATCATTTCAAGTTGCGAACCGGTTGCTTTTTTTGGAAAATTCTCGAACCCTTCTACTCCTGCATTAGTCCCGCATTGCCCGGGATGGAGAACCCTGTCCCATGACTCTCCTATATATAGGGGTATTTGGGGGCTTCTCAGTACAGCTCAGTGCAACCAGTTGCTCTGCAAGTTGTCGTTCTCTCTGGTTTTGGTAACCGTGAGAGAGCCCGAGCAAGTGATTCCCGCAAAAGGGAGGTGCAGCAAGGGAAGGACAACTGCAGTTGCAACAGGAGGCAGGAGAGCATGTTGGCGACTAGTACGTCAACAGGAGGGTGCGACTCCTTCCACTTCCTTGTGGGACAAGGAGAGTGGAGTTCCAGGTGGTCCGTGTAGACTACTACAGAGGCGGGAGGACACTGCCGCTTAGGAGGACAACTGTCATCTGACAGTCCGGTTCGAGTAGGAGTTGTGAGTCCCGGTGCGACCAGGAGCTGCACAGACACCGTCGAAGTCCGGAGTTGAAGACCGTGCATTGCGCGAGGTATTGTCGCCGAGCAAGCCTCGGGACAAGGTATGATTCTGCAAACCATCCTTTCCTATTATATAGACGTTGACGCGTTTCCTCGGTATGGGTTTGGGGAGAAATTTTTTGTTTTGTTTCCGCTGCCTTCTCTGTCTCCCCTAAAACCCAACAGTGGTATCAGAGCCACATCAGTTGTTCTATATTTTAGGAGTATCGATATGATCGATTTTGGTTTGTCGCCTTTATTTATTGCATATGATGCGAATAATATCGGCTTTATGCATGTCCAATCTTAAATCCACAAATCCCTAATTACATATATGATATGTATTATTAATGCACTCGATACGCGTCGCCCTTAAACGAGTTTTGTGGTGGATGTGTGTACCGTGATTATGGCCTATAAACCCCTATATGTGATTGGTTGTATGTGGTTGCTTGCATCTCAGTCTGCGCACCGATCTTCCCTCTCTTATTCCTGATGTAACTCGAAATAATTCGAGATTCTTTCCTACCTTTACTCCCCCCGAATGTAACTCGGGGTTTCCTTTTTAAAGCAATGTAATAAATAGAATAGGATTTTATTTCCTGTTATGTCAAAGACCGGTGGATATCAAGACGACTGCTCAGACGACCAGTTCAAGGAGTGAACCGATCGGTTGACGTTCTAGACGGTCGGTTCAAGGAGTGAACCGATCGGTTGATGACCGGTTCGAGGAGCGAGATGAGCGGGTGGCAGACATGACGAGATGCACGACGACCAGGCGAACCGATCGGTTGGACGAGCCAACCGATCAGCTGGTGGCACCCAGACGACCGGCTGGAGAGTACAGATCATTCATGTGATGAGTTGATCAACTCGGATGGCAAGGCACAGAGTTCATCTTGTACAGGTTGCATGTGATGTAGACCTAGATGACCGTGATTCCTCTTGGCTCGAGGAATCACATTAGGATGGCCATAATCATCGCTTTTTATCGTTTGTGCATGTTTTCTGTGGGATATAGCATGTATATGATACATACTATGTATTGTGGTGATTGGATATGTATATGTATATAAAACCAAATCCCTCATTACAATATTAAGTTTTAGATGCCTTCCAAATGCGACACACGTGAAAAGCTTGTTCGACCAAGTGTGGGCACGCCCTAGCGTGGTGCACCGTCTACCTCGTGGAAGCGTGAAGGATGAATGTGTGGGTCTGCCCTAGCAGGGTGCATGTTCATCGCGTTTGCTTTGGGTCAGACTTAATAAGGTGATCTAGATGGGATCTAGTACCTTGAGGCATGGAGATGATCATTGCAAGGAGTTGTATATGACATCTTATCAAGAGTTGCATATGATGCAATTGGCAAAAGTTGCCTACCTGAGAGATCTATGTTGTGGGTGACAGCCCTAGCTGGTCCATGACTTAGAGGATTTTAGGATCTTGCCCACTAGAAGGTTGTACGCTGCAATCTTCCGAATTGATGGTGAGGGCTATCAATTTGAAGTAAAATAGTGGGAGCGATAATTAATTAAAGGCCTAATTATATCGTCAAACTTTCAAATCAATAAAATAAGTCAAAAATGAGTTTTGGACTAAAATTGCATATTTTCCTTTTGTAGTTCAAATGGCAACAAACAACAACAACTTTTCTTTGCGATCGGTCCTTGACAAGGACAAGCTAAATGGGACAAACTTCCACGACTGGTATCGGACATTGAGAATTGTTCTCACTCAAGAGCGTAAGCTCTATGTCCTGGATACTCCAATTCCAGAGGAACCCGCTCCTAATGCACCAAAGGCAGAAAGGGATGCTTACAAGAAGCATTCTGATGATGCCATTGATGCAAAGTGCTTGATGCTATGTTCAATGAACCATGATTTGCAGAGGCAACATGAGAACATGGGTGTCATAGAGATGATTCTGCATCTCAGGAACATGTATGAAGATCAGGCACGGCAAGAGAGGTACAATGTTTCTAGGGCGCTGTTCAAGTGCATCATGACAGAAGGAGATCCAGTTGGTCCTCACACACTCAAGATGATTGGGTATGTGGAGAACCTGCAGAGACTGGGATTTCCACTGAGCCAAGAGTTGGCTACTGACGTGATACTGCAATCGTTGCCAGAATCTTACAGTCAGTTTGTGATGAACTACAACATGAACAACTTTGATAGGCCACTGTCAGAGTTGTTGGGCATGTTGAGGACAGCCGAGTTACAGATGAAGAAGGACAAGCCTAAGTCCGTGATGGTGATCACGAGCAAGAAAGGCAAGTCCAAGCGCAAGGGCAAGGGCAAAGCTAAGAAAGGTTCTGAAGCTAGCCAGGAGTCCAAGCCATCTTCAGCTCTCAAGGCCAAGGGAGGCGTGACCAAGAAAGGAAATTTCCACCATTGTCAAAAACCAGGACATTGGAAAAGGAATTGTCCTCTCTACCTAGAAGAACAAAAGAAGAAGGAGGCGACTGAAACCTCTACTTAAAGGTGTCATGAAAGTAAACTTGTAACACTTTTGAGATATATGATATCAAGATGTAAAGTGTAAAGCATTCTTACTTGGGGCAAGTGTTGCCTTTATAGATAGGAATACTTTAGTTTATTTTCAGCCAATAAGGCATGTAATACAGTTATGAACTTCTATTTCATACTTGCCAATAGATAGAAACACTTTATTTTTGCATATTGTGTGACAATGATGGCAATCAATAAAGTTGTGTTTTCAATCTTAAAGATGTGATCTTTGTGGCAATGCCTTATTTATCTTGTGATATTTGATATGCATAAGATAAGACGATACCTAAAAGTTATAGATAACTCAAACAATTTAATTAGCATTAATCATGAGAAATTCATTTCTAGTTTCCATGTGATGGATAAATCTAGACTCTTTTGGTTATAGAACCAGTAAGAGACATGAATATCTTGGACATGATTAATCAATCTTCACTAATGTAGTGGGAGAGTGATTATCCTATTAGGTATAATACATGTGATGTATTTACATACCTATTTGGAATAAATGCTAATACTTCAAATGGTGTTTAGAGAAATACCAATATGAATATCTTGAAGTGTTCAAGATTATCATAAATGAAGTACAAATTTGGTAAAGTATTAATTCTTGATGAGATCAATGAATGAAATACTTGGACCAAATGTTTGAGATACTTATGAGTGATTATGATAGTGTATCATAGTGAACTCATGATTAAGGCATGGTGATGTCTGAATCAAGAAGGAATCATATTCTAAGGAGTTAGAGAATGATTATCAAATAACTGAATTCTTCTTAATAAATGAATACCCCACACTAATAAAAGAAATTAAGAATCACAAGGGTTGTGAGTTCTTATATCTGTAACAGATACACCTCAATTATCTATGTGATGAGTTGTTCATGTGATGAGTCAACTATCAAGATGAATATGAGGAACCGAATCTTGAGTTATGGTTTAAAACCATTACATCCTAAATGACTTCCATGTGAACCATAAGGTATGACCTTGATGGTAGCACTCATTGGATCATATCCATAAGTGCAGATGAGTCTTAAGTGTTAAGACACATGGATAACATTTTGGGAAGGATGATGCTTGTTGATTGCAACTTAATGACTAAGACATTTGGCATATGGATACTAAAACCGCATTCCTATGAGGAATAAAACCAGGATGTGTACGTGACACAGCCTATAAGGTTTATAAATCCACTAATGCAAATGAAGTCTATAAGTTACAATGGACTAATCAATGTGATTGATTGAGTACAAGCAACTCAAAATTGGATCTTTATTTTGATAATATAGTCAAAGGGTTTGACTGATATGTCAAAGATAAAGAAAGGGATCTGTGATTTAGTGGGAGCGTGTTCACATTCCACATATTGATGTGAAATGAAATTGTTCTAAAATGGAAATCCAAAAGTGGAAATTATCTTTAAGGAAGATAGCGATGTTTCCTATGTGATAGGAATAGAGATCTATAGAGATAGTTCTCGAAAACCTCTTGACCTGAAAAAGAGATAGCATACATTGGCAATCTGTACTGAAGTGTTCAGTATGTACAGATTCAGTGGGAGAAAACTTGTCCATGTTACATGGAGTTAGTATCCCAAGGCCAAGTGTCCAATTCTTATGAAGAATGGGAACACTAAGAATAGATATGTATCTATCATGTATGTAATCATCCCATTATCTTGCATGTGTGACATGGCAAGAATAAAATGCATTCATCATCTTGTATGTAGGACATGGCAATATGATGTGCTCATCCTGATAACTCGTATGTGGGACATGATGAGTGGATGTCTGTCTGTTTCCAGTAAGGGTTACTGGAATACCATGAGAACTTGATAAGTGCTTGTGAAGTGCTAGTTCTATGGAGATAAGGAAGAGTTCGATGTAAAGAGTTACATTGATGCGAACTTCCGAAAGGACAGAAAATTAATCACAAAATATACATAAGATGTATAAAAGAGAATGTTTGTTGACAATTGGAAGTGTTCCAGTAAAACCATTTAAAAGGAAATGTCGAGTATCTATGTGTTAGAGAACAACAGTATATACTGCATGGATCTGGAAGTTCATGAGATGAACTTATATTTCACTCATTGATGACAAGTCTGGAATCCTTGATCATGCAATGTGGCTAAAGGTTAGCAATGGAATACTAGATCGCATATTACGACAACTCCATCTCATACGTATGGCGTACAGTGAAGAGATGTGAGACATGCATTTTGTTCAGACTTTGGCAAGGTGTTGCCATTACTCACTATGATGGCACTAAGAGCACAGTAACATGTGGGACATGTTTGACGATCACTATGAATATGATTCAAGGGTGATTGGCTCACAGTGCAAGTGGGAGTCTGTTGGTATGTATGCCCTGAGAGCCAATCATGGGATGATTGGTGGGATACATTAAGATTGATTTGATAAACATCAAAGGCAAGCTTCCAATTCTTTCTGGTTCAGTCATATGAGATAGTGATAGAATAGATTGAATGTCTAGAGAATGACAGTACTCAATGGCATATGCTTTCAGGTTGAGGACCTGAACGATGAGATCATACGGATGCTAAGAGTTTGTACATTCTTGTTATGTCCCTAGTCGGATGTCATTGTGGAAGGTAGATAGACAACAATGACACACAAGACTAGATTGTGGTGTTGGTTGATTACAGAATCTCATTAGTCATGATATAGAGATATCAAACCAAACACATAGGTACTTGTTAGAGAACAAGTGTACCAGACAGACCCACCGTGAGTTTGACACATGGAACCATGAGATGGTAGTCACAGTCAGTACTCACAGTGATGATGGTGAGTGTGATTCTTAGACCTGAAATCACTGCACTCAACACATGTCGTTGGGCACACTTTGACATCATCAAATGCAGTCCTGAAACATGGGTTGTTATAAAGGTGATGATTGGGTGGCTTTGACACATGGGGCTTTTGAGGGGTGAGTGATAGATATGGGATTTGTCCCTCCTGAGGGAGTTTGATATCCATGGCCACTTGATGAGTAGGATTGAGAAAGGCGTGCACGCATGTGTGAATCAGTATATGATACTGATGTCATACATATCTCTTCCAGTCTACTCTGAGATCAAGGAAGTGAATGAACATTGACAGGATGACTGTTCCATGCCTCGAGTTCATTCAGGATATCAGTGACAAAGGAATTATACATTCACTATAACACCATTCACGGATTGTAGGATGAAAGTTGTTCTCCAACTATCTACTTTCACTTGGGTAGCACTGATGTGTGACTAGGCACCGCTCTTTGCTTGTGAAGTCATAAGTGTTATGGACTTTCACTGCCAACGTGAAATGGACCTGCGGGGTCACACACATAGGATTTAACCTAGAAGAGGAGTTTTGTCCACAAAGCAATGTTTAGATTGATTACTAAAGGAGTTTAGTAGTTCAATTAAACACTCAATCAGTCGATGGCTCAATATCGTATGGTTCAAGGTGTTGGACGCATTGATTGGAGTATCGGATTGATTGAAATCACAATTGACTGATTTTGCCCAACCTGTGCTCCCAACCGATCGGTTCATGTGATAAACCGGTCGGCTGAGGTTGCTGAACCGGTCGGCTGGAGTGTCCAGGCCGATCGGCTCATGCCTAGGTTGAGACGACCGGTTCAAGAGTTGAACCGATCGGCTCAACTGGTGCAACCGACCAGTTGGGAAAGTCATGTCGGCAAGAATTTTCCTTTCGTTTCAAATTGCCCAATTCGATTGGGAATAATATTGGTATTCGATACCAATTGGGAAAGAAACAAGGAAAGTCTTTTGAGCCGGATTAGGACCATGAACCGATCGGTTCAGGGCACCAACTGATCAGTTGGAGTGCCCCAAACGGTCGGCTCAGGTCCAACCGATCGGCTCAATGGCCGAACCGATCGGTTCAGTTGTGAACCGATCATTTCAAGTTGCGAACCGGTTGCTTTTTGTGGAAAATTCTCAAACCCTTCTACTCCTGCATTAGTCCCGCATTGCCCGGGATGGAGAACCCTGTCCCATGACTCTCCTATATATAGGGGTATTTAGGGGCTTCTCAGTACAGCTCAGTGCAACTAGTTGCTCTGCAAGTTGTCGTTCTCTCTGGTTTTGGTAACCGTGAGAGAGCCCGAGCAAGTGCTTCCCGCAAAAGGGAGGTGCAGCAAGGGGAGGACAACTGTAGTTGCAACACGAGGCAGGAGAGCGTGTTGGCGACTAGTACGTCAACAGGAGGGTGTGACTCCTTCCACTTCCTTGTGGGACAAGGAGAGTGGAGTTCCAGGTGGTCCGTGTGGACTACTACAGAGGCAGGAGGACACTGCCGCTTAGGAGGACAACTGTCATCCGACAGTCCGGTTCGAGTAGGAGTTGTGAGTCCCGGTGCGACCAGGAGCTGCATAGACACCGTCGAAGTCCGGAGGTGAAGACCGCGCATTGCGTGAGGTATTGTCGCCGAGCAAGCCTCAGGATAAGGTATGATTCCGCAAACCATCCTTTCCTATTATATAGACGTTGACGCGTTTCCTCGGTATGGGTTTGGGGAGAAATTTTTTTTTTGTTTCCGCTGCCTTCTCTGTCTCCCCTAAAACCCAACACTTACAACACCTGCATGGTTAGGATTTCATAAAAAAAGAGATAATCATTCTAACATCATAGCCATTCCATAAAAGGAATTAAGCAAGTTACATTATTAGGGTTAGGATTCCTCCTTGGTCGATTAGGGAATATGAAGCTAGGCTCCCAAGTTTATCACCTTCGTATCCAGGAGTGCATTGGGATAAAGGAATCTAAATAAGATAGATTATATATTATACCAAACAACTCTTTATGTGACTCATTCATTGCTTATACAAAGACATCATTGAGTGTCCAAGCATTCCCTTCAACCACAATCCTCATCATGTATCGACCAAACATCACATGGTGTCTCATTCCATCAACATCATAGGGTAACAACCAATCACCAACATAGTGTGTCATCCCAACATCAACAAGAGGGTATTGGCCTAACACCAAGAAAGGTGTATTGGTTCTACATCAACATAGGTGGGTCGGGGTACCATACACATAGGTTTGTCATTTTACCATCAAAATAGGTGTGTCAGTTTACCATCAACATAGGCGTATCAGCTCCCCATCAACATAGGTGTGTCACTTTACCATCAACATAGGTGTCTCAGCTTAACATCAACATAGGTGTGTTAGTTTACCATCAATATAGGTGTGTCGACTCACCATCAACATGGTGTGTCAATTTTACCATCAACATAGATGTGTCGACCTTTCATCATCATGGTGTGTCGACCACTAACCATTATTAGTAGCAATATAAAACATGGCTAGTGTATCAACCATAAGCCGTCATGGATTACCACTATGGCTAGGGTGTCAACCTATAAGCAATATGGTGCATTGACCTAAGATCAACACAGTTTCTCAGTCTATCATCAACGAGGGGTATCAGCCTATCACCAACATAGGGTGTCGGCCTAACCACATTATAGCATATCAATTTATCAAAATCATTGTGGGTCATCCTATCATCAACCAGACATACTAACCTATGATTTACATGGGATATTGGCCACTAACCATCATAGGTTACAACTATGACTAGGGTGTCAGACATAAGCCATGACAAGTACATTTATAGTTAGGGTGTCGGCCACAAACCATCACGGGTTACAACTATAGCCTAACTAGAGTGATAGGCACAACAATATATGTCCAAGACCATCACCAAGGCATGACCAAGGTTGAGACAGGGAAAAACAAGATCGAAAATAGCAAGCAACTCATCATCATTAAGGGAAAAACCCCACAAGTTAGACATCTAAACATGCTTCAACAAAGAACCACATTTAAAGGTAAAGGATCATGTTCTACACACCCCAACATAGCAAGGTAAGTAGGGTATCATATTTCTTTCAACAAAACAAGACTTCTTTCATCAAAATAGGTCATAAGATCATCATCAAGTACTATCTTATTGGGGAAAATAGTTTATAGAAATGAAACAAATACATGCACAAGTAAAGAGTTAAAAATAGAGAGGCTAAGAGTTATATAACTTACCATGAGAAGATCACCACCAAAGATGCAAACTACAAGCACATGATCAAAATGATGAAGATGATCCACCAAGGATCCAAATCTCAGTCACAAAAACACCTCCAAGAGAAAAAAAATACCATGGTCAAAAAGGAGAAGAAAGGCAACCCTAGCCGATCCAAAGAAGAGGAAGAAAGAAAAGAAAGAGGGAACTTCATCCCGACATGCCTCATGTCCCTAGGGATGACAGTTCCTTCCCAAAAAATAGCCTTCATATCAAGGCATGATCCATGGCTGATAGAAGGGAAGAAGATGGAGAAGAGAAACTAAGGAAAATGTCACAAAGAAAGCACAACTTACTAAGGTGTGAAGATGAACAAGAATCAACACAAGATAAGGATCCGATCACCAATGTTACAAGGAGACTTCTTCTTGCTACTCAAGGCTCCAAGGTCATCTACAAGAAAAATGTAAACAAGAATGGCTGAAAGGTTCACTTGTTTGAAGAGGAAAGAAACTATACAATTGCAGAATGAGAGAAGGATCAAAGGAGAGGTGTCATCACCTTAAGTCATCTAGGGGGACACTTGTCCATGCAAAAGATCCACATGTAACCACTCTTACGTAACATGAAAGGCATGGTAGTGCACTCTAGGTGGTGAATTGGCATCTTGGCCACCATCAAGGGCACAACCCTACTAGCCCAAGGCAACACACCACACACACTCATAGGTCAAAGCACAAATATCACGTATAGGAGCCCTAATCACCACCAAGGATTCCACCACTCACCCAAGATGCAAACAAGGTGCCCATTTCTCCCTTTCTCCACTAGATGATGTCAAGCAATGTAAGGTACACTCTTGAGTTGGAAAATTGCACATCAACCCCCTACTTTGGGTAAATTGGAATTTGCACCAAAACTATCATACAAAGCACAAACAATATCTAAACAAGCTAAAACCTGGAACTTAAGCTCTCCACAAGCCCTTATTACATATCAAAAGATTAAAAAAAGGTTCTAAGAAACTTACTTAGACAAAACAAACAGGGTTATTCCAAAACTCAGGTCAGGGGTCTTACAAGACATAAACCCCTAATAGGGATTTCACCCCTAAAATGCTAAGAGAAAAGAGAGGGGTACTTCCTCCTCATCTCTTCCTCAAGATCCCACATGGATTCCTCAACATCAAGGTGATGCCACAGAACCTTCACAAGCACTATATCTTTCTACTTCAACTTCTTAACTCTCCTATCAAGGATAAACACTAGATCTTCCACATAGGACACATCCTCATCAAGCTCCACGTCCACATGTTGCAACACTAACTTTGTATCATGATGTGATTTCCTCGACATGTTCACATGAAACTGTAACATCCCAAGATTTGATGCCTCAGATAATATGATCTTAAAAGGAATGATTGGACTACCCATATCACCAAGGTGCACCTCCTTTTACGGGAGCCCATCTCTAAAGAACTCCATAGTTAAGCGTGCTCAGCTTGGAGTAGTACTAGGATGGGTGACCAGTCAGGAAGTTGCTCCTAGCTTGCGCGTGAGTGGACAAAAAGCATGCAGTTAAGGCTAGTGGTGGTCTGTGGGGCCAGTCGTCATTCCTGAAACTCTACTAGAGCCTTGGGCAGTGGGCCCGGGCGTTACAAATGGTATCAGATCCATAACCCCTCTAGTAGGTGGGGCCCACATGGGCATGCGGCATGCCTGTCTTGAGCTGTGCGGTCCAGGCAAGTTGGAAAGGGCTATCCGTAGAGACGAGATGGAGCCACCCTTGCGCTGGTAGCCGTGGATGGGAGCTGGGTGTCAATGGACCATTGTGGGTCTGCACTGAAATGGGGTCAGATTATGAGGCCATATAGTTGAGCCTTGATGAGGACGTCAAGAGTCTAAGTGAGGGAGATTGCAACATCCCAAGATTTGATGCCTCGGATAATATGATCTTAAAAGGAATGATTGGACTACCCATATCACCAAGGTGCACCTCCTTTTACGGAAGCCCATCTCTAAAGAACTTCATAGTTAAGCGTGCTCAGCTTGGAGTAGTACTAGGATGGGTGACCAGTTGGGAAGTTGCTCCTGGCTTGCGTGTGAGTGGACAAAAAGCGTGCAGTTAAGGCTAGTGGTGGTCTGTGGGGCCAGTTGTCATTCCTGAAACTCTACTAGAGCCTTGGGAAGTGGGCCCGGGCATTACAGAAACACTGGATACAACCACTGCAACGGTTATCTACATACAACTTCTGCATGTACTATGCTACCTTTAACTAGTGTTGAGTCACTTTGATCTTTTCTGTCGTCTGTTGCACAAGGTCATGACCAAGAAGCTGATACTCACATGTCCCATACCAAAACAATGGAGACCTGCAACGTCTCCCATACAACTCCTAATAGGGTGCATGTAGATACTTCTTTGATAACAAGTGTTATAAGCAAACTCTCTTAGACTGAGGTGTATGTCCCAACTACCCAAAAATTGAAGAACACATATTCTTAGTAGATCCTCCAAGGTTTGAATGGTCCTCTCAGATTGACCATCTATTTTTGGGTGGAAAGCAGTGTTGAACCTCAACTGTGTACCCAAAGCTATGTGCAGTCGATCCCAAAAGTGACTTGTGAACTGGGGGCCTCTATCATACACAATGGTAGCTGGAACACCGTGCAACCTTACTATCTCATCAACATAGATCTGGGCAAGCATCTCAGCTATATACGTTGTCTTTATAGGAAGGAAACTTGTTGACTCAGTCAACCTGTCAACAATCATCCAGATGGAATCATGACCTTTGTCTTTCCTAGGAAAACCAACCATAATGTCCATAGTTACATGATCCCATTTCCATTATGGAATAGGAAATAGTTGCTACATATCTACTTGACTTTAACCTGATGACACATTGTACATCTTGCAACAAACTCTGCTACATCCCGCTTCAAGCCAGGCCACCGATACATGTCCTTTAGATTGTAATACATCTTGGTGCCACCTGGATGCATAATATACATAGATGAGGGCGCCTCCTCCAGAACCATCTTTCTTAGATTATTAGAGTAAGGTATCATGAGTCTGCTATGGTAATAGACTATTCCATCATTTGACTCGTGGAAGCCATCACACTTCTTGCTGCCAAACTCTAATCTGATATGTTGTATTACAATATCTACCTATTGTGCCTCTCTAATATGTTGTCTCAGTGTTGGCTTCACCTATAACTGTGTTAACAACCTTACTAGCATCGACACATCCAACTGTATGTTCATGTGACGTAGGGAGACCAACCTTTCTTGCTTGTAGCGCACTAGGGAACTCGATTGGGCTCTATCCATAGGCAAAGATGAAGAATTCTAGCTTAGTGCATCTTCTACAACATTTGCCTTTCTCAGATGGTAATCAGTCATACATTCATAATCCTTGATTAGCTCTATCCAGTGTCGTTGCCTCATATTCAACTCCTGCTATGAAAAGATGTACTTTAGATTCTTGTGGTCGGTGAAGATCTAACACTTCTCTCCATAAAAATAGTGCCTCCAAATCTTCAAATCATGGACTATGAAAGCTGACTCCAGGTCATGGATTGGGTAATTTTCCTTGTGTTTTTAAGAAGTCAAGAAGTAAAAGAAATCACTTGCTTGTCCTATATCAGCACACAACCCAAATCGTTCCTAGATGCATCACATAAGACGATATATCCTTTCCCTTGCTCAGGAAAGACCAACATTGGTGCACTTGTCAATGTCTCCTTCTATGCCTGAAAGGCATACTAGTATCTATTATCCCAGACAAACTACACATCCTTCCTTGTCAACTTAGTTAGAGGTAAATCTATAGAAATAAAGTCCTTGATGAATCTCATGCAATATCCTACCAAACACAAGAAATTGTAGACTTCCGTTGTGTCTTTGGCTGCTCCCACTCTATCACAAACTCAACCTTCTTAGGATCCACACGAACACCCTTAATAGAAATAACATATCCTAGAAAAGTCACCTCCTTCAACCAGAACTCGCACTTACTAAACTTAGCATAAAGCTGATGCTATCTCAACAGATTTAGTGTCTGGAGAAGTTGTTTCTCATGCTACTAGATATCACATCTGTATATCAAGATGTCATCTATGAAAACCACCACAAACTGATCAAGAAATGGCTGAAACAAGCTGTTCATCAAGTCCATGAATGCTGCTGGTGCATTGGTTAGCCCAAACGGTGTAACCAAAAATTCATAGTGACCATACCTTGTCCTAAAAGCAGACTTAGGTATGTCATGCTCCTTGATCTACAACTGGTGATATCTTGACCTTAGGTCTATCTTTGAGAACACTATCATGCCACGTAACTGAGCAAACATGTCATCTATCCTTGACAAGGGATAGTTGTTCTTTATCGTCACCTTTGTTCAGATGTCTGTAGTCGATATACAACCTCATGGACCCATCTTTCTTTTTCACAAACATCACTGGAACACCCCACAATGACGTACTAGGCATGATAAAACCGTTTTCAAGAAATTTTTGCAAATGTCTCTTCAACTCTGCCATCTCAAGTGGAGCCATCATGTACAGTGTCTGAGCTACCGGTTGTGTACTTGGGACTAGATTGATCTCAAAATCAATCTCTCTGGGTGGAGGAACACCTGAAAATTCCTCAGGAAACACGTCCTCAAATTCTCTCACAGCTAGCACATCCTAGATATTAGGACTCTCCATCTCGATACTCAGCATGTGTGCCAAGAACGCCTCATAACCTTGCCTCAACATCTTATCCACTACCATCCTTGGGACTAAACACGTCGGAAGAATATTCCTATCCCCTTAGAAGACCCACACCTTATCACTGTCTACAAACGGCCTGCTTGGAACTACAATCCAATACCGCTCTATACTTCTCCACAATGTCCATTCCAAGGATTACATCGAATCCATGCATATCAAGTAGTATGAGATCCACTTGAATGTTTTGCCCCAAGAAAAAAAGGACATAGGAGAGACACACCTCCCGTAACACTGCAGAACCAACAAATGTGGTTTCAAACAACAAACTATCTTTCCTATGACTAATAGGCAAAAGACAACTGTCAAGCACTTCACGAGTGATAAAGGAGTGTGTAGCACCAGGGTCAACAAAAACATATATGAAGCAAGAAGAAGATGAATCAGAATGAAATAACTCCATCTAACCTGTCACTAATTGCGGGTTGACCACTGCCTCTGACTGACTCATAGCATAGAATCTAGCCATTGCCTATTATTGCCCATGTCCTCAGCTTCTTTGAGCAGATGATCTGACTTGTGATGCTTGCCCACGCCCTCATCCTCCTATACTACTGAACTACTACCTCTGTGAGCCCTGCTAGCACTACCTTGGTTGCTGGGTCACCTCGCTGTCTCTCACTGGGCACTCCCACCTTAGATGTCCTACCTGTCCACACTTATAGCAAGACCGAGTCTCATATTGTTGCCTAGACAACCTTGTCACTGATATCAATGTTGTGATGTGGGTTTCAGTAGGTGGAAGGCTATGGCCTTTGCCTCTACTCGGTGACCACTGCGTCTATGAACTGGACCTCTGTAATGCTGGCAGTGCAGAAAACCTTGGCTTCTGATAGCCTTCTGATGATTTCCCTTGGAACTATGTATACCTATTCTTAGTGCTTGCCTCTCGCTTCTCTATCACAGACCTATCTATCCTCTAGACTGACTCCACAAATGGGGCAAACCTTTCTCAATTCTCGAAGGTAGCCATGGGGGTAGACAACTCAACATTCAACCCCTTCTGAAAATGTCAAATCCCCACATCATCTGTAGCAGCCATGTGAGGACAAAACTATAGAAGCTCCATAAACATAGCCTCATACTCATTTATCATCATGGATCCTTGCATGATCTGCTCAAACTGGGATATCTTCTCATCAAGATATGTCTGTGGAAAGTATTGAATGACAAACTCACGTTGGAACTCCTCCCAATATACCTCAACACAAAGCTCTTCTCCTCTTCTATGGCCCACCAGTGGCCAACACTCCCTTTTAGAAGGTACACAGCATGCTTCACTTTGTCAACATCAGGGATACTAAGGATCTTGAAAGCTTTTTCAAGCTCAGTAAGCCACAGATCAACATCCGCTAGATCAGCCACCCCAACATACTGTATTACCCCAACACTGTGAAGAAGCTCAAAAGTCTTCCCATTACCTGAAGATTCAACATTGGGAACATGTACCCTATGCTGGGGAGTGGGCATCCTGTCCTCCATATGCATCATGGTATCCATGATCTGCCTAAAAAGATATTGAAAGATAGGATTTTCAATCTTGGCCAGATCAAACTGGGGAACTTCAGGCACCCAATCTTCTCGTGCCCGGTTCCTTACACCACCACCTGGTGTAGCAACACTACTCTCAGCAGCATGTTCTTTATATTCTCCAGATATCTTTAAGCTTTTCTTCTTCTTCTACATAAGTAGAAGTCACTATAAGACAGATTGGAGGACATAAGAATAGACACAAACCCTAGTTATAGGTCCTTGTAGATTTAGCAAACCTAAATCTATGATACCAACCAATTGTGATGCCTCACGTGACAAGCCACGAGATAACTCCAAACTAAATGTAGAAACAACATTAAGAAAACAAATTACCAGAAAACACTGGAAATTAAAATCGATTTCATTAAGCACCAAAGTTGCAAAAATCTTTACATATAAGTCCTTACTAGTGGCTTGCATCAGATATCATAGGTTACAAGGTGCTTACATCAACATGTTCCTATCACGTGTACAAATATACCTGAGCTTTTGACATATCTTTACATCAAAAGGGTACATGACCTAGAAACACACATGGATAACATCTCTATAAAACACATCCAAAAACCATCCCAAAGACATGAGTGTACAAGGATGAGTCTAGGACTGTGACGACATGCCTCGGAAAACAAGATCAACGCATGTGGAAGTGATTAACTAGCAGCGGAATTATGGAAATTCACTAAAATTTAAAACTTTTCGTAAAGAGATCTATAAATGAGAAAACTCTTTCATAAAGAAACATGATAAGTTGTTTACAGACTGATCCATCATTACATCTCTGTAATATCACATCTCGAGTATTACAAACATCAACAACCTTGTTAGTTGTACAAGGTAAGATACAAAAATCTCGAGGCATTAAGCCAAAAATCTCAGATCTATCTTTAAACATCTACTAACTCCTAGGACCTGAGAGTATAGAGACAACACATAGGACAATCTATCTATAAGACTTGACAGACAATGTCTCCACCTGAGGATCACTACTGTCCCTGGTGTTGCTGCTGCTGCTGTTGCTCACCCACTGAAGGGTTCCTTTGTCCTCGGTGTCTACCTAAAAAGTCAAATCCCACGGGGGTGAGACAATTGAATAATTTTCCCAGCAAGAGTTATAACTCCTCTCCAGAAACATTGTTATTGCAATAAAGGAATAAGATTGAGTAATAGGATTATAAACATCCAACAACAGGTTTAACATTGAGTAAACTAAGTGAAGTAACATTCTTTTAAGTAATCATTTCAATTATAATTTAATTGAATGACAAGACATATATCAATAAGGAATATGAAGAACATGTATACTAGTTATTCAACTAGAGCATTATAAACAATGTAACATCAATTATTATTTCTCGTAGTTCAATCTAAGCAATTATGCTATACAGCTGATTACATTTTTCAAACATATTTATGCCCTGAGGAGATGAGTTACACCTCTCATACTCCATCCGACCATTACAAAATTGCAATCGGTACCATACATAGGTCATCAGAAGAGCCAGATTTCTATGACATCATCTTCCTTAGTCAGTGTGAGGTACAACATGCAGGACATCGTGTGTCTCTGCTCAAATAGCTTTCCAGGGTATTCTGGCAACTTCTCTATTAGAGTTATAGTGGCGTGTTGTACTCTCTTCGCCATCGAGAGATTTCTTGTTTATCTCTCATCGATGTGGCATTAACAACATCATTGGGAGATTAGTGATACCTCATCCCGGCATAAACATATAATGAAGGATTGAGAGATTAAATTTACATCTCACATCAATTCCTACATTAGGACGTAAGGATATTCACGTCCATAACCCCCACATACTCAAAAGTATGCTCTCCAGGAGTTCCCTTAGGAAAACCTATTTCACCATCATTTAACTTCTGACAATGATGGATCTATGGTCAGGGATCTACATGATATCATTATACTTGATTAATTAAGTACATTGAGGCATTCTTTTAGCATCAGGCACATTTTCAAACATAAACCAATAAGACAATTGCTATAAAGAAGGAAACTAATTGTATCAAGTTCATTTCACATCCAGTTATCATTGGGATATCAATCCCTAACCATCTAATCATTATGATTAAGGAATATGGGTATTCAAACCCATAGATCATCAAAACACTTACTATTAAGTAACATATTGATGACTTGAAGGCAATATAGACATTTCTCATGGCTCATATAGCCTATTAATCTCATATGTTACCTCTTACTAGGCAACATAGCATGTCATTACTTTCAAAACTCATAAAGTGCTTTTAATGAATATGAGATCACAACCCTTACCTGGCTATGATCACTTGTGTATAAAAACCTACATGATTAGCACAATTGATAACATGCACATTTTGTCTATATAAGCAAAGTACAAATTATTTCCTAATTCAATCATAGAGTTTCATGCTTAAAAGAATAACCCAGAATTAGGGTTTACAGTTCACATCATCAAATTTCCCTAGATTAGGGTTTACTATTTACATTGCATAACATTACCCTAGATTAGGGTATACTGTTCACATTACATTACATTACCCTAGATTAGGGTTTACTATTCATATTACATCACATTATCCTAGATTAGGGTTTACTATTCATATTACATCACATTACCCTAGATTAGGGTTTACTATTCACATTACATCACATTACCCTATATTAGGGTTTACTATTCACATTACTATGAATTAAGATCATACCATCATCATGTATGAGGATTATTTCCATTAATTCCCTTAAATTAGGGTTAAGATTCATTAACCATCATAATTAGGGTTTCCATGATCTCACTATGAAGGATCATACCCTAATTATATGTATTCATACATATTGGGAGCTTGATACTTGATTATCATTCATATTAAGAGTCTTCTCTCTCCTCTTACTATTAGATGATGTTTACATCACTCTTGATTAGGTTAAATCAAATCAATACTGACATCATGGGTTGTGTCATTACTATTGTGGTCATTAAGATTCACTTGATCAAAGTGTATAGGTTACTCTATCCCATCAAGGGTACTTTTGTAATGTTCACCATTGATCATAACATGTATTAATCCACTAATTACTTGGTCCCTTAATCACTTTAGGTATCTATAAGGTTTAGGTTAATCAACTATTAAACCATCTTGACCACTAAGGCATCAAACGATCTTGACCTTTTTAGACCTCAAACGGTCTTGCACACTAACCCTCCGAATGGTCTTGAACAATCCTTGAAACCATTTGGTGGTGTTGACCGTTTGGTTTTGTTGACTTTGAAACCGTTTGGTAAAGTGCACACTCAAAACTGTTTGGTCATGAAGACTATTTGGCCAATTTGACTTTGAAACCGCATGGACACAACCGTTCTTGTAACCGCCTGAGCACCAAATGGTTTGGGATCATTTGGTCCCAAATGGTATTGAGACCATTTGGTCCCAAATGGTCTTGATACCGTTTGGACTCAAACGTTCTTGAGACCGTTAGGTCCAAACGGTCTCAAAACCGCATGGACCAAAAAGTGTCTCAACCATTCCAATTGAGTTAGGGTTTCCAATGTTGAACCCCTCAATCGTTCATGCACTTGTTAGCCACTTATCAATTGAGTCAATTAGGTCAATCCTAAACTGATTTGACCCTCAATTGATCACCAATTAGGGCTGGAATGAATTGGATTAGGGTTTAGAATCGATCACCCTTCAACATGTATCAACATGAGTCTAATTGACATTGAAACCATTGAACCATCATTCAATTTTGTCATGATCTGACCCCAAACGGTCTTGGGATCATTTGGACATCCTCCAAACGGTCTTGAGACCATTTTCTCAAGTCAACACCAAAATATAACTCAATCTATTAAGGTTTTTGTCATTGATTTGATCATTAGGTCACTAATCAATTATACTTCAACTTGTTATCTTTAGATTTACAACCACTTGACCATAGTCGACCCTAGACCTCCAAACGGTATTGGGTGACCCCCAAACGGTCTTGGGATAATTTGGATATCCTCCAAATGGTCTTGAGACCGTTTGACCATTATTTCATCAAAAACCAAGTCATTCTCTTAAGGGTTGAACCCTAGATTTGGTCACAAAATCAACACTTATTTGTTTAACAGTTTGATATCATTGGACCCTCAATTGGTCAACCCCACTTAACCCTAGACCTCCAAATGGTCTTGGGTGATCACCAAACGGTCTTGAGACCATTTAGGTGATCCCCAAATGGTTTTGAAACCGTTTGGGTCACTCAACCCAAACTTCAACATGATTGTATTATTGAAATCAACAATAGACCCGATTAGGGTTTAGGTGACTAATGGGCCTTCAATTAGTGATTCTCTTAGAATTACTTGATGATTTTTGGTGGGTGATTGGTCCATAATGTTTAAAACAGATCTCTAAATGGTCAACACCTGGTCAACGCATACAAACTGTCTTGGACCATTTGCTTCCATGTGTTCTTGGTTGAAACCGTTTGGTTTCAAACGGTTTGAAACCGTTTGCTCCCAAACGGTTTGGGAAACCATTTGTGCAAGAGGTGGAAGACCGTTTTCTAAAGAAAGATTTAGGATAAACATTGGAAATAACGTCATCATCTTCTACCTCAAGAACAGGGGCTGTTCTTCATGGAATTGCTAGCAAGAACACACCAAAGTGTCTAAAGAAGAAGAATAAGCAACGATTCTAGGAGACGAAGATGCATTAACAAAACTTAAGGGTTAGAGTTATAAAACCCGCCTCTAGGACTGATCCAGATCTCCAAGTTTCGTATATTTAATGGTGTCTTGAGATCCAGTAGGTATCCAAGGTCTGTTCTTCAAGATTTGGATGGAGAAGATGGCTAGAAAGAAGAGTTGTGTAAGAAAAACTAACAAACCAACCTTGTATTAGGGTTTCCTCCAAGAATTCGAGCTAGGTGATGATCAAAGCTTACCCAAAACAGCTTGGTCGTCCTCCTTTGTTCCAGAGCTCCCTCTTGGTCGGTACAAAGCAAGAAGATGAGGAGAAAGAGCTAAAGGAACGATCCTTTGCTTTGAGGAAAAAGGGTGCTTATATATTTTTGGGTATTATCAAGGCAAAGAAAAGATAGTTATTTCTTTTATTTCTTAAACTCATCCACTCATGCTCACTCCACCCTTGGACACGTTTATTCCTACTTTGCACATGCATAACCTCTCTCTTATCCAAGGATAAAGGAAAATGAGCCATATATCTTAATAAGCTATATATATGAAAGGCCATTTTGCTTAAAACTTGGTTATTTAGATATTAAGGTTATCTTTCTTACTTAATCATTCAAATGAGGCTCCCTCCTCATTTTCTTTACCCTAATTGATGCCAAGAGCCATAAAAGATACTCTAGAGGGTATATTTTACATGTTGCACCCTATTTTGGGTAAATTGCACTTTACACCAAAACTATGTTTTAAAGCACAAGGATTACTCTACAAGCTATATCTTGGTGTTCAAGATTGTGGAATCCATACCACCATATCATATGCACTCTTATGATGTCTTATCATTAGAGGAACATCTCAACATGTGAAATTTGCAAGTTAACCCCTCTAATTGGGTAATTTGCACTTTAGTCCATATTTAACAAAACAATATTGCAACATTGTTCAAAAAGGACTGAAATTAAAATATAAGTTCCTCAAAAGCTTTAATTACATATCAAAAGATAATCACAAGCATATAATTACATTTTTTAAGAAAAACACCTAGGGTTAGTTCATAACCCAGGTCAGGGATGTTACAAATTATCCACCCCTTACAAGGATTTTGTCCCCAAAATCAACAAAACATATTAAGAGAAGAGAGTAGGGTATTTCTCTCTCATCTCTTCCTCTAGTTCCCATGTGGCTTCATCAACACCACGATGATTCCAGAGGAATTTCACAAGACTTATGTCTTTCTTTTTTAGCTTTTTAATTCTTTTATCAAGGATCGACACAGGTCCTTCCTCATAAGATCGATCATCACTCAATTCTACTTCCATAGGTTACAGAACTGATTCTGTATCGGGGTGAAATTTCCTAAGCATGGAAATGTGGAACACCGGGTGTAATTTTTGTAGATCTAATGGTAACTCTAGCTTATAAGCTACTCTTCCAATCCGTTCAATGATTGGATAAGGCCCCATAAACCTAGGAGCTAACTTCCCTTTCTTTCCAAATCTCAGAACTCCTTTCCAAGGTGAGACTTTGAGGTACACTCTGTCTCCAACCTAGAACTCTAAAGGTCTACGACGCTTATCAGCATAAGATTTATGCCTATCCTGTGCAGTCTTCAACTGATGTTGTATTACCTTAATCTTCTCAGTGGTTTGCTATACAAGATCAGGACCTAAAAGTTGATGTTCGCTGGTTTCATACCAACATAGGGGTGGTCTACAACGTCTACCATACAAAGATTCATAAGGTGCCATATCAATACTGTTTTGATAGCTATTGTTATAGGAAAACTCTATCAAGGTTAGGTGTAGATCCCAACTCCCTGTAAACTGAAGTACACATTCTCTAAGCAAGTCTTCCAAGGTCTGTATAGTCCTTTCTGACTGTCCATCAGTCTGTGGATGAAAGGTTGTACTAAACCTAACTGTGTGCCTAAGGCTTTATGAAGTCACTCCTAAAAATGACTCGTAAACTGGGGACCTCTATCAGAAACAATAGTGATTGGGACACCATGCAGTCGCACTATCTCATCTACATACAACTATTCCAGCTTTTTAGCAGAATAGGTTGTTTTGACAGGCAAGAAGTGAGCTTTCTTTGTCAACCTATCAACTATTACCCAGATGGAATCATGACCTTTGGTTGTCCTGGGTAGAGCAACCACAAAGTCCATGGTTACATGATCCCACTTCCACTGTGGTATGGCTAATGGTTGCATTGTTCCTGTAGGCTTCTGGTGTTCAGCTTTAACTTGCTGACACACAGGACACCGCATAACGAACTCAGCAACGTCTCTCTTCAAACCAGGCCACCAATACATATCTTTCAAGTTTCGATACATCTTGGTGCTTCCTGGATGCATAGCATACATTTAAGAATGAGCCTCTTCCAGGACTAACTTCCTCAAGTTATCCACATCGGGCACTATCATCCTATCATGATAATAGGTTACTTGATCATCTGAGTCATGGAAACCATCTCATTTCTCACTCCCATACTCTGATCTAATCTGTTGAACTGCAGCATCAACTTGTTGTGCCTCCTTAATCTGCTCTCTCATAGTAGGTTTTATATGCATCTCAGCCAACAACCCGGCTAACAATGATACTTTCAACTGTACATTGTCTTGCCTTAAGGAGATAAGAATATCCCTCCTAGAGCACACCAAGGAATTCAGTTGTGCTCTATCTAGGGCTGTTGTTGCTAATTTCCTACTCAAAGCATCAGCAACTACATTGGCCTTCCCTGGATGGTAATCAATTGTACAATCATTGTCCTTGATCAACTCCATCCAGCGGCGTTGCCTCATGTTAAGCTCATGCTGAGGAAAGATATACTTAAGGTTCTTATGATCTGTGAAAATCTGGAATGTCTCTCCATAAAGATAATGTCTCCAGATCTTCAAGGCATGAACCACAGCAGCTAGCTCTAGATCGTGTGTCGGATAATTCTCCTCGTGTTTCTTAAGCTGTCGGGAAGCAAAAGAAATCACTTGTTTATCCTGTATCAACACACATCCTAGTCCATTCTTGGAGGCATCACAGAAAACTAAATCCTTTCCCTTGCTCAGGTAACACAAGCACAGGTGCACTTGTCAACCTCTCCTTCAACAGCTGAAAAGATTGTTGACACTTATCACTCCAAACAAAAGGAACATCCTTCCTGTTCAACTTAGTCAAGGGTAAATCTATAGAACTACAGTTCTTAATGAACCTCCGATAATAGCGTGCCAACCCTAAGAAACTACGGATTTCCGTCAGCGTCTTCGGTTGTTCCCAAAGCAGAACAGATTCTACTTTTTTAGGGTCAACACATATAACCGAAGCAGATATCATGTGTCCCAGAAAAGAAACTTCTGGTAACCAGAACTCACACTTGCTAAACTTAGCATATAACTTGTGTTCTGTTAGCAAAATTAGAGCATGACGAAGATGCTCTTCATACTGTTGAGCATCTCTACTATAGATTAGGATGTCATCTATAAAGACAAAAACACACTGATCGAGAAAAGGTCGGAAGATTCTATTCATGAGTTCCATAAATGCAGCTGGTGCATTAGTTAGTCCAAACGACATAACTATGAACTCGTAGTGACCATACCTTGTCCTAAAAGCAAATTTAGGTATGTCACTATCCTTAATACGCAGCTGGTGATATCCCGGCCTCAAATCTATCTTTGAGAAAATGGTTGCACCACTCAAATGATCAAAGAGATCATCAATCCTCGCCATAGGATACTTATTCTTTATTGTTACTTTATTTAACTGTCTATAATCAATGCACAACCACATTGAACCGTCTTTTTTTTAACAAAGAGGACCGGGGCACCCCAGGGTGAAGTACTCGGTCGGATGAAACCCTTCTCAAGCAACTCTTGCAGTTGTTTCTTGAGTTCTGCCATCTCATCAGGCGCCATCCTATATGGTGTTTGTGCTATAGGTTGCGTGTCTGGAATTAAGTTGATTTCAAAATCAATCTCCCGAGTCGGTGGCACACCTGGAAGTTCTTCAGGAAATACATCTCCAAATTCCCTGACTACAGGAACTTCGGAAGGGTTAGGACTATCCATGGTAGTATCTATCACATGGGCCAAGAATGCATAACATCCTTGCCTCATCAACTTCTCAGCAACCATAGATGACATAAGACAGGTGGGTAGAATCTTTCTCTCTCCTTGAAAGATCCATGTGTCACTTTCATCAGTGAACACAACTTGCTTGGATTCACAATCCAAGACAACCTTATACCTTTTTAAGGTATCCATCCCAAGGATTATATCAAATCCATGCATCTCAAGTGGTATAAGATCCACTTGAATGTGATGCTCAGAAAAGAAGAGGATGTAGGGAGAAAATACCTCCTGCAACACAGCAGATCCCCTTAGCAGAGTTTCTAGCAACAAACTATTTGTCCTATGACTTGTAGTTAAGTTGCACTCAAGGATCACTCTTCGAGTGATAAAGGGGTGCGTAGCACCTGGATCAATTAAAATAGATATAACGCAAGATGTAGACATATCCGAATATAACAATTCCATCTGACCTACCACAACCTGAGGGTTGATCACTGCAACAGGTGGATTCATCGCATAAAACCTTGTTGTTGCCTGTGGTTGATTTGGTGCTCGTTGACTGGGTGTCGATGATCCAGCTTGGGACGCTTGTCCATGTACTCTAGCACTTCATGGGAACTGTATTCTTTGAGATCCTTGTTGACTTTGCCTCTGGGGTTGAGTTACACTCACTTCTCTGGCTCTACAATCTTTCATTAGGTGTCCCATCTTTCCACATATATAACAACTTCTGTTCAGTTGTTGTGGTCTGGGTGGTCTTGTAACTGACATAGATGCTGAGCTGTGAGCTTCTTCTAGTGGTAAGCTTCGTACTCTACCCCTATTCGATGTCCACTGCATTTGAGTACTGAATCTAGGTGTTGGTGTAGGCGCAAAAAACTTAGGTTTCTTGAAACCTTTAGATGAAGATCCTTGAAATTGAGGATACATCCTCTTGTTCCGGGTCTGTCTCTTCTCTGCTATAGATCTTTCTACCCTTCTGACAGACTTTACAAAGGTAGCAAACCTTTCTCTGTTCTCTATGGCAGACACAGGAGTAGTCAACTCAGTGTTTGATCCTTTATCAAAACGCCTAATCCTTTCTTCATCTGTGGTCGCCATGTGCAGACAGAACCGCAACAACTCCATGAACTTAGCCTCGTATTCGCTAATGTTCATTGGAACTTGTCTTAACCTCTCAAAATGGGAGATTTTCTCATCCAAAAACGTCTTAGGGAAATATCTGTTGATAAATTCCCGTCGGAAAACTTCCCATGAAACCTCCACACTTGGCCTTTTCTGTTCTTCCATGGTCCACTAGTGACCAGCACTCCCTTTGAGAAGATATACAACATGTCTAACCTTCTCGGCTTCTGGGATGTTTAGGATTCTAAAGGCCTTCTCTAGCTCAGTTAACCATAAGTCAGCATCTACAGGGTCAGCTGTTCCAGCATACTCTGTGGCTCCAACTCGGCTAATTCGTTCAAACGTCTTGCCGACTCCTTGTCCTTCAGGATGCGTAGGTGCCCTAGGTGTAGGTATAAGCATCCTATCAGTCATATGTGTCATGGCAGTCATGAACTGCCCAAACATGGCTTGGACGGCTGGGTTCCCCATGTCATTTGGATTGAACTAGGGTGGTTCAGGCATAGGTTCTTCTCTATCTGGGTCTCTTACACCTCTTCTGGGTGCAGCAGCACTACTTTCTGCAAGGTGTACTTCGTGTGGTCCAGACATCCTTAATCTTATCTTCTTCTCTTGAGGAGCAGAAGACACTATCATACATACTAGAAGACACTAGAATAGACTCAACATCCTAAGTCCTATGTCTCTGTAGACTCAACAAACCTAGAGCTCTGATACCACTAAACTTATGATGATACTTCTCAAAAAACATGATCAACAAATGCGGAAGCGATTAACTAACAACAGAATTATGGAAATTCACTAAAATTTAAAACTTTTCATAAAGAGATCTATAAATGAGAAAACTCTTTCATAAAGAAACATGATAAGTTGTTTATAGACTGATCCATCATTACATCTCTGTAATATCACATCTCGAGTATTACAAACATCAACTACCTTGTTAGTTGTACAAGGCAAGATACAAAAATATCGAGGCATTAAGCCAAAAATCTGAGATCTATCTTTAAACATCTACTGACTCCTAGGACATGAGAGTACAGAGACAACACATAGGACAATCTATCTACAAGACTTGATAGACAGTGTCTCCACCTGAGGATCACTGTTGTCCCTGGTGTTGTTACTGCTGCTGTTGCTCACCCCCTGAAGGATTCCTTCGTCCTCGATGTCTACCTAAAAAGTCAAATCCCACGGGGGTGAGACAATTGAATAATTGTCCCAGCGAGAGTTATAACTCCTCGCCTGAAGCATTGTTATTGCAATAAAGGAATAACATTGAGTAATAGGATTATAAACATCCAACAGCAAGTTTAACATTGAGTAAACTAAGTGAAGTAACATTCTTTTAAGTAATCATTTCAATTATAACTCAATTGAATGACAAGACATATATCAATAAGGAATATGAAGAACATGTATACTAGTTATTCAACTAGAGCATTATAAACAATGTAATATCAATCATTATTTCTCGTAGTTCAATCTAAGCAATTATGCTATACGACTGATTACATTTTTCAAACATATTTATGTGCTGAGGAGATGAGTTACACCTCTCATACTTCAACCGACCATTATGAAATCACAATCGGTATCATACATATGTCATCAAAAGAGCCGGATTTCTATGACCTCATCTTCCTCAGTCAGTGTGAGGTACAACATGCAGGACATCTTGTGTCTCTGCTCAAATAGCTTTGCAGGGTATTCTGGCAACTTTGCTATTAGAGTTACAGTGGTGTGTTCTACTCTCTTCACCATCGAGGGATTTCTTGTTTATCTCTCACCGATGCGACATTAACAACATCATCGGGAGATTAGTGATACATCATCCCAGCATAAACATATAATGAAGGATTGAGAGATTAAATGTACATCTCACATCAATTCCTACATGAGGACGTAAGGATATTCACGTCCATAACCCCCACATACTCAAAAGTATGCTCTCCTGGAGTTCCCTTAGGAAAACCTATTTCACCATCATTTAACTTCTAACAATGATGCATCTATGGTCAGGGCTCTACATGATATCATTATACTTGATTAATTAAGTACATTGAGGCATTCTTTTAGCATCAGACATGTTTTCAAACATAAACCAATAAGACAATTGCTATAAAGAAGGAGTACTAATTGTATCAAGTTCATTTCACATCCAATTATCTTTGGGATATCAATCCATAACCATCTCATCATTATGATTCAGGAATATGGGTATTCAAACCCTTAGATCATCAAAACACTTACTATTAAGTAACATATTGATGACTTGATGGCAATATAGACATTTCTCATGGCTCATATAGCCTATTAATCTCATATGTTACCTATTACTAGGCAACATAGCATGTCATTACTTTCAAAACTCAGAAAGTGCTTTTAATGAATATGACATCATAACCCTTACCTGGCTATGATCACTTGTGTATAAAAACCTGCATGATTAGCACAATTGATAACCTGCACATTTTTTCTATATAAGCACAGTACACATTACTTCCTAATTCAATCATAGAGTTTCATGCTTAAAAGCATAACCCAGAATTAAGGTTTACAGTTCACATCACCACATTTCCCTAGATTATGATTTACTATTCACATTACATCACATTACCCTAGATTAGGGTTTACTATTCACATTACATCACATTACCCTAGATTAGGGTTTACTATTCATATTACATCACATTACCTTAGATTAGGGTTTACTATTAATATTACATCACATTACCCTAGATTAGGGTTTACTATTCACATTACATCACATTACCCTAGATTAGGGTTTACTATTCACAATACTGTGAATTAAGATCATACCATCATCATGTATGAGGATTATTTCCATTAATGCCCTTAAATTAGGGTTAAGATTCATTAACCAGCATAATTAGGGTTTCCATGATCTCACTATGAAGGATCATACCCTAATTAGATGTATTCATACATATTGGGAGCTTGATACTTGATTCTCATTCATATTAGGAGTCTTCTCTCTCCTCTTACTATTAGATGATGTTTACATCACTCTTGATTAGGTTAAATCAAATCAATACTGACATCATGGGTTGTGTCATTACTATTGTGGTCATTAAGATTCACTTGATCAAAGGGTATAGGTTACTCTATCCCATCAAGGGTACTTTTGTAATGTTCACCATTGATCATAACATGTCTTAATCCACTAATTACTTGGTCCCTTAATTACTTTAGGTATCTATAAGGTTTAGGTTAATCAACTATTAAACCATCTTGACCACTAAGGCATCAAACGATCTTGACCTTTTTAGACCTCAAACGATCTTGCACACTAACCCTCCAAACGGTCTTGAACAATCCTTGAAACCATTTGGTGGTGTTGACCGTTAGGTTTTGTTGACTTTGAAACCATTTGGTAAAGTGCACACTCAAAACCATTTGGTCATGAAGACCATTTGGACAAGTTGACTTTGAAACCGCATGGACACAACCGTTCTTGAAACCGCATGAGCACCAAACGGTTTGGGATCATTTGGTCCCAAACGGTCTTGAGACCATTTGGGTCAAACCATCTCAAAACCACATGGACCAAAAAGTGTCTCAACCATTCCAATTGAGTTAGGGTTTCCAATGTTGAACCCCTCAATCGTTCATGCACTTGTTAGCCACTTATCAATTGAGTCAATTAGGTCAACCCTCAACTGATTTGACCCTCAATTGACCCGCAATTGATCACCAATTAGGGCTGGGATCAATTGGATTAGGGTTTAGAATCGATCACCCTTCAACATGTATCAACATGAGTCTAATTGACATTGAAACCATTGAACCATCATTCAATTTGGTCATGATCTGACCCCAAACGGTCTTGGGATCATTTGGACATCCTCCAAACGGTCTTGAGACCGTTTTCTCAAGTCAACACCAAAATATAACTCAACCTATTAAGGTTTTGCTCATTGATTTGATCATTAGGTCACTAATCAATTATACTTCAACTTGTTATCTTTAGATTTACAACCACTTGACCATAGTCAACCCTAGACCTCCAAACGGTCTTGGGTGACCCCCAAACGGTCTTGGGATCGTTTGGATATCCTACAAATGGTCTTGACACCGTTTGCCCATTATTTCATCAAAAACCAAGTCATTCTCTTAAGGGTTGAACCCTAGATTTGGTCACAAAATCAGCACTTATTTGTTTAACAATTTTATATCATTAGACCCTCAATTGGTCAACCCCACTTAACCCTAGACCTCCAAATGGACTTGGCTGATCACCAAACGGTCTTGAGACCGTTTGGGTGATCCCCAAATGGTTTTGAAACCGTTTGGGTCACTCAACCCAAACTTCAACATGATTGTATTATTGAAATCAGCAATAGACCTGATTAGGGTTTAGGTGACTAATGGACCTTCAATTAGTGATTCTTTTGGAATTGCTTGATGATTTTTGGTGGGTGATTAGTACATAATGTTTAAAACAGATATCAAAATGGTCAACGTCTGGTTAACGCATCCAAACGGTCTTGGACCGTTTGCTTCCATGTGTTCTTGGTTGAAACTGTTCGCTTTCAATCGGTTTGAAACCGTTTGCTCCCAAACGGTTTGGGAAACCATTTGTGCAAGAGGTGGAAGACCGTTTGCTAAAGAAAGATTTAGGATAAACATTGGAAATAACGTCATCATCTTCTACCTCAAGAATAGGGGCTGTTCTTCACGGAATTGCTAGCAAGAACACACCAAAGTGTCTAAAGAAGAAGAATAAGCAACGATTCTAGGAGACGAAGATGCATTAACAAAACTTAAGGGTTAGAGTTATAAAACCCGCCTCTAGAACTGATCCAGAGCTCCAGGCTTCGTAGCTTTAATGGTAGCTTGAGCTTCAGTAGGTCTCCAAGGTCCGTTCTTCAAGATTTGGATGGAGAAGTTGGCTAGAAAGGTGAGTTGTGTAAGAAAAACTAACAAACCAACCTTGTATTAGGATTTCCTCCAAGAATTCGAGCTAGGTGATGATCAAAGCTTACCCAAACCAGCTTGGTCGTCCTCATATGTTCTATAGCTCCCTCTTGGTCGGTCAAAAGCATGAAGATGAGGAGAAAGAGCTAAAGGAGTGATCCTTTGCTTTGAGGAAAAAGGGTGCTTATGTATTTTTGGGTATTATCAAGGCAAAGAAAAGACAGTTATTTGTTTTACTTCTTAAACTCATCCACTCATGCTCACTCCACCCTTGGCCACGTTTATTCCTCCTTTTCACATTCAAAACCTCTCTCTTATCCAAGGTTAAAGGAAAAGGAGCCATATATCTTAATAAGCTATATATATATATGAAAGGCCATTTTGCATAAAACTTGGTTATTTTGATATTAAGGTTATCTTTCTTACTTAATCATTCAAATGAGGTGCCCTCCTCATTTTCTTTACCCTAATTGATGCCAAGAGCCATGAAAGATACTCTATAGGGTATATTTTACATGTTGCACCCTATTTTGGGTAAATTTCACTTTACACCAAAATTATGTTTTAAAGCACAAGGATTACTCTACAAGCTATATCTTGGTGCTCAAGCTTGTGGAATCCATACCACCATATCATATGCACTCTTATGATGTCTTATCATCATAGGAACATCTCAACATGTGCAATTTGCAAGTTAACCCCTCTAATTGGGTAATTTGCACTTTAGTCCATATTTAACAAAACAATATTGCAAAATTATTCAAAAAGGACAGAAATTAAAATATAAGTTCCTCAAAAGCTTTAATTACATATCAAAAGATAATCACAAGCATCTAATTACATTTTTTAAGAAAAACACCTAGGGTTAGTTCATAACCCAGGTCAGGGATGTTACAAGGACTCTAACACCAAAAGACATACAAGAAGCACACCCAGCCTTATCATCTATTGTCCTTCTTGCTGCTGCTCTACCTTAGCCACACAATCTCTGCCTTCTCTTGCATATCCACCTAAAATATGTGGGGAACCCATGGGATGAGATTCAAATCTTAGTAGGAGATATAACTCTCCACCAACACTATTTTTAGCACATATATGAATAATTAAAGAATAGAATTAAAGCTATAATTTTGATAAGCAAGTTTAGTTACAGGAAACATTTAAAGCAAAATAGTATAAGCAATTGCAATTAGATTGTGGAACATCTTATCATCATAAAAGGAATATGAAGAACATGTATATAATTTCTATGAACTAACAAGTAATACAAGAAAGGCAAGGCTTCAGCCAATGTACTCATATTTTATCCTATGCAAATGTACTACATGGCTGATTACGTATTTTATTATGCCCTGAGGAATTGAGTCGTACCACCCAAATTCAAGTGATCAATGCTAAGCCAAAATCGGTGCCATACAAGGTCTATGGAAGATCTGAAGTCCATGACCTCACCCATCTTCATGGTTAGTACACAAGTACACCACAGAGACATATCGATCAACTACAACCAGTGACATATAGTCAAGCTATGAAAATCCTAGTCCGTTTGGGTACATGTCACGACTCTAGTGAAACTGAGCGATGGCCCACCACCACACTCCTACCAGGATATGACCCACATCCAATCTTGTGAAACTTCATAAATATCAAGTCATTGAGCTATGTCCTGTAGCCACACTCCTGCCTGGGTATGGCCCACAACTAATTATGTGAATGCATATACTCAATAGTATATGATTCCAAGCCTTCCCTAGGGAAAGCACGTTTCACTATCCAACAAGTGCTGACACTAACATGGATCTATGGGACATGGAAAAAATACATGAATTAAGTTCCACTAGATTAGTTAAGTCGATTAATATGTCTTTTAGCATCAATCAAGTTACAATGTATAAAGGCATAACAAAGTATACAAAAGTTTAAAGGCAAAGTACATCTCTAAAAGATATAAATGTATGTGGTGTCAACTTATCACATTATCATAACATGAGGCTTATATCACTTCCATTCACAACATCATTATCATCAAACCAATATGTTATGGGATATCAATTCCTCAGCTCATCATAGGGAATGTAACCTCATACTAGGCCATAAGTCATTCCCAGGTCATATGTCCTATTTACATGATCCTTGAAGTACAAGTCTCTCAACAAGCCTTATGAAGGTTCATTCTACCTATATCATAATCACTATAGCTTTCACTTAGCTATTCATGTTAGTTTGCAACACCTGCATGGTTAGGAGTTCATAACAAAAGAGATTATCATTCTAACATCATAGCCATTCCATAAAAGGAAGCAAGAAAGTAACATTATTAGGGTTAGGATTCCTCCTTGGCCGATTAGGGATTATGACACTAGGTTCCCAAATTCATCACCTCCATAGCCAGGAGTATATTATGTTAAAGGAATCTAATTAAGACTGATTAGATATTATACCAAACAACACTTTACATGTCTCATTCATTGCTTATACAAAGACATCATTGAGTGTCCAAGCATGCCCTTCAACCACCATCTTCATCATGTATCAACCAAACATCACATGGTGTCTCAGTCCATAAACATCATAGTGTAACGACCTAACACCAATATAGTGGGTCATCCCAACATCAATAAGAGGGTATCAACCTAACACCAATTAAGGTGTGTTGGTTCTACATCAACATAGGTGGGTTGGTTTATAATGAACATAGGTGTGTTTGTTTACCAACAACACATGTATGTCAGTTTACCATCAACATAGGTGTGCCGGTTTACCATCAACATAGGTATGTCAGTTTACCATCAAGATAGGTATGTCGGCTCACCATCATCATATGTGTGTTGGTTTACCATTAACAATGGCGTGTCATATCACCATCAACATAGGTGTGTCGATTTACCATCAACATAGGTGTGTCGACTCACCAACAACATAGCTGTGTCAATTTTACCATCAACATAGGTGTGTCGACCTTTCATCATCATGGTGTTTCGACCACTAACCATTATTACTAGCAATCTAAAGCATGGCTAGGGTATCGGCCATAAGCTATCATGGATTACCACTATGGCTAGGGTGTCGGCCTATCAGCAACATGGTGCGTCAACCTAACATCAACATGGTGTCTCGGTCTGTCATCCATGAGGGGTATCATTCTATCACCAACATAGGGTGTCGGCCTAACCTCATCATAGTGTAGCAATTTATCAACATCATGGTGGGTCGGCCTATCATCAACAAGAGGTACCATCCTATCATCCACATGGGATATCAACCATTAACCATCACAAGTTACAACTATGACTATGGTTTCGGGCATTAGCCATCACAGTTACATTTATGGTTAGGGTGTCAGCCACAAACTATCGTGGGTTACAAATATAGCCTAACCAGGGTGACATGCACAACACTATATGGCCAAGACCATCACCAAGGCATGACCAAGGTCATGATAGGAAAAACAAGATCTGAAACAATAAGAAACTCATCATCATCAAGTGAAAAACCCCACAAGATAGACATCTAAACATGCTTCAAGAAAGAAACACGTTCAAGGGTAAAAGAGCATGCTCTACACACCCCAAAAACAACAAGCTAAGTAGGGTATCATATTTATTTCAACCAAACAAGTCTTATTTCACTAAAACATAGTATAAGATCACCATTAAGTACTAGCTTATTGGGGTAAACCGTTTAGAGAAATGAAACATATACATGCATAAGTAAAGAGTGCAATAATAGAGAGGCTAAGAGTTATATAACCTACCTGGAGAAAAAGATACCAAGGTCAAAAATGAGAAGAAAGGCAACCCTAGCCAATCCAAAGAAGAGGAAGAAAGAAAAGAAAGAGCAAACTTCATCCCGACATGCCTCATGTCCATAAATATGAGAGTTCCTTACTCAATAAAAGCCTTCATATCAAGGCATGATCCATGTATGAGAGAAGGGAAGAAGATGGAGAAGAGAAACTAAGGAAAATGTCACAAAGAAAGCATAAATCACCAAGGTGTGAAGATGAACAAGAATCACCATAAGCTACGGATCCAATCACCAAGCTTCCAAGGAGAATTCTTCTTGCTCCTCAAGGGTCCAAGGTCGTCCTAAAGAAAATGGAAAACAAGAATGGCTGCAAGGTTCACTTGTGTGAAGAGGAAAGAAGCTATATACTTGTGGAATGAGAGAAGGATCAAAGAAGAGGTGTAATCACCTTAAGGCATCTAGGGGGACACTTGTCCATGCAAAAGATCCACATGCAACCACTATTTCATAACATGCAAGGCATGGTGATGAACTCTAGGTGGGGTCTCAGTCTCTTGGCCACCCACCAAGGGTGCGGCTCTACTAGCCCAAGGCAATACACCACACACACTCATAGGTCAAAGCACACATATCACTCATAGGAACCTTAATCACCACCAAGGATGTCACCACTCACCCAAGATGCAAACAAGGTACCCATTTCTCCCTCTCTCCTCTAGATTATGTCAAGAGACGGAAGGTCTACTCTAGAGGTGACAAATTGCACATCAACCCCCTACTTTTGGTAAATTGCAATTTACACCAACACTATCATACAAAGCACAAACATCATCCAAACAAGCTCAAAAATGGAACTTAAGATCTCCATAAGCCATAATTACATATCAAAAGATTAAAGCAAGGTTCTAAGAAACTTACTTAGGAAAAACTAATAGGATTAACCCAAAACTCAGGTCAGTGGTCTTACAATTATTCCCTTAATGGAAGAAATAGCTAACCCTATTTTGAAACACAAGTTTGAGGCATCAAATAAGGATAATTTGGTCTGGTTTTTGGAAAAAGTGGGATGTTTAGTAAGTTGATAGAAATGCCTCTATTTTCCAGGACCAACAAGGAATATGTTCATCTCATTACATTTGGTATCAATGCCCCATATTTTTTAAATAATATTTAATAGTTCATAATTCCAAGTACTCAGTAGAAATATAAGGATAATTATTAAGGCATAACCTGAGGGTAATGCCGACTAGAAAGGATCATGGTTTTGGGGGTTGTCAATATTTTCCTCTACACCATTAAGTTATATTACTTAATGAGAGGTCCATTCATGTTCCTCTCATTATTGTAACGTCCCAGGATTTGATTCCTGAGATAAAATGATCTTAAAAGGAATGATTTGACTACTCATATAATTAAGGTGCACCTCCATTTTGGAAATCCCATCACTAAAGAACTCTATTGTTAGTGTTTTTAGCCCAGAGTAGTACTAGGTGGGTGACCAGTCAGGAAGTTTTTCAAGGCTTGTGTGTGAGTGACGAAAAAGAGTGAAGTAGGATAATGGTGGTCTATGGGGCCAATCATCATTTTTTAAACTCTAATAGAGCCTTGGGTAGTGATCAAGGGTTTTACAAATAGTATCAGATTCATAATCCCTCCAATAGGTGGGGCCTACATGGGCAGGTGGCATACCATCTTGAGTCGTGCAGTCCAAGCATGTTGGAAACGGTTGTCCATGGTGATGTAGCCACCCTTGTGCTGGTATTCCATGATAGGGAGCTGGGTGCCCATGGGCCATTCTGGTTTTGCACAAAAATGAGAAAATATTATGAGGCCATATAGTTGAGCCTTGATGAGGACGTCAAGAGTCTAAATGGGGGAGATTGTAATGTCCTTGGATTTGAGGCCTCAAATAAAATGATCTTAAAAGGAATGATTGGACTACTCATATCACCAAGGTGCACATCCTTTTTAGGGATCCCATCACTAAAGAACTCTATGATTAAGCATGCTCAACTCAGAGTAGTACTAGGATGGCTGAACAATCAAGACGTTTATCCTGGCTTCCATGTGAGAGATGACAAAGTGTGTAGTAAGGCTAGTGTGGTTCTGTGGAGCTAGTTGTCATTCTTGAAACTCTACAAGAGCCTTGGGGTAGTGATCCCATATGTTACATAACTCCACTCAATTTATTTATTTATCAATCAAAGTCAATTAATTACTATAAAAAGGATAATGTTAACCCCACCATTCATCCACTAAAAGCTAGGTAGCCAAGTGTGGAGCAAAAATTGCAAAAAGCATCTAAGTAGACTCCAAAGGGCACAATCTTCATTTTTTAGCATCACGATAATTTGGATCCAACTTACACATTCAAGGGTATGAAGAAGTAACTAAAAATCTAATGGGTGTATCAAACGGGGAAATAGTGCTAACAAGTAATGGATAAAATCTAGTAAAATACACACATTTATTTTTAAAATAATTCTAACTATTGATTCATAGACATTATAGATTTTATCCTTCCATTCTTTTCAATATACCACCATTTCATCGTACAACCATAATTGAAAACTCAATGCAAAGTAGAACACTTACTATAGCTAAAAAATCTCATAGATAATTAAACAATTTACCCTTTATCATATGTTTAATATCATGATTATTATTTTTTACCTCCAATCTCAAATTCTAATGATAATACCTTCCATTCCTTTCTTTATTATTCAAGAATAAAACCATAGTTTCTTTGAATTACATAGAGTTCAAAAAAGTGAAAAGAACAAGAAGAGGATTTTATGGATGCATGTTACCTACATTAAGTAAATCACAGATAGAGGGAGGAAAAAAGGAGCTAAAGAATACTACGTTTTAAATTTTATTTCAACATCTATCTTTATTTTTAGTCCTAGTTTTTATTTCCACTCTATATCACTTCTCACCCAGCACAAACCAAGTGAAAGTATGTTGGGAGGTATGTGTTTGACAGCTTTAGTCAAACTGAAGAGGTTATATGGCGTTTTATGGATCCAAATCCCTAAAACACCCTTGACTCAGTGCTAAATATTACTGAAAGAGACACATGTTGACCTCCTAGGCTATGCTACCTTGATATCAAACTAGACTAGTATATTCTTGGAACTAGATGAAGTTTGATAATGATATACACATCATGGATTGATGCAACATTGGCATCAACTCCACATATTATCATGTATGTGTTTTTTGTAAACACTTTAGTTCTATATAAGATTGATCGATGTGAGGTCATACCTCCTAAGGAATGGATGGTCTTTCATAGACTCAAACAACTTCTTCATTCAATCATTTTCTAGATATATGATTTGAAATAATGTGTTTTCTTATCAATTTTAATAACTTTATCCTTTAGAATTTGTTGAATCTTAATATGAACATTTTAGTAAACTTTCTATATCAAAGCCAACTATTTCATTTGAAAATTTGCAAGTCATGCATTTTTGAAATTTGATAAAAATAAATTTATGATTTCACCCAAAAGTGAACTATCAATTCTAAGGATGATTTTATAATGTATTTGATTTTAAAATATAAAATTCAGATTTTTTCCATTTAAACAATCGAATTTATGTATTTTCTTATTTTGCATGTACATAAATTTTTGTAATTAAGTCAATCATATACCACGTTGAGTGTCACTACCATCTCAAGATCACAAATAAATTAAGATGACCTTCTCAATTAAAATTTAGGCATTGAACTATGGGATGAAATTACTATTTGAAAGGTGAGCATAATCTTGCAGTGGTAGAAAACAAAGTATGTGAGGTGAGCATGTTAACAGTTCACACCAATAGGATAGTCAGACAAGATGGATCCAAATATATGTTTTCAATCAAAGAAAAGATATTTATAGTAATGCCAACAATGATTTAGACAACTTTTACGTCCTTCAAAAACTTGAGGAACTCTAATAGTCAGTTACAATTTGCTTCATTGTGATTCAACCACACTCAAACCCATGCACATCTCCGCATCCTTGGAAATTAGTTGAAGTTCAAGCATCCTTGAAGTAGAACATGCCTCATAGACAAAGGAGAAGAAAATTTATCCTTTGAGGGGTCATACCTAAGATAGTAGTATGTTGTGTCATGATTAAATATATTTGAGGAGTGAGTGAACACTTACAAGCATTCAAAATTGTTTCCCACTTCCATCCACATTAGTGCTTTCCTAGGGAAAAATTCTTTATGTCAAAAACACTTTGAGAAGGGTGAAAATGATTGCTAATCATTTAGGCCTCCTCTTTTCATCCCAATTTGTCACCCCATACCAATTCCATGTTTGGATACGTAAATCAATGAACAATATCATCCCCAACAATGGATGATAAACAAAATTTGGAACAACCTTCATGTACATGTTCACAATGTCGATTCCCCTCCAACCCATTGTTGCATGAATCCTTTCAAATTGTTGCAATATTCCTCCTAAGCACATGAATTTTCATATTTAGCCACCCAAAGATGTTATCATTCTTTGTGTGTCCCTCTTCTTGCAAACTCATTCTAAAACAAATTTTGAATCAAAACATGTATCTATATTCAATGCGAATCGGCAAGCCAAGATGTGCCCTGTCTGAGTATGAGGTTTGTCTATGGATGGTTGTGCTAAATCATATATCATTGTTTCATCACCTTTGTTTTAGTTTCCAAAATCCTTTGGTGAGGTCTACTCAAGACATCTGGTGGAATTCATAGCTTCCGAGTTCTGACATTAATGAAAAGACACCACTAGAAGCATTAGGCTTTGCCATAGAGGGTAAGTTGTTTACTAATAACTTCTCATTGATGCAAATGTATACACACATAAGGGATTTCCTTCTTTATGATCTTCGATGCACACCACTTAAGACAACATGCCATACATTTCTTCATAGTAAGTCATCCTTAAACATTCTAAACTTTATATACCAATATTGACAACAAATAATCTTGACATTATACCAAAAATGTTCAACCACAATAACCATATTTTAAAATATATTCCCAAGTCCTCCATACCTTCACTAAGAGAGAACATTGTATACTATATTGATAAATAATGTTGCTCCACTATCTTATATTCGTGATATTATAAAAAAGGAGACCATGACCTTTTTCGTCCAAAATAAGAACACATTTTCACCTTCAAACTAAGCTTAGAGGATAGATATGCAGTTGACCTCGTAACTAAGGGTTCCTTCCTAGGATATCTCCACTATGATAGATAAGAAGACCCCACCTTCATCCCTTATCTAAGTACATTATATGAAGCAACACTTTCTTATACACAGAAAATACGATCATTGGAAGCCCAATTCTTTCTTTACAGATATGACATATTCTTCAAGCATAACAACTAGTCAAGGAAAACCAGTATGGGCTAAAGGGGCTAGACGTAGCTCGATGTAGTTCACCCTTTCAAAAAAAGAAAAACCACATGCTCTAATAGTGATGCTACCAATGGCCTTGGTCTGGACAATTTCAAGAATTGTCTTTAATTCTTGTGTTAAAGAAGTTAACTACATGTTCTTGGGACCCTCTTATTTCTATGCCAACTTTTAAAAGAGACGTTTATGTAACATCCCTGACCTGGGTTACGTACTAACCCTAGGTGCTTTTCTTAACAAGTGATTAGATGCTTGTGTTTATCCTTTTAAATGTAGTTAAGGCTTTTGATAAACTTATATTTCAATTTTAGTGCTTTTTAAATAATGTTGGAACATTGTTGTGTTAATAATGGACTAAAGTGAAAATTACCCAAGTAGAGGGGTTAACTTACAAATTGCACATGTTAATATGTTCCTCTAATGATGAGACATCATAAGAGTGAATATGATGAGTGGTACAGTTTTCACAAGCTTGGGTACCAAGATATAGCTTGTAGAGCAATCCTTGTGCTTTAAAACCTAGTTTTGGTGTAAGGTGCAATTTACCCAAAACCTAGGGTCTAACATGTAAAATATACCCTCTAGAGGATCTCTCATGTTTCTTGGCATCAGGAAGAGAAAACAAAATGAGAGGGGCGCCTCATTTGAATGATCTTGGAGGAGAGAGAATCTTGATATTGGAATAATCAAGATTTAAGCACAAAAGGCTCTTTAATATAACTTAATGCAAAAAGAAATATATTAATTATGAAGCCCTTCAAACAAAAGTTGGAGGACGTGTTTGTAATAATATGGAAGAGCTTGTGTCATGCTTGGGAACGAAAAAGATCATGGTAGAAGTGGAAACTATTCACACTAATAATATAATAAGCAATATCCAATAAGGGTGGATATTAATATACCTCTCTTAAAAGGTGATTAGTTCTTTTCCTTTATACCTTGGACAAAGGAGGAGTTTTTCATGAGATTAGAAGGTGGAAATGTGGCCAAGGATGGAGGAAGCCTTGGTGGACATTTTTGGGAGATAAAAGGAAATATCTATCTTCTTCCTTTTTGCTTTGAAAAGACCCATAAATATATATAAGGTATCTTTTCCAATAAAACAAAGGACCGTTTCCTTAGTTCCTCTTCTCATCACTTTGCTTAGGCCGACCAAGGAGGAGCTCTGGAGCAGAGGGAGGACGAACATACTGACTTGGTAAGTTTGGGTCATCATCTACCTCGAATCCATGGTGGAAACTCTAAATCAATGGTTAGTAATTGATTTTCTTCACACGATTTTCCTTTCTAGCCATCTTCTCCATCCAAAACTTGAAGAACAGACCTTGGACAACTACTAGAGCTTCATCCACCATTAAAGCTACGAATCTTGGAGCTATGGACCAGTTCTAGAGGTGGGTTTTATAACTCTAACCCTTAAGCTTTGTTAATGCATCCTTCTTTCCTAAAATTGTTGCTTATACTTCTTCTTTAGATTCCTTTGTGTGTTCTTGCTATCATTTCCGTGAAGAACAACCCCTATTCTTGGTTGAACAGAGGTAGAAGATGATGATGTTAATTTCTATGTTTATCCAAGAACTACTTTAGAAAACGGTCTCCCAACCTTGCTCAAATGGTTTGCCAAACCGTTTGGAGTAAACGGTTTCAAACCGTTTGAATGCAAACGGTTTCACAAGAACGCATGGAAGCAAACGGTCCAAGACCATTTTGAGGCTTTGACCAGGTGTTGACCATTTGGAGGACAGTTGAGAATAATGTAGACTAATTACCTACTAAAAATCATCAATGAATTCCGAGTGGCTCACCAATCAAAGGTCCAACAACCATCTAAACCCTAATTGGGTTAATTGCTGATTTCAATAATTGATTTAAGTTGAAGTTTGGGTTGAGTGACCCAAACGGTTTCAAAACCATTTGGGGATCACCCAAATGGTCTCAAGACCGTTTGGTGATCACCCAAGACCGTTTGGAGGTCTGGGGTTAAGCATGGTTGACCAATTAAGGATACAATGATATCAAGTTGATGAGTAATCGATTGTTGATTTGGTGACAAAACCTAGGATCCAAACCCTAATTGAATGACTTGATTTTTTATAAAATAATGGGAAAACGGTCTCAATACCGTTTGGAGGTCATCCAAATGATCCCAAGACCATTTGGGGTCAGGTCATGACCAAATTGAATGATGGTTCAATGATTTCAAATCAAATAGACTCACATTGAAGTATGCTGAAGGGTCATCGATTTCTAACCCTAATCCAATTGATCCAAGCCCTAATTGATGATCAATTGAGGGTCAATTGAGGGTCAAATCAGTTGAGGGTTGACCTAATTAACTCAATTTATTAGTGGCTAACATGTGTATGATTGATTGAGGGGTTCAGCATTGGAAACCCTAATTCAATTGAAGTGGTTGAGACACTTTTTGGTCCTTGCGGTTTTGAGGTGGTTTGGATCAAACGGTCTCAAGACCGTTTGGGACCAAACGATCCCAAACCATTTAGACTCATGTGGTTTCAAGGTCGGTTGTGTCCATGCAGTTTCAAAGTCAAACATGACCAAACGGTCTTCACCATCAAACGGTTTCAAAGTCAAACATGACCAAACGATCTTTATCACCAAACCGTTTCAAGGGCAGTTCAAGACCGTTTGGAGGTTTAGTGTGCAAGACCGTTTAAGGTCTGAGAAGGTCAAGATCGTTTGATGCTTTAGTGATCAAGATGGTTTGGTGGTTGATTAACCTAAAACTCATAGATTCTTAAAGTAGTTAAAGGACCAAGTAAGTAGTTGATTAAGACATGATGTGATCAATGGTGATTATAATAAAGGTACCCTTGATGGGATAAAGTGATTAGTACTCCTTGAATGAGTAAGCCTTAATGATCACAATAGTAATGACATAACCCATGATGTCAATGTTGAATTGACTTAGCCTAATCAAGGGTGATGCAAACATTAACTTATAGAAAGATGAGAGAGAAGACTTCTTATATGAATGTTAATCAAGTAATAGATTCCCAATATAAATGAATATCTAATTAGGGTATGATCCATGTTAGTGAGATCATGAAACCCTAATTATGATGGTTAATGAATCATAACCCTAATTGAGGGAAATAATGGGAGTATCCCTAATATATGATGATGATATCATCCTAATTCATAATGATGACATGGTAACCCTTAAATTAAAGGTACTTTGTTGATCATTCCTACTTAGGGTGAATAGTAAACCCTAATGGTGAGATATTAATGATAACTCCAGTCAAGGATGATTTAATGTAAATAGTAAACCCTAACCCAGGGTAATGTGATGAGAATAGTAAATCCTAATTCAGAGTATGCTAAATAAGAACTCTAATCTTGAGTGATGTGATATGAATAATAAACCCTAATCGGTTTGAAGTATTGAATTCATAAGTGTAAAACGGTCATGGTGATCTTCTGTAGCACAGTCGTGCAAGGTAGCACGACCGTGGTGGCTTCCCCTTGCATGGCCATTCTTGGCTGCACGGCCGTGGTGCTCTATACTTGACTAAGAGTTGATTTGCAAGTAAACCTTAACCAATAGTGATGCTATCACTATTGTACATTGTGCTGATATAGAAATAATGTGTCTAATATCATTTATATTAATCATGTAGGTTTTTATGAAATAGTGAGCATAGCTAGGTAAGAGCTACGATGCAATATTCATTAAAAGCACTTTATAAGATTTGAAAGCAATGATATGCTATGTTTCTTAGTGAGAGGTAACAAATGAGACGGATAGGATGTATGAGCCATGAGAAATATTTGTATTGCTACAATCATGTTCACATTGTTAAATGACTTGATGGCAATATGATTCCTGGTAACAATTGTTTCGCTGAACTAAGGATTTGAACACCCATGTTCTTGAATCATAATGATGAGATGGTTAGGGATTGATATCCCAATGATAATTAAATGTGAAATGAACTTGATACTATTAGTACTCTTTCTTTATAGAAATTGTTTTAATGGTTTATGTTTGAAAACGGGCCTGATGCTAAAAGAATGCCATAATGTACTTAAATAATCAAGTATAATGATATCATGTAGAGCCTTGACCATAGATCCATCATTGTCAGAAGTTAGATGATGGTGAAATAGGTTTTCCTTAGGGAACTCCTGGAGAGCATACTTTTGAGTATGTGGGGGTTATGGACGCGAATATTCTTACGTCCTAATAGGGGAATTGATGTGAGATGAACATTTAATCTCTCAATCCTTCATTATATGTTTATGTCGGGATGATGTATCACTAATCTCCTGATGATGTTGTTAATGCTGCATCGATGTGAGATAAATAAGAAATTCCTCGATGGCAAAGAGAGTACAGCATGCCATTGTAACTCTAATAGCAAAGTTTCCAGAATACCCTGGAAAGCTATTATAGTAGAGACACGAGATGTCCTGCATGTTGTACCTCACACTAACTGAGGAAGATGAGGTCATAGAAATCCAGCTCTTCTAATGACCTATGTATGGTACCGATTGTGATTTCGTAATGGTCGGTTGGAGTATGAGCGGTGTAACTCATCTCCTCAGGGCATAAATATGTTTGTAAAATGTAATCAACCATATAGCATAATTGCTTAGGTTGAACTATGAGAAACAGTGATTGATGATACATTGTTTATAATGCTCTAGTTGGATAACTAATATACATGTTCTTCATATTCCTTATTGATATATGTCTTGTCATTCAATCAAGTTATAATTGAAATGATTGCTTAGAGAATACTACTCTACTTAGTTTATTCGATGAATTGCCTGCTATTGAATAATTATAGTTCTACTGCTCATTGTTATTTTAATACTTGCAATAGCAATGCTTCTGGCGGAGAGTTATAACTCTCGCTGGGACAATTATTCAATTGCCTCACCCCCATGGTATTCAACTTTTTAGGTAGACGCCGAGGACGAAGGAACCCTTCAGTGGGTGAGCAACAACAACAGCAACAACAACATCAGGGATAGCAATGATCCTCAGGTGGAGCCACTGTGTGGCAACACATCCCACTATCACACAGACAACGAGGTGTTACGTGAAAATGTGCGGAAATCACCATAAACCACAGATTACCAAAAACACGGGTTAATTAAAACTGATTGTGGAAAGCTGATAAACTGAGGAACTATTACATTCAAGTCTACATCCTGCAAGGACACAAGTTAAATAAACATATAAAAGCCTTGATGTGTGTCCACACCTTAGAGGAACAACTGTCTACCTATCACATGAGTTCATCACCTGTTATATGTACATCACGGCCCACATCCGTCCAACAACAGGATATACAAAACATCAACAGCTATACATCGTGAAACAACGTCAAAACACCTCCAAGGACCTGAGAGTACAGGGATGACTCTAAGACTCTACTACAAAACAACCAAAACAGCAACATGTCCATCGCTTGCCTTCTACTACTCGTCTTGCTGCTCGGCCGCAACTCCACAACCACCACCACGTCTAGCACGAACACCTAAATAGGGTGTAAACCAACGGGGTGAGACACACAGTCCCAGCGAGAAACATAACTCCCTACTGAAACTACAAGACCTCAGAAAGATAAGGAAACAACAACAGATAACTGATAAGAGGTATAATAAGAGCAATCTATATAGCAAGGCTATTCATACCCTCAAGCTTACCAGGCTGTACGGAAGGCATACCACCCATTTATTTCTTTATGGAACAAGATTGACAAGATAAGAATTATAAAATCTTACCACAGAACATAAAGAGTGTATCAGTAACTGCATGTATAACAAGATTGACTACACAAGAAAGGCCTCAACCAATGTTCTGTGTTTTGCCTTAAGCAGTAAATACTATACAGCTGGATTACGTATTATTATGCCCTAAGGAAGTGAGCCTTACCTCTCAAATCCAACCTTCGGTTGTGAAACCTAAGTCGGTGCCATACAAGGTCAATGGAAGAGCCGGACTCCACGACCTCCCACCTCGTGGTCAGTGCACGAGAACTAAAGCAGGATAGCAGTCTCATGCTTAAGTGGCCTCAGCCACAGGGTCAGCTCCATAGGCTACCCTTCCTCTAGCCCGCCTTGGTACAAGTCATCGCACTAGTATATCTGAGCCACGGGCCAGTTCACCGTTCTCTGAGCCATGAACGCATTCATGCTCCCATATCACATATCCTGAGCCATGGGCCTATTCACCATGCTCATATATATATATATATATATATATATATCCCGAGTATGCAACTGCAGCTGCACTCGATTCCCTCTCTATTTTAGGCTAGGAGAAACCACACATATTCAATAATATGAGCTTCCAGGTTAACCCACAGGAGAACCTGTTTCACCATCACCAACTCCTGACGATGATGGATCTATGGCCAGGGAAAACTACATGATATGTTCCACTGTAATTAGTTAGTATCTTTTAAGTGGATTGTTGAAACAACCAAGTTATATAACATGCAACTATAATAAGAATAAACAATATGAAACTCAATATTATACTTTTATTGTAATTAACATCATCCTGATCAATCACAAGGATTCAACACATTGGTAGGGGATCTCAATCCCTTATCACATAGTGCTACTACCTCTCAAGGCATTCTTATCAACTTAGGCACTTTAGCCAATCTTAGGTCCTCAGACCAAAACACATCATGTAGGTCATCTCATCATCAAGAGCAACTATCAAAGCAATGTTACTCATCATATATATACCTCATAGCCATTTACCTAGCTATGCATCATCTGCATGGTTAGTACAGAAAGATCGTATTAGCATACATAGATCAACATTGATGATTACATGCTTTATCATTCATGTCTCGACCTATGATCATATACATAGGTCATATCATTAAGCAAAGCATCTTATATGTTTACCATTTCCTTAGCATTATACAAATAGTTCAAGATGATTGTAAACACAAGTGTTATCATGGAAAGATACATAGATGTGCACTTACTATAGTAATACCATCAAGCATATCGAGATTACCATCATAAACCAAACGTGATAGTATCTAATATATCAGGTTTCATATGAGGAATAAGACCCTCACTATAAGCGCCCACTACCCTCACAAGAAGTGTGACGGGTAGGGCACCCTCACAAGAGGTGGTATCAGGAAGGGTTCTCTCATGTTGGTTAGGTAGTCCAACACATATCAGCCAAGCACTAGGGTGGCGGGCATCTAGGGCATAACGGGCAACATCATACCATGCAACTAGGCTCGAGGGAATGTCGGGTAACATGGCATCATGCAACATAGAGTATCAGGTGCAACACGGTGTCATGCACCACTGGTAATAGGCAACTGGGAGCACAACTCAGTTAAAGGAGCATGTCTGGCAACAACGCATCATACAACGGTGCATCAAGTATCGTGCACCCATGCATATCAGGCATCCACATGTATCAGGCACTAAGGTGTCATGCAACGCCCATCAAGTGTTGTGCTGTCGGTCGACACACACAGAGCTAAGGCCAAAGGGTGACGCCCACCATAGACTAGCTAGCAACGCCTCTATCACAACAAGGCATAACAAAACCAAACCATCACATAGGCTAAGTGTATCAGGCATGTTACTCATCAAGGTGTGATGTCCGACACACACAAGCACTACTACAGAAACAGCGTTCAGTGTCGCTTTTCTGGGCATCGGTTATTGAGGAAAATCGACGCCTATACTATTAGGCATCGGTACTTTAGAAAAATGAACGTCTATATTCGAAGACCAGCTAGACACGGGTACCACTTTGTCTTCAGCGTCGGTTGCGTATAACAGACCGACATGTAAAATCGCCTGTGAAATCCAATTTTCGAGTGAAAACATTTTAGGTCACCTACAACGTCGGTGTTTTAGCGATTCACCGACGCCTATTTAAAATGAAAATTTGCGAGAAAAGTCCCACTTTCCGTGTCAGTTATCCTTAGATAACCGACGCTGATAATGGTTCCCGCCAAATAATTTAGGGCAAGGGTTGTCTAGTTAAGCGTCAGTCGTTTACTATCAACCGACACGAATGAGTAATAGGTGTCAGTGTTGTAGATAACTGACACCGTTGAGCAACTTAATAGAGGCCCGATCACCCGGCTCTTCCCCCTTTCTTCCTATTTCATGATTCTCCTGTGCGCTGCTCATCGCCGCACTCCCAAAATTGCCGTCTGGTGCCTGCTGCTTCTCGCTCGCCGCCGACGATCCCTGATGCTGCTGTGCATCGCCGCCGCTGCCCACCGCCTTCCTCCTTGCGTCGTCGCCACGCAACCTTTCCTCATTGTGCCCTACTGCGGCGTTGTCTTGCTTGCTGCTCTGCTCGCTGCTTGCTGCTCTGCTCCACCCGCTGCGTGCTGCTATGCTCTCCAGGTATTAGTCGTAGCACCTTCTTCCCTGTCTTCTTCCTTGCCACCCACTGTTGTGCTCTGCTTGCTGCTTTGATTTCAAAATCTAAGCACCTTAGCCACTTGGCTATGGTTACCTGGATATTCAGTGAGATACCTTCGTTAAAGACTAGTTAGTGTTCTACTTTTTTCACTGAGAACTGAGAAGAATGGCCTACCACGGTCGTGCTGGGCAGCACAGCCACGGCCGTGTTTGTTGTTGGTAAGGATATGAACAAATCTATATGTAATGCTTTATGTAAATTCTAGGATACGAACAAATCTTTTGCTTGCATATATTTGTGCTTCTAATATATTTGTGCTTCTAGTCCTAATTCAATTGTGATGAAACCCTAACATGTACATATCTATTATTATGTTTGTTGGCCTAGAAACTCGTCCAAGATTTACTCATTAGGAGTAAATCTTGGATAGTCCCCTGTTTGGGATTGTTCTTGAACACCTAATCTCACTTAGGATGTAAGTGTATAATGTGTATTGGGTTTTCGAGAAAATTTCGGTAGCATTTCCTCATTTGTTCTCTAAGTACATATGTACTTAGAGAACAGTGGGGAAATGCTGCTGAAATTTTCTTGAAAACCCAATACACATTATACACTTACTAGTGAGATTAGGTGTTCAAGGATGGGATAGGTGGTACACATTTATTATATATAAATGACATCACATGTGTTTGTTGGCCTAGAAAGTGAACAATCATTGTTCTTTATATTACTTGTACATTGGTATAAATTAGAATGAACAATCACTAAATTATATACTGTTTGTATGGAGTCCAACTTCATTGTAGATAATAGGAGTAAATCTTGGATAGGATGTAAGTGTATACCCTAATCTTGTCCTAATATATACTTGTTTTCTCTTTGATCATAGAATGGATAGATCATGGATGTCCATTCGCAATCGCTGCACCCCAGAGTTTATATCTGGTCTTGATCAGTTTATTGGATTTGCCGAGGAACATAGGAAAAAACCTACAGATAGGTTCTACTGTCCATGTAGGCATTGTGGTAACAACTTGAAAGTCAACACTGGTGAGGAAATCAAAAGTCATGTCATGTGCAACGGGATTGTACAAGGCTATACAGAATGGCACTAGCATGGAGAGATTTCAAACTCAAAACCAGTAGATGTCGATAGCAGTGCTTGGGTGGAAGAAGAAATTGCCTCCGATGACGTAGATGTGAACGAACAAGTTCCAGTAGACATCGTTGATGCGATGCTGGATAGTTGTAGGGTAGAGCACACCGATCCACCTCCTATCTTTAGAAACATTGTGCATGATGCTGAGATACCGTTATACACAGGTTGTGCTAAGTTTACAAAGCTTAGTGTTGTGTTGAGATTGTATAAGTTGAAAGCTAACAATAGATGGAGCGACAAAAGCTTCACTTCATTGTTGACTTTGTTGAAAGAAATGCTTCCTGAAGGAAACGAGCTGGCAATCTCAACATACCGGGTAAAGAAAATGTTGTGCCCAATTGGAATGAAGGCCAAGAAGATACACGCATGCCCAAATGATTGTATATTATTTCAAAAGGACTATGTAGATTTGAAAGATTGTCCAAAATTTGGTGCGTCACGGTATAAATTGACGACTTTGGGGGAGTCCAAAACTGGTTCTCCTGCCAAGGTGTTGTGGTATCTACCTATAATATCACAGTTTCAACGCTTGTTTGCAAATCCGAAAGATGCAAAGAATTTGAGGTGGCATGCAGATGTTAAGAAAAATAATGATGGGATCCTACGACATGCGTCTGATTCCCCATAGTGGAAGAAGATTGATCTATTGTACCCCAAATTTGGTGAAGAAGATAGGAATCTAAGACTTGGGCTTTGTACAGATGGGATGAATCCGTACGGGACATTGAGCAGCCAACATAGCACTTGGCCAGTCATGCTTGTTATATACAATCTTCCTCCCTGGTAGTGTATGAAAAATAAGTATGTTATGCTGTCGTTGTTGATATCGGGCCCTAAACAACCCGGAAATGATATCGATGTTTATCTTGAACCTCTGATTGATGACTTAAAGAAACTTTGGGCTGAAGGTGTGATGACCTATGATGCTTCAGGAAGAGAGACATTTCATTTGCACGCTATGTTGTTTTGCACTATTAATGACTTTCCAGCATATGGGAATTTGTCTAGATATAGTATCAAAGGAGCTAAAGTGTGTCCTATATGTGAAGAAAACACTGATTCAATAAGACTAAAACATGGCGGCAAGACTGTATATCTTGGTCATCGAAGGTTTCTTTCAAAATTCCATCCGTATCGTAGGAAGCGCAAAGCATTCAATGGATGGAATGATGAACAGAGTGCACCTAAACCTATACTAGGGGATGTTGTTTATGAAAGAGTAAAAGACATTGTCAATGAATTTGGTAAGAAATCACAATGTGGTATGGCCACACGGAATGACAATTCTTCATTCAAGAAGAAGTCAATATTTTGGGATCTTCCTTATTGGAGTTCTTTGACAGTCAGACATTGTATCGATGTAATGCACATTGAGAAAAATGGTTGTGATAGCATCATTGGTACTCTATTAAATATACCAGGTAAGACTAAAGATGGGATAAAATCCAGACTGGACCTACATGAAATAGGAATAAGGTCAGAATTAACAGAATTACGTGAAATGGGTAATAAAAGAACATACTTACCACCCGCTTGTTACACATTGTCTAGAAAGGAGAAGAAAGCTTATTGTGAATGCTTGGTAAATGTTAAGGTGCCACATGGTTACTCATCCAACATCTGTAGATTGGTATCAATGAAAGATCTGAAGTTGATAGGTCTTAAATCTCATGATTGTCACACTCTAATGCAACAAAAATTGCCCGTGGCAATTCGATCTATATTACCGAAGCATGTAAGGTTTGCAATCACCAGACTTTGTTTCTTTTTCAACAGTCTATGCAGCAAAGTTATTGACCCTGATACTCTCAATAATTTGCAAAGAGAAGTGGTTTTACCCTAAGTCAGCTTGAGATGTATTTCCCTCCTTCGTTCTTTGATATCATGGTACATCTTGTTGTCCACTTGACTAGGGAAGTGAAAATGTTGGGACCAATTTTCTTGCATTGGATGTATCCCTTTGAACGATACATGAGCCTTTTTAAAGGTGATGTTCGAAACCGTTATCGGCCTAAAGGGATCATTATTGAAGGTTATGTGGCGAGAGAGGTTATGGATTTTTGCAATGACTTTCTGAGTGGTAATACCACTCCTGTTAATGACAAGAATATTGAGGAGGGCAAAGGAATTTTGGGATCACGGGTGAAAGTAATCAGCCGTGAGCAGTTGGAACAAGCTCACTTGTATATTTTACACAACATGGATGAAGTGAGTGTTTATATCGAGGAACATACCAATTTCATCAAGAGACAACATCCTCGAGCAAGTTCAATGTGGCTTGCTAGAGAGCATAATAAGACTTTTACTAAGTGGTTTGAAGATAAAGTCTTACATCAACTATCTCAAACACCAAATGATATTACAAAAACTATCAAATGCCTCACCTTTAAACCAAAACTGAATGCTATGTCTTATGAAGGGTTTGACATTAATGGGTTCACATATTACACAAAGCGCCAAGATGATAAGAGTTTTGTCCAAAACAGTGGGGTCACTCTTCAAGCGTCGACTATGTATTTTGCAAGTGCAAAGGATAAGAGTCCTCGTGAAGCTAAAATGTCATATTACGGTGTCATTGAAGACATATGGGAGTTTGACTACATAGATTTCAGAATTCCACTCTTTAAATGTAATTGGGTTGATAACACCAAAGGAGTTATAGTGGATGAATTGGGTTTCACTTTGGTGAACTTTGAAAAGATTGGTGAGAAGGGTGAACCATTCATATTGGCATCACAGATGAAATAAATATTCTATATCGATGATCCTGCAAATGATAAATGGTCGATTGTTCTTCATGGTAAAAGACAGTTCATTGAAGATCCTATAGATGAAGAAGAGTACAATGATAAGTATGATGATTCCAGTCCATTCTCAGTTGGGTTGCCAACTCCACAAAATATTGAAGCTAATGATGACTTATATGTGTGCGGAGATCACAATGAAGGATTGTTAATTGATAAAAGATCACAATTTTAGAGACATGTATGTTTATATTTTTTTATTAAAGCTAAATGTTTGCTTTTTTAATCCTGATGATCGGGAGACGACCACTTGCTGGTGGACGCCCATGGAGGAGTCGTACACCTCAACAGCCGACCCCGGTTGATATGGAGGATAGAGTAGCGGGTTCGCTTGTCCTACCAAGTTGTCGACCCTCAGTTGCTCGGTGGGTATCGGAGGGTACATCCCGCATGGTTTGGCATAAAACGTAGGACATATCAAGGATCTGTGAGGGAAGAAAGGATGGGGGTGCTGCGGGAGCGCCTCTAGAGGCAGGAACTGGGGAGGAAGGCATGTGGGGTGATAAACTACCAGGACTGGCACAGTAAGTTGCAATGGAGGTGGAGACGACGATGGTGGTGGTGCTTCAGGTGACGCCTTCTTGGCCGGGTAGGGCTCGGCGAAAGGGTTCAACTACGGCATGGCTTCGATGTAGTAGAGGGACGGAAGGGTTCAGAATCCTGTGAGAAACATTCAGAGATGAGGATATTGCTGCGGAGGAGGAAACGAAAGACGATATCTCGAGTTGGAATGTCCCTCTCTGCACAGGAGTCTGTGAGGGAATGGTAGTAGGCAGGTGAGGAACAACTGAGTTCATGCCAGGACATATATACTAAAGTAACATGATACACCGCCAGTCTGTGGAGGGATCGAGGGAGATACTGGAGGAGAGTAACACCTGCCACTGTAACCAAATGCCACATAAGCCAAGAAGAAACAGGTGAGATCTTGTTTATACATCCATATACCTTGTGTCAAGTAAGTTTACTTTTTTAAAATTTTGTATGTTTCAATTTATAGTGCTCTACACAAGACAACGGCTGGGCATGTTCATATCAATCTTATTTTTATATTATTACTTATATATATACATCATTCTCTTTGCAGGTGTTTAAAATTGACCACACTATAGGTAAATGCTTAAAAAATGTGCATGCTCCATATACGATGGAAGCATTAAATGAAATAAGAGAAGAATGGGCAAAAGCCATACAAGCAGTGGTGATTGTAAGATATAATTGGGATGTTGAATGATATTTTGTAAATAAATATTTCTGAATGTTTATACAAGTCTGAATGTTTCTACATGTATTTGAATGCTTCTACATGTGTGAATGTGAGAATTGAATTGATGTCTGAATGTATCTACTTGTGTGAAAAAATATTTGTTGATTTTGCAGGTTTGTGGCCTGTTTGTAGGCTGATATCAATGGATGTCGTAAACCTACAGTTTAGGAAACTGAACTGTAGGTTCTCATCCTGCTGACCAGCCACAGCAGGCCTGCAAACTGATAAGAAAAAAAAATTAAAGTATAGGCGTCAGTTATTTATAGAACACTGACGCCTAAAGTCTACAACGTCGCGTATTAGTATACAACCGACGCCTATAGTACTAAACACGGTCGTGCAGCGAAGCACGGCCATGTCGTCTGGGAGTATGGGGTCGGTTGTTCAGTTATTAACCGACGCCGAAAGTGTCCTAGGTGGTGCCCTTTTTTGTGGCGCGAACCCTATAGACGTCGGCCAACTATATATAACCGACGCCTATATAATATATATGCGTCGGTTATAAAACCGACGCCGAAGAGTTTGACCTTTAGCGGCGCCCACATAGGCATCGCTTGAAAACCGTCACCAAAGGGGGTTAAAAAATCGACGCCAAAGGCTGTTTCTGTAGTAGTGAAGGCAGGGACCAAGGGTGGCACCTGACACAACCACTACATCATGTCGTCCAAGGCTCAAGATCAAGAGGGATATCGAGCAACACCTCCGCCAAGATCATAACGGTCGAGATGCAACTTCACAAGGTTGTCATCAACCTCAAGCACAAGGGCACCAAACCCTAATGGCTCAAGAAGATGACTCACCTCTCAACTATCAAGAGAGAGGGGTCTTACCAAACTTCTTGACACCAATCAGGAAACACAAGGTTCAACCACAACCAACGTTTACAACCACCACAAAGCTCACCTTTCAAGTCCATGGTGAGAGGAGGGTGTTACTCAAGCAACTAGAACACAAACTCACCTCTCAAATCAAATGAGAGAGGAGTGTTGCCCATGATACTAGAACTCAAGCTCTCTCCTCTAGACCAAGGAGAGAAAGGGGTGTTGCTCACCAAGAAACCCTAGAATACAGGTTCGACCAACAAGGTGCAACTAAGCAAGAACTAAACTAACAACATGCATAGCCGACATGATCATAGCAACATATAAACACATAAAGGAAGGTAGTGTAGTTAGGGTTAGGAGTTATGTAACCCGCCTTAAGCAAGCTCCCAGCTCCTAGCTCCAAGCTCCAAGCACCACCAAGGAAGAAGAGCAAGGCACTCTAGGGTTCGGCCACCACTAGAGGAAGAAGGAGACTCCAAGAAGGATCGGCCACCAAGCTTGCAAAGGATGAGAGGGTGTCGTGCACCAAGAAGAGGGAGACTAAGGAACTAAAGGGATCCTTAGCAAGAGAAAGGAAACCCATATATAGAAGGGGGTGGAGGAGAAACCAAGGAAGAACAAAGCAAGGTGTCGCCCACCTAGGGACACTTGTCCATGGGCAATGCCACCACTCTAGCATGTCTTAAACACATGTCCAATGCCATTGCCACATGCAAGCATCAAGCACCAAGTGTCCACTAGTGGTAACACAAACGAGGTCAGAGAAGGTCAAAGGGTCCATGGGTGACACACCTCCATGCCATGGCCAACACACCCCCACCATGGCCGACACAAGCATGTTCTTGCCCGACACAAGGCTCAAAGAAGCAAAGGCAACACACCATAAGGCCCAACAAGCTCAACCAAGCCCAAAGGGACTCAAGAAACGAGCCCAACCCTTCCTATCAACACTAGAAGAAGCAAGAAGAGGGAGGAACACCTCATAAGGTGGAAAACTTGCCCACAAACCCTAGACTTGGGTTTATTGCAAGTTGCACCTTCAGCACTCAACAAAACACCAACAAACCCTAATCACTACCAAAGGTGATTAGCAAGCAACTAAGCACCAGGGTTAAGCAAAGGAAATAGGATAAGCCCTAAATGGAGGTGAGGGTCCTTACAAGCTAACCCCCTACAAAGGGATTTCATCCCCGAAATCCGAAGAGAAAAGCGAGGGATACTTCCTCCTCATCTCTTCCTCAAGCTCCCACATGGCTTCCTCAATGCCATGATGATGCCAAAGAACCTTCACAAGAACCAGGTCCTTCCTCTTCAGATTCTTAACTCTCCTGTCAAGGATCGCCACAAGACCTTCCTCGTAGGTCACATCTTCATCAAGCTCAACCTCGACCAGTTGTATCACTGTTCCTGAATCTGGATGACTTTTCTTCAGCATACTGACATGGAACACTGGATGTAACCTGTGCAACTCTGGCGGTAGCTCCAACTCATAAGCTACCTTTCCCATACATGCTATGAATGAGTATGGCCCCATATATCTGGGTGCTAACTTACCCTTCTGGCCAAACCTTAGCACACCTTTCCATGGAGAGACTTTAAGATACACTTTGTCTCCTACCTGGAACTCCAAAGGTCGTTGACGATTGTCTACGTAAGACTTCTGCCTCTCCTGTGCCACTTTCAACTGTTGTTGTATCACCTTGATCTTTTCTGTTGTTTGTTGTACTAACTCAGGACCCAAAAGTTGATATTCACCAGACTCATACCAACACAATGGAGATTTGCACTTCCTGCCATATAAGGCCTCATAGGGAGCCATGTTAATGCTCTGCTGATAACTATTGTTGTAGGCAAACTCTATCAAACTGAGATGCATGTCCCAACTGCCTAAGAACTGCAAAACACAAGCTCGAAGGAGATCCTCCAGAATCTAAATAGTCCTCTCAGATTGTCCATCTGTCTGTGGATGGAAAGCGGTACTGAACCTCAACTACTTTCCCAATGCTTTGTGCAACTGTTCCCAGAAATGAATCGTGAACTGAGGGCCTCTGTCAGAAACTATCATCATTGGTACACCATGCAAACGTACTATCTCATCCACATATACTCGAGCGAGCTTCTCAACTGTATATGTTGTCTTAACATGTATAAAATGGGCATACTTCGTCAATCTGTCCACTATCACCCATATGGAATCATGATTCCTAGTTGTCTTGGGTAGACCAACTACGAAATCCATGGTTATATGATCCGATTTCCACTGTGGTATCATCAAGGGTTGCAACGTACCTGCAAGCTTTTGATGCTTAGCCATGACTTGCTGACATACCACACATCTAGCCACAAACTCAGCTACATCTTTCTTCAAGCCGGGCCACCAATACAAGTCCTTCAGATTATGACACATCTTGGTGACTCCTGGATGCATAGCATACATCAATGTGTATGCTTCCTCGAGCACTAACCTCCTCAGATCATCATCATCGGGGACCACCATCCTACCTTGATAGAAAACTAGTCCATCCTCAGACTCATGGAACCCATCACGCTTCTTGCTGCCAAACTCTGATCTGATCAACTATACTGTATCATCTGTTTGCTGTGCATCTTTGATCTGCTGTCTCAGCATAGGCTTGATTACATCTGTGCTAAAAGTCCATCTAACAAGGACACTTCCATCTATACATTCATCTATCGCAAGGAAACAAGCATATCTCGTCTATGGCATACCAGGGAACTCAGTTGTTCCTTCTTTGAAGAAAAATAAGAAGACTTTCTTCTAAGCGCATCAGCTACCACATTCGCCTTACTAGGATGATACTCGATGGTGCAGTCATAATCATTGATCAACTCCATCCATCAACATTGTCGCAGGTTTAACTCACACTGTGAAAAGATGTCCTTCAGATTCTTATGATCCGTAAAGATCTGACACACTTCCCCGTAAAGATAGTGTCTCCAAATCTTTAACGCATGAACCAATACTGCCAACTCCAAATCATGAGTCAGATAGTTCTCCTCATGTTTCTTAATATGTCGTGAAGCAAAAGAAACAACATGATCTTCCTGCATCAACACACAACCTAAGCCTTTCTTGGACGCATCACAGAAAACAACATAGCCCTTCCCAGGCTCTGGAAGCACTAGTCAGCTTCTCCTTGAAACTTTGGAAAGCTCGCTGGCAAAAATCATCCCAGACAAAAGGTACATCCTTTCTAGTCAACTTTTTCATCGGCAACGCAATCGCACTGAAGTCCTTGATAAACCTCCGGTAGTATCCTACTAAACTCAGGAAACTACGAACTTCTGTCGGTGTCTTTGGCTGTTCCCATTCTGCAACAGACTCCACCTTCTTCGGGTCCACTTTGACTCCTTCCGTAGATATTATGTGACCCAAGAAAGTTACTTCTTCCAACCAGAACTCACACTTACTGAACTTGGCGTACAGCTGATGTTGACGAAGAAGAGTCAACGCTCGTCAAAGATGTCGCTCATGCTCTCGCTTGTCCCGACTGTAGATCAGGATGTCATCTATAATGACTACAAGAAACTGATCTAGGAACAGACGGAACACTCGATTCATCAAGTTCATGAAAGCAACATGTGCATTGGTTAGCCCGAACGGCATAACCACAAACTCGAAGTGACCATACCTCATCCTAAAAGCTGACTTTGGTATGTCATCCGCCTTTATCCTCAACTGATGATATCCAGACCATAGATCGATCTTTGAAAACATGGTAGCACCACGCAACTGATCCAACGGATCATCTATCCTCAGAAATGGGTACTTGTTCTTGATCGTGACCTTGTTCAACTGCCGGTAATATATACACAACCACATCGATTCATCCTTCTTCTTCACGAACAACACTGGAGCACCCCAAGGCGACATACTCGGTCAGATGAAACCTTTCTCCAACAACTCTTGCAACTACTTCTTAAGCTTTTCCATCTCTACTAGAGCCATCCTATACGGTGTCTGTGCAACTGGCTATGTTCCTGGAACCAGATTGATCTCAAAATCAATCTCTCGGGGTAGAGGAACACCAGGGAACTCATCAGGAAACACATCCACAAACTCTCGGACAACAGACACCTCCTCAAGGTGAGAACCTTTTGCCTTGGTATCCACAACATGAGCTAAGAATGCCTTACATCCTTGTCGTAGCAACTTCTCTACCATCGTAGCTGATACCAGACATGTTGGAAGAATCTTCCTATCACTTTGGAAGATCCACTTCTCTCCATCATCATCAAACACAGCATGCTTGGAACCACAGTTCAAAACAACCTTATACTTCTCTAAGGTATCCATCCCAAGGATCACATCGAACCCATGCATATCAAGTGGTATAAGATCCACTTGTATACTGTGTCCCGAAAAAGATAAGACACAAGATGGACACTCTTCTCGAAGCATCGAGGAACCATCAAGAGAGGTTTCTAACAACAAACTATCCCTCTTACAACTAATAGGTAAACGACAGCTTCCAATCATACTATAGGCGATAAAAGAGTGTGTAGCACCCGGGTCAACCAGAATAGATATAAAGCAAGAAGAAGACATATCAGAATGAAATAATTCCATCTGACCTGTTACCACTCGCGGGTTGACTATCGCCTCCTGCTAACTCATAGCATAGAATCGAGCCGTTGCTTGTTGTCCACGTCCTCTACTTCCTTGAGCAGACAATCCCGCTTGTGACGTTTGACCACGTCCTCACCCTCTGCTAACACTGGGCTATTGTCTATCTGTCCCTTGATGATTCTGCCTCGGCTGCTGTGTTACTTTAACATCTCTATTTGGGAAATTCGACTTGAAATGCCCCGTCTGTCCACAGATATAGCATGTCTTAACTTCAAACTGTGGCCTAGATGGTCCTGTCACTGCCACTGAATCTGTACTGTGTGCCTTTTACGGTGAAGAAACATAACCTCTCCCCTTACTTGGAGACCACTGCGATGGTACGCTGGAACCTCTCATCACAGAAGGTGCTGAAAACCTGGGCTTCCTGAAGCCACCAAACCTATGTCCTTGGAACTGAGCAGGCCTCTTCTTAGACATGGATTCTCTTTTCTCCCTTACTGATCGTTCGATCCTCCGGACAGATTCCACAAATGTAGCAAACCGCTCTCGGTTCTCCAATGCAGAAACAGGTGTTGTCAGCTCAGCACTCAGACCCTTCTCAAAGCATCTGATCCGCTCTTCATCTGTTGCCTCCATGTGAGGACAAAACCTCAACAGATCCATGAACTTGGCCTCGTACTAGTGATGTTCATCATTCCTTATCGCAAGCTCTCAAATTGACTGATCTTCTCATCCAGATACGTCTTTGGGAAGTATCTGCTGACGAACTCACGCCGGAAAACCTCCCAACTGATCACCTCACCAGGTCGCTTCTCCTCCTCGATGGTCCACCAGTGACCAGCACTACCCTTCAGAAGGTAGACAACATGCTTGACTTTGTCTGTTTCGGGGATGTCGAGGATCCATAAAGCCTTCTCAAGACTTGTCAACCATAGATCTGCATCCGCTGGATCAGCCATTTCAGCATAATCCGAAGCTCCGACTCGGCAAAGCCGCTCAAAGGTCTTCCCAATACCCGATGTTTCACCATGGGGAGCCTGTGCTCTCGGTGGAGGCACTGTCAATCTTTCTACCATGAGATTCATCGTAGCCATTATCTGCCCCATAAGCTATTGATAGGCAGGATGTTCAAGAATAGCTGGGTCAGGTTGGGGAACCTCAGGCACCCGATCTTCATGTGCCTGCCCTATAGCTCCATCAACGATGCAGCATCATTGTTCTCAACAATATGTTCTTCATGGTTTCCAGACATCTTGGCTTTTCTTCCGCTGAGGGCAGAAGATGATTATAAGAAAATCTAGAAAACTCACAAGAACAGACACATCCTTGTCCTAAATCCCTATAGACTCAGTGAACTTAGAGCTCTGATACCAAAACTTTTGGCAACACATCCCACTATCACACAGACAACAAGGTGCTAAGCGAAAATGTGGGGAAATCACCATAAACCACAGATTACCATAAACACAGGTTAATTAAAACCGATTGCGGAAAGCTGATAAACTGAGGAACTATTACATTCAAGTCCACATCCTGCAAGGAAATAGGTTATATAAACATATACAAGCCTTGATGTGTGTCCACAACTAAGAGGAACAGCTGTCTATCTATCACATGAGTTCATCACTTGTTATATGTGCATCATGGCCCACATCCGGCCAACAACAGGATATACAAAACATCAATAGCTATACATCGTGAAACAATGTCAAAACACCTCCAAGGACCTGAGAGTACAGGGATGACTCTAGGACTCTACTACAAAACAACCAAAATAGCAACATGTCCATCGCTTGCCTTCTACTGCTCATCTTGCTGCTCGGCCGCAACTCTGCGACCACCACCACATCTAGCACGAACACCTAAAAAGGGTGTAAACCAGCGGGGTGAGACACACAGTCCTAGCGAGAAACATAACTCTCCGCCAAAACTACAAGACCTCAGAAAGATAAGGCAACAATAGTAGATAACTGATAAGAGCTATAACAAGAGCAATCTATATAGCAAGGCTATTCATACCCTCAAGCTTACCAGGCTGTACAGAAGGCATACCACCCATTTATTTCTTTGTGGAACATGATTGACAAGATAAGAATTATAAAATCTTACCACAGAACATAAAGAGTGTATCAGTAACTGCATGTATAACAAGATTAACTACACAAGCAAGACCTCAACCAATGTTCTGTGTTTGCCTTAAGCAGTAAATACTATATAGCTGGATTACGTATTATTATGCCCTGAGGAAGTGAGTCGTAACGCTCAAATCCAACCTTCAGTTGTGAAACCCAAGCCAGTACCATACAAGGTCAATGGAAGAGTCAGACTCCATGACCTCCCACCTCGTGGTCAGTGCACGAGAACTAAAGTAGGACCGCAGTCTCATGCTTAAGTGGCCTCAACCACAGGGTCAACTCCATAGGCTACCCTTCCTCTAGCCCGCCTTGGTACAGGTCACGACACTAGTATATCTGAGCCACGGGCCAGTTCACCGTGCTCTGAGCGATGAACGCATTCATGCTCCCATATCACATATCCTGAGCCATGGGCCTGTTCACCATGTTCATATATATATATCCCGAGTCTGCAACTGCAGCTGCACTCGATTCCCTCTCTATTTTAGACTAGGAGAAACCACACATATTCAATAATATGCGCTTCCAGGTTAACTCGCAGGAGAACTTGTTTCACCATCTCCAACTCCTGACGATGATGGATCTATGGCCAGGGCAAACTACATGATATGTTCCACTGTAATTAGTTAGTATCTTTTAAGTGGATTGTTGAAACAACCAAGTTATATAACATGCAACTATAATAAGAATAAACAATATGAAACTCAATATTATACTTTTATTGTAATTAACATCATCCTGATGAATCACAAGGATTCAACACATTTCCAGGGGATCTCAATCCCTTATCACATAGTGCTACTGCCTCTCAAGGCATTCTTATCAACTTAGGCACTTTAGCCAATCTTAGGTCCTTAGACCAAAACACATCACGTAGGTCATCTCATCATCAAGAGCAACTATCAAAGCAATGTTACTCATCATATATATACCTCATAGCCATTTACCTGGCTATGCATCACCTGCATGGTTAGTACAGAAAGATCGTATTATCACACATAGAGCAACATTGATGATTACATGCTTTATCATTCATGTCTCGACCTGTGATCATATACATAGGTCATATCATTAAGCAAAGCATCTTATATGTTTACCATTTCCTTAGCATTATACAAATAGTTCAAGATGATTGTAAACACAAGTGCTATCATGGCAAGATACATAGATGTGCACTTACTATAGCAATACCATCAAGCATATTGAGGTTACCATCATAAACTAAACGTGATAGTATCTAATATATCAGGTTTCATACGAGGCACAAGACCCTCACACTATAAGCGCCCACTACCCTCACAAGAAGTGTTACAGGTAGGGCACCCTCACAAGAGGTGGTATGGGGCAGGGTTCTCTCCCTATCGCCCAACCCTCAACTTATGCTGGTTAGGCAGACCAACACATATCGGCCAAGCACTAGGGTGTCGGGCATCCAGGGCATAACGGGCAACATCATACTGTGCAGCTAGGCTCTAGGGCATGTCGGGTAACATGACGTCATGCAACATAGAGTATCAGGTGCAACACGGTGTCGTGCACCACTGGTAACGGGAAACCGGGCACACAACTCAGTCAAAGGAGCGTGGCTAGCAATGGCGCGTTGTGCAACGGTGCATCAGGTATCGTGCACCCATGCATATCAGGCATCCACATGTATCGGGCACTAAGGTGTAATGCAACGCCCATCAAGTGTTGTGTTTTCGGCTGACACACACAGTGCTAAGGCCAAAGGGTGACGCCCACCACAGACTAGCTAGCAACACCTCTATCACTACAAGGCATAATGAAACCAAACCATCACATAGGCTAAGTGTATCGGGCATGTTACTCATCAAGGTGTGATGCCTGACACACACAAGGCAGGGACCAAGGGTGATGCCCGACACAACCACTACACCATGTCATCCAACCCTCAAGATCAAGAGGGATATCGGGCAACACTTCCCCCAAGATCATAACGGTCAAGATGCAACTTCAAAAGGTCGTCATCAACCTCAAGCACAAGGGCACCAAACCCTAATGGCTCAAGAAGATGACTCACCTCTCAACTATCAAGAGAGAGGGGTCTTGCCAAACTTCTTGACACCAATCGGGCAACACAAGGTTCAACCACAAATAAGGTTTACAACCACCAGAAAGCTCACCTTTCAAGTCCATGGTGAGAGGAGGGTGTTACTCAAGCAACTAGAGAACAAGCTCACCTCTAAACTCAAACGAGAGAGGAGTGTTTCCCAAGATACTAGAACTCAAGCTCACTCCTTTAGACCAAGGAGAGAAAGGGGTGTTTCTCACCAAGAAACCCTAGAACACAGGTTCGGCCAACAAGGTGCAACTAAGCAAGAACTAAACTAACAACATGCATAGCCGACATGATCATATCAACATATAAAAACATAAAGGAAGGTAGTGTAGTTAGGGTTAGGAGTTATGTAACCCACCTTAAGCAAGCTCCAAACTCCTAGCTCCAAGCTCCAAGTACCACCAAGGAAGAAGAGCAAGGCACTCTAGGGTTTGGCCACCACTAGAGGAAGAAGGAGACTCCAAGAAGGATCAGCCACCAAGCTTGCAAAGGATGAGAGGGTGTCGTGCACCAAGAAGAGGGATACTAAGGAACTAAAGGGATCCTTAGCAAGAGAAAGGAAACACATATATAGAAGGGGATGGAGGAGAAACCAAGGAAGAACAAAGCAAGGTGTTGCCCACCTAGGGACACTTGTCCATGGGCAATGCCACCACTCTAGCATGTCTTAAACACATGTCCAAGGCCATTGCCACATGCAAGCATCAAGCACCAAGTGTCCACTAATGGTGACACAAACAAGGTCAAAGAAGGTCAAAGGGTCCATGGGGTACACACCTCCATGCCATGGCCGACACACCCCCACCATGGCCGACACAAGCATGCTCTTGCCTGACACAAGGCTCAAACAAGCAAAGGCAACACACCATAAGGCCCAACAAGCTCAACCAAGCCCAAAGGGACTCAAGAAACGAGCCCAACCCTTCCTGTCATCACTAGAGGATGCAAGGAGAGGGAGGAACACCTCAGAAGGTGATAAACTTGCCCACAAACCATAAACTTGGGTTAATTGCAAGTAGCACCTTCAGCTCTCAACAAAGCACCAACAAACCCTAATCACCACCAAAGGTGATTAGCAAGCAACTAAGCACCAGGGTTAAGCAAAGCAAACAGGATATGCCCTAAATGGAGGCTAGGGTCCTTACACAGTGTCTGTTGAGTCTTGTAGATAGAAATTCTTATGTGTCGTCTCTGTACTCTCAGGTCCTAGGAGTCAGTAGATGGTTGTTATAAATCTGATATTTTGCCGTAATGCCTCAAGATTTTTGTACACTTCTTCACACAGTTTAATAGGGTAGTTGATGCTTCTGACTCTCGAGATGTGATGATGCAGAGATGTGTTGATGTATCAGTTGTAAATAACTTATCATGTTTCCTCATGAAAGAGAATTTTACAGTTTATGTATCTCTTCACAAAAAGTTTATTTTTTAGTGATTTTCAGTAATTTCGCTGCTAATTAATCACTTCTGCATCGTTAATAACGTTTTCTCTGAGACGTGTCCCACAATTAGTGGTATCAGAGCTCTAGGTTCGCTGAGTCTATAGAGACATAGGACTTAGGTTGTAGAGTTTGTTCTAGTATCTTCCAATATATCTGATAGTGTCTTCTGCTCATTTAGGAGGAGAAGAGAAAACTAAAGATGTTTGGATCACATGAGGAACACGTTGCAGAGAGTAGTGTTGCTGCACCTAGAGAAGGTGCAAGAGACCAAGAAAGAGAAGAACATGTGCCTGAACCACCCCAGTTCAATCCAACTGACATGGGGAATCCAGCCTTCCAAGCCATGTTTGGGTAGTTTATGACTTCCATGACCCATATGACTGATAGGATGCCTATACCTGTACCTAGGGCACCTACCCATCCAAAAGGACAAGGATCCGACAAGACATTTGAACGACTTCGCCGAGTTGGAGCCATAGAATATGCTGGAACAGCTGACCCAACAGATGCCGACTTGTGGCTAAATAAACTAGAAAAGGCCTTTATAATCCTGAACATCCCAGAAGCTGAGAAAGTTAGACATGTTGTGTATCTTCTCAAGGGGAGTGTTGGTCACTGATGGACCATGGAGGAAAGGAAAAGGCCAGGTGTTGAGATTGAATGGGAAGTTTTTCAACGGGAATTTATCAACAGATACTTCCCTAAGATGTTCTTAGATGAGAAAATCTCTCAGTTTGAGAGGTTAATACAAGGATCGATGAATATTAGCGAATACGAGGCTAAGTTCATGGAGCTGTTGTGGTTCTGTCCACATATGGCAGCAACAGATGAAGAAAGGATTAGGCGTTTTGAGAAAGGGTTAAACGCTGAGTTGACCACCCCCGTGTCTGCTCTGGAGAATAGGGAAAGGTTTGCTACCTTTGTGGAGTATGTCAAAAGGGTAGAGAGAAGAGATAGACCAAGAATAAGAATATGTATCCCCAGTTCCAAGGATCCTCATCTAAAGGTTTTAAGAAATCGAGGTTTTCTGTACCTACACCACCACCTAGATTCAGTACCCAGATGCAATGGACATCAAATAGGGGTAAAGGACGAAGATTACCTTTAGAAGGAGCTTGTAGCTCAACATCTATGTCGGTTACAGGACCACCCAGACCACAACAACTGAACATAAGTTGTTACATATGTGGAAAGATGAGACATCTGATGAAAGATTGCAGAGCTAGAGAAGTGAGTGTAACTCAACCTCAAAGGCAGAGTCAGTAAGGATCTCAAAGGAGACAGTTTCCAGGAGGAGCTATAGGACGTGGACAAGCGTCCCAAGCTGGATCATCGACACCTAGTCATCGAGCACCGAATCAACCACAGGCAACGACAAGATTCTACGCGATGAATCCACCTGATGCAGTGATCAAACCTCAGGTTGTGGCAGGTCAGATGGAATTGTTATATTATGATATGTCTACATCTTGCGTTGTATCTATTTTAATTGATCCGGGTGCTACGCACTCCTTTATCACTCGAAGAGTGATTCTTGACTGCAACCTGACTACAAGTCATAGACCAGATAGTTTGTTGCTAGAAACTCCTTTAATGGGATCTGTTGTTTTGCGGGAGGTATGTTCTCCCTGTATTCTCTTATTTTCTGAACATCACATTCAAGTGGATCTTATACCACTTGAGATGCATGGATTTGATATAATCATTGGGATGGATAACTTAGAAAGGTATAAGGTTGTTTTGGATTGTGAGTCCAAGCAAGTTGTGTTCGTTGATGATAGTGACACATGGATCTTTCAAGGAGATAGAAAGATTCTTCCAACCTGTTTGGTGTCAGCTATGGTTGCTGAGAAGTTGATGAGGCAAGGATGTTATGCATTCTTGGCCCATGTGGTAGATAATACCATGGAGAGTCCTAATCCTGCTGAAGTTCCTATAGTCAGGGAATTTGAAGATGTATTTCCTGAAGAACTTCTAGGTGTACCTCCGCCCCGAGAGATTGATTTTGAGATTAATCTAATCCCAGATATGCAACCTATAGCACAAACACCGTATAGGATGGTGCCTGCTGAGATGGCAGAACTCAAGAAACAACTGCAAGAGTTGCTTGAGAAGGGTTTCATCCGACCGAGTACTTCACCCTGGGTTGCTCCGGTCCTCTTTGTTAAGAAGAAAGATGGGTCAATGTGGTTGTGCATTGATTACAGGCAATTAAATAAAGTAACTATAAAGAATAAGTATCCTTTGCCGAGGATTGATGATCTCTTTTACCAGTTGCGTGGTGCAACTGTCTTCTCAAAGATAGATTTGAGGTCGGGATATCATCAGCTGCGTATTAAGGATGGTGACATACCTAAGTCTGCCTTTGGGACAAGGTATGGTCACTATGAGTTCACAGTTATGTCGTTTGGACTAACTAATGCACCAACTGCATTTATGGAACTCATGAATAGAATCTTCTGACCTTTTCTCAATCAGTGTGTTGTTGTCTTCGTAGATGACATCCTGATCTACACTAGAGATGCTCAGCAGCACGAACATCATCTTCTTCAGACTCTAACTTTGCTAAGAGAGCATAAGTTATATGCTAAGTTTATCAAGTGTGAGCTCTGGATACCAGAAGTTTCTTTTCTTGGACACGTAATATCTGCTTCAGGTATACATGTTGACCCTAAAAAGGTAGAATATGTCCTGCAATGGGAACAACCGAAGACACCGACGGAGATCCGTAGTTTCTTAGGGTTGGCAGGCTATTACCGGAGGTTCATTAAGAACTTCAGTTCTATAGCTTTACCTTTGACTAAGTTGACCAAGAAGGATGTTCCTTTTTCCTGGAGTGATAAGTGTCAGCAATCTTTTCAACTGTTAAAGGTAAGGTTAACAAGTGCACCTGTACTTGTGTTACCTGAACAAGGGAAAGGATATATTGTTTTCTGTGATGCCTCTAAGAATGGACTTGGATGTGTGTTAATGTAGGATAAACAAGTGATTTCTTTTGCTTCTCGACAGCTTAAGAAACACGAAGATAATTATCCGACACACGATCTAGAACTAGTTGTTGTAGTCCATGCCTTGAAGATCTGGAGACATTATCTTTATGGAGAGACATTCCAAATTTTCACAGACCATAAAAACCTTAAGTATATCTTTTCTCAGCATGAGCTCAACATGAGGCAACGCCGCTGGATGGAGTTAATCAAGGATTATGATTGTACAATTGATTATCATCTAGGGAAGGCCAATGTAGTTGCTGATGCTTTGAGTAGGAAATCAGCAACACCAGCCCTAGATAAAGCACAACTGAATTCTTTGGTGTGCTCTAGAAGGGACATGCTTATCTCCTTAAGGCAAGACAATATACAGTTAAGAGTATCATTGTTATCATGGTTATTAGCTGAGAGGCACATAAAACCTACTCTAAGATAGCAGATTAAGGAGGCACAACAAGTTGATGATGTAGTTCAACAGATTAGATTAGAGTATGGTAGTGAGAAACAAGAAGGTTTCCATGACTCAGATGATCTAGTATCTTGTTATCATGGTAGAATGATAGTACCATATGTGGATAACTTGAGGAAGTTAGTCCTGGAAGAAGCTCATTTTTCAATGTATGTTATGCATCCCTGACTTGGGTTATGTACTAACCCTAGGTGTTTTTCCTAAAAAGTGATTAGATGCATATGTTTATCCTTTGAAATGTAGTTAAGGCTTTTGAGGAACTTATATTTCAATTTTAGTCCTTTTTAAATAATGTTGGAACATTGTTGTGTTAATAATGGACTAAAGTGCAAGTTACCCAAGTAGAGGGGTTAATTTGCAAATTGCACATGTTAAGATGTTCCTCTAATGATGAGACATCATAAGAGTGAATATGATGAAGTGGTATAGTTTTTACAAGCTTGGGTACCAAGATATAGCTTGTAGAGCAATCCTTGTGCTTTAAAACCTAGTTTTGGTGTATGGTGCAATTTACCCAAAACCTAGGGTCCAACATGTAAAATATACCCTATAGAGGATCTCTCATGTTTCTTGGCATCAGGAAGAGAAAAGCAAATGAGAGGGGCGCCTCATTTGAATGATCTTGGAGGAGAGAGAATCTTGATATTGGAATAATCAAGATTTAAGCACAAAAGGCTCTTTAATATAACTTAATGCAAAAAGAAATATATTAATTATGAAGCCCTTCACAAAAAAGTTGGAGGATGTGTTTGTAATAGTATGGACGAGCTTGTGTCATGCTTGGGCACCAAAAAGATCATGATAGAAGTGGAAACTACTCACACTAATAATATAATAAGCAATATACAATAAGGGTGGATATTAATATACCTCTCTTAAAAGGTGATTAGTTCTTTTCCTTTAAACCTTGGATAAAGGAGGAGTTTTGCATGAGATTAGAAGGTGTAAACGTGGCCAAGGATGGAGGAATCCTTGGTGGACATTTTTTGGAGATAAAAGGAAATATCTATCTTCTTCCTTTTTGCTTTGAAAAGACCCATAAATATATATAAGGTATCTTTTCCAATAAAACAAAGGACCGTTTCCTTAGTTCCTCTTCTCATCACTTTTCTTAGGCCAACCAAGGAGGAGCTCTGGAGCAGAGGGAGGATGACCATACTGACTTGGTAAGTTTGGGTCATCATCTACCTCGAATCCATGGTGGAAACTCTAAATCAATGGTTAGTAATTGATTTTCTTCACACGATTTTCCTTTCTAGCCATCTTCTCCATCCAAAACTTGAAGAACGGACTTTGGACAACTACTAGAGCTTCATCCACCATTAAAGCTACGAAGCTTGGAGCTCTAGATCAGTCCTAGAGGCGGGTTTTATAACTCTAACCCTTAAGCTTTGTTAATGCATCCTTCTTTCCTAAAATTGTTGCTTATACTTCTTCTTTAGATACCTTTGTGTGTTCTTGCTATCATTTCCGTGAAGAACAACCCCTGTTCATGGTTGAACAGAGGTAGAAGATGATGACATTAATTTCTATGTTTATCCAAGAACTAGTTTAGCAAATGGTCTCCCAACCTTGCTCAAACGGTTTGCCAAACCGTTTGGAGTAAACGATTTCAAACCGTTTGAATGCAAACGGTTTCACAAGAACGCATGGAAGCAAACGGTCCAAGACCATTTGGAGGCGTTGACCAGGCGTTGACTGTTTGGAGGACTGTTGAGAATAATGTAGACTAACTACCAACCAAAATCATCAATTAAATCCAAGTGGCTCACCAATCAAAGGTCCAACAAAAAAAATCAAAGGTCCAACAACCATCTAAACCCTAATTGGGTTAATTGTTGATTTCAATAATGGATTTAAGTTGAAGTTTGGGTTGAGTGACCCAAATAGTTTCAAAACCGTTTGGTGATCACCCAAGACCATTTAGAGGTCTAGGGTTAAGCATGGTTGACCAATTAAGGATACAATGATATCAAGTTGATGAGTAATTGATTGTTGATTTGGTGACTAAACCTAGGATCCAAACCCTAATTGAATGACTTGGTTTTTGATAAAATAATGGTCAAATGATCTCAAGACCATTTGGAGGTCATCCAAACGATCCCAAGACCATTTGGGGTCAGGTCATGACCAAATTGAATGATGGTTCAATGATTTCAAATCAAATAGACTCACATTAAAGTATGTTGAAGGGTCATCGATTTCTAACCCTAATCTAGTTGATCCAAGCCCTAATTGATGATCAATTGAGGGTCAATTGAGGGTCAAATCAGTTGAGGGTTGACCTAATTAACTCAATTGATTAGTGGCTAACATGTGTATGATCGATTGAGGGGTTCAACATTGGAAACCCTAATTCAATTGAAGTGGTTGAGACACTTTTTGGTCCTTGCAGTTTTGAGGTGGTTTGGACCAAACGGTCTCAAGACCGTTTGGGACCAAATGATCCCAAACTATTTAGACTCATGCATTTTCAATGTCGGTTGTGTCCATGTGGTTTCAAAGTCAAACATGACCAAACGGTCTTCACCATCAAACAGTTTCAAATTCAAACATGACCAAACGGTCTTCATCACCAAATGGTTTCAAGGGCAATTCAAGACCATTTGGAGGTTTAGTGTGCAAGATCATTTGAGGTCTAAGAAGGTCAAGATCATTTGATGCTTTAGTGATCAAGATGGTTTGGTGGTTGATTAACCTAAACCTCATAGATACTTAAAGTAGTTAAAGGACCAAGTAAGTAGTTGACTAAGACCATGTGATCAGTGGTGATTATAATAAAGGTACCCTTGATGGGATAGAGTGATTAATACTCCTTGAATGAGTAAGCCTTAATGATCACAATAGTAATGACATAACCCATGATGTCAATGTTGAATTGACTTAGCCTAATCAAGGGTGATGCAAACATTAACTTATAGAAAGATGAGAGAGAAGACTTCTTATATGAATGTTAAACAAGTAATGGATTCCCAATATAAATGAATACCTAATTAGGGTATGATCCATGTTAGTGAGATCATGAAACCTTAATTATGATGGTTAATGAATCATAACCCTAATTGAGGGCAATAATGGGAGTATCCCTAATATATGATGATGATATCATCCTAATTCATAATGATGATATGGTATCCCTTAAATTAAAGGTACTTTGTTGATCATTCCTACTTAGGGTGAATAGTAAACCCTAATGGTGAGATATTAATGATAACTCCAGTCAAGGATGATTTAATGTGAATAGTAAACCCTAACCCAGGGTAATGTAATGAGTATAGTAAATCCTAATTCAGAGTATGCTAAATAAGAACTCTAATCTTGAGTGATGTGATATGAATAGTAAACCCTAATCGGTTTGAAGTATTGAATTCATAAGTGTAAAACGGTCGTGGTGATCTTCTGTTGCACGACCGTGCAAGGTAGCACGGCCGTGGTGGCTTCTCCTTGCACGGCCGTTCTTGGCTACACGGCCGTGGTGCTCTATACTTGACTTAGAGTTGATTTGCAAGCAAACCTTAACCAATAGTGATGCTATCATTATTGTACATTGTGCTGATATAGAAATAATGTGTCTGTTATCATTTATATTAATCATGCATGTTTTTATGAAATAGTGAGCATAGCTAGGTAAGAGCTATGATGTAATATTCATTAAAAGCACTTTATAAGCTTTGAAAGCAATGATATGCTATGTTGCTTAGTGAGAGGTAACAAATGAGACTGATAGGTTGTATGAGCCATGAGAAATATCTGTATTGCTACAATCATGTTCACATTGTTAAATGACTTGATGGAAATATGATTCCTGGTAACAAGTGTTTTGCTGAACTAAGGATTTGAACATCGATGTTCTTGAATCATAATGATGAGATGGTTAGGGATTGATATCCCAATGATAATTAGATGTGAAATGAACTTGATACTATTAGTACTCTTTCTTTATAGCAATTGTTTTAATGGTTTATGTTTGAAAACATGCCTGATGCTAAAAGAATGCCATAATGTACTTCAATAATCAAGTATAATGATATCATGTAGAGCCCTGACCATAGATCCATCATTGTCAGAAGTTAGATGATGGTGAAACAGGTTTTCCTAAGGGAACTCCTGGAGAGCATACTTTTGAGTATGTGGGGGTTATGGATGTGAATATCCTTACGTCCTAATGGGGGAATTGATGTGAGATGAACATTTAATCTCTCAATCCTTCATTATATGTTTATGTCGGGATGATGTATCACTAATCTCCCGATGATGTTGTTAATGCCGCATCGATGTGAGATAAATAAGAAATTCCTCGATGGCAAAGAGAGTACAACATGCCACTGTAACTCTAATAGCGAAGTTTCCAGAATACCCTGGAAAGCTATTATAGTAGAGACACAAGATGTCCTACATGTTGTACCTCACACTGACTAAGGAAGATGAGGTCATATAAATCCGGCTCTTCTAATGACCTATGTATGGTACCGATTGAGATTTTGTAATGGTGGGTTGGAGTATGAGTAGTGTAACTCATCTCCTCAGGGCATAAATATGTTTGTAAAATGTAATCAGTCGTATAGCATAATTGTTTAGGTTGAATTACGAGAAATAATGATCGATGATACATTGTTTATAGTGCTCTAGTTGGATAACTAGTATACATGTTCTTCATATTCCTTATTGATATATGTCTTGTCATTCAATCAAGTTATAATTGAAATGATTGCTTAGAGAATACTACTCTACTTAGTTTATTCAATGAAATGCCTGTTGTTGAATAATTATAGTTCTACTATTCATTGTTAGTTTAATACTTACAATAGCAATGCTTCTGGTGGGGAGTTATAACTCTCGCTGGGACAATTATTCAATTGTCTCACCCCCGTGGGATTCAACTTTTTAGGTAGACGTCGAGGACGAAGGAACCCTTCAGTGGGTGAGCAGCAACAGCAGCAGCATCAACATCAGGGACAACAGTGATCATCAGGTGGAGACACTGTCTGTTGAGTCTTGTAGATAGAAAGTCCTATGTGTCGTCTTTGTACTCTCAGGTCCTAGGAGTTAGTAGATGGTTGATATAAATCTGAGATTTTGTCGTAATGCCTCGAGATTTTTATACACTACTTCACACAGTTTAACAGGGTAGTTGATGCTTGTGACTCTCGAGATGTGATGATACATAGATGTGTTGATGTATCAGTTGTAAATAACTTATCATGTTTCCTCATGAAAGAGAGTTTTACAGTTTATGTATCTCTTCACAAGAAGTTTTAATTTTTAGTAATTTTCAGTAATTCCGTTGCTAATTAATCGCTTCCGCATCGTTAATAACGTTTTCTTCGAGACGTGTCCCACAGTTTATCTCTACTTAAATTCCGACATAACAACGACCTAGATGGACCATGTGCCATTGTAGCTCATAGATTGTCACTTCGCATTTCATCTCCTTCCAATGGTATTGCTACTACCTCTTGTTCTACGTTAACAACCCCCCCCCCCACGCACACACACACAAGAAGTCACCCACCTTGCTCCTATCAGTTTTAGTGTCATCGTCATCCTTCTCTACTCAAACATTATGTGAACTCCAGTATGATTACAATTGGAGAAATGGTGTTGATGGGCAGAAGACACCTGGAATTATTGTTGCAGTCCATCAAGCATGTCTCCTACCCTTACCACTCACCTCCACTCCTGCAGAAAGCCTGACTCCTCCATTTTCAAGAGAGTCAAAGCAATCCGGTTATTTAATTTATCTCCCTTCCTTGTACTGTTCCAAGTTTTCTCAATTTATGTATCTAATGGTTCTAATCCTGCTCAATACCATTGTTGTTTGGAAACATTGGAAAAGATTCGTCCATGGCTGCCGCTAACAAGCCTTGCTCAAAGGTAACACCATTGGTCACACTCCGAATCACAGGAGGCGTCATTACTAGATGTTGATAAACACACTTTCTCTCTCTATTAATTTCTCAGTCCTATCCCGCGTCTCTTATCAGACTTGGATCCTCAGAGTGCATCAGAATGAATCCATGTTCAGTGTAGTTCGAATGACTAGCGTTTAGTTGGAGGCTGGGTAGACTTTCACTAGGAAACGTACGTGGTGCACATCAGGTCACCGATGGTAAGCTGGTCTGGTAGTTGCTAAGCTTTCTAACCTAAAGGCAAATCAAATAGAAAAAGTACACCACCTCACACAACTCACGCTTGTAGATGCTTCGTACACTAATCAAACCACTTTGCTTCACTATGTAGTGGGACAGCTTACTAACGACGATCATGGTTCCTGTTCGGTGGGTTTAAATCTTCTATATCTATTGTCTATTCTAACTTTTGTCTCATAACATCTGATCCCTTGAGTTGTGGACTCCACAACAAAGTGTGTGTGTGGGATGTGCGGGGCATATTGTCCCGGGCACAGATGATGCTTGCCCCTGTTCGGCCTTGGGCATATATAGAGTAAATGTTCCGCAAGGACCACAATTGGCTACTTGCTAGATGTCCTGCTTCCTGCACACTGATTTCTCAGTGGGGTGAGGTCGATGTGTTCAATATTCTAGCTTGTTTCATGGCACATCAGCCCACGGGAAGAGGAATGGGCTTGTCATGCATCCTTGCTAAGTGGCACGTCCCTTTCAGCTGGCATAATTCGGTGGATTCAGTGGGAAGGAGGAATCAGATTGATGAGGTTGTTTGGTGCCGTGGACGGGGACTGTTTGTTTTAAAATCAACAATTAAAGGATTGTTAGCACGGGACGGCGTTTCAGAGATGCATTGCACTCGTTTAGTGATGGGTTCTTCCGGCCCTTTGTCGCTACCATATGTGGCATACTGCCATCATCGTATACGCATTTGCAACAAAAACAATCACTTCACTGATTTTGAACCAGTACTAATGATGCTAATATTTGAACCATTACAACAAGAGGTTTGCTGTACATATCAAAAATTGAACCAGAAATTGAACCTCTTTTGTCATTATTTATGCATAACAACAAAAATGGAGGAAAAACTCTTCTATTTTTATTGTTATGCATGCATAATGACAAAATGAGTCACATTTCTGATCCAACTTGCGTTCTATGTATTATTTCTTTTACAACAACCACCACAACGTTGCGTCACATGATCGCAAGCCATTCATGGATAAGATAAGATGCATTATGCCGCATAATGTTGTGTAACCACTTCAGCCAGGGTTGTTCATTGAATCCCCTAATTCTGGCAAAGACGGGTTACTTGACATACTAACCTACCAATGTGCGGATCTACCTGCTTTATGAAATTAATCATTGTTAGCATTATGTGACATCCCGCCCTTTCCTGAGCTTCTGTCTGGATTATAATATTTATGCAGCCCAATGTTTCTGCAATTGCAAGCGGTCTTCCAGGCTGCTGTTTTTCGCGCACATGTGTAACCCATTTTTCAACTGAAAATGCTCACAGGACGCGCAGGGGATAACGCGCGTTTTGACGCACCCCTTCCTGCCGCCTGTGACCAGTTTTGGTGGATGGGGTCCGCTGGTAGGTGGGTGGAGGTAGTTTTGTAAGGGTGAGGTGGCAGGGGTAGGTAAGAGGCTGATTTGATAGTTTTTTTAGAGAAATTGAGGCGGAAATATGAACAAAAGTTTATTTTACACATAACTTTTGATACGTAATGAGTTTTTTAATGAAATAAAAAGCGTTGGATTTGTTACAGAAAATGCAATACAACAAGACTACTTCTTAATATATTTTTGAGAAATAATATACATAAATATTAGAAATGGACACATTCAAACAAAAATGGGCGCGTTGAAGCAAACGTGGGCGCATTCAAATAAAAATGGGCACAATCAAGTAAAATTGGGCGCATTCAAGTAAAACTGGGCGCAAATTGGACGCATTTAAGTAATAGTGAGCGCAAGTAAGTAAAAATTGGTGCAATCAGGTAAAATTGGGCGCATTAACGAGAGAAATGGGCGCATTGACTCGAAAGTGGGCGCATTGAGGAGAGAAGTAGGCGCATTTAAGAGAGAAATGAGTGCATTGAGCAGACTGGGCGAATTGAAGAGAGAAATGAGCGCATTGAGGAGAAAAGTGGGCGCATTGACTCAAAAGTGGGCGCATTAAGGAGAGAAATAGGCGCATTGAAGACAGAAATGGGCGCATTGACTCAAAGGTGGGTGCATTGAGGAAAGAAATGGGCACATTGAGGAGAAAGTGGGCGCATTGAGGAGAGAAGTGGGCGCATTGAAGAGAGAAAAGAGTGCATTGAGCAGATTGGGCGCATTGAAGAGAGAAATGGGCGCATTGAGGAGAAAAGTGGGTGTATTGACTCAAAAGTGGGCGCATTAAGGAGAGAAATAGGCGCATTGAAGACAGAAATGGGCGCATTGACTCAAAAGTGGGTGCATTGAGGAAAGAAATAGGTGCATTGAGGGGAAAAGTGGGCACATTAACGAGAGAAATGGATGCATTGACTCGAAAGTGGGCGCATTGAGGAGTGAAGTGGGCGCATTGAAGAGAGAAATGAGTACATTGAGCAGACTGGGCACATTGAAGAGAGAAACGGGCGCATGGAGGAGAAATGGGCACATTAAGAAAAACACTGGACGCAGTAAGAAAAACAGTGGGCACGATAGCAGTAGTAAATGAGTGCATTGAGCAGACTGGGCGTATTGAAGAGAGAAATGAGCGCATTAAGAAAAACACTTGGCGCAGTAGCAGTAGTAATATGTATATTTGTGTACATATTTTTTTCTTTTAAAAATATATCAATATGGATCTCGTTAGAATGTATTTTTATAAGCATTCAAATGCATTTTATTTTATTAAAAAATTCCTTATATTTTAAAAGTTATGCCCAAAATAAAAAAATGTAAATAAAATAAAAAAACTTGCCAACTGCCCGCCTGGCCGAGTGGCAGGCTGTGATGTGGTGGGGACAGGACTGACAGGGGCGTCAGAGGAGCAGGGTGTAGTGGCAGGCCGTGACAGGCTGCTGCTGGCAGGGGACGGTATTCCCCTCAAACCACGCGTCCAGCAGGTTGCGCGTCTGGAGAGTTCAACTCTTTTTCAACCATGCGTTGAGGATATATGATCTGTACCAACTTGAATTTATGTTCCGACAAATAGTGTCGATTTGTCAGTCCATATGCACAAACACTTATGCTTTGGCCCTTCCATCAAAGCTAATGATTATTTCTTTGGAAAATGAGACGGGGGACGTCTAGAATGATTCCCAGCCCTCATTGGCCATCCCGAAATGACATAAAGCGTGGGTCCATACACTCTTTCTCCCCGCTGCAAAAATTACTTGTACATGTGCGTGATATGCTTTTCCTCCTTGCGGTGGTTTGTCAAATAATTATCTCTACTCTCATATTCTGAATTTAGGGCAAGTTTTTAATTCCAAAATGTTAGATCTTCACTTATACTCATCGACACATCTCAAAATTAGACCAGTAAACGGATCGAATACGGAGCGGATACTACTATATCCGATATCCGAATCCGAAAAAAACCGATATCCGACAAATATCATGTGATAATATCCGAACTCGATCCGACAAATAATATTCAAATTCCGATAAACCCAAAAGCATAAATGTATTGTTATTAATACATTATATATAGAAAACATTAATATTGAATGTATATGATAAAATATCTATATTTTTATGTTTTTATATATAGATAATACATATTTGATAATATATGTATATATTTGTCGGATTTTGGATTTTTACGGAGCGGATATAGCCATATCCGAAATACTATACTAAATTTTTGAATATGAAATTTAATATCCTAAATCCAACTCGGATTATGCGGATGTCGGATTTTTTTTTCAAAATTTCGGACTCGAATCCAGATCGAATTTGCGGATTTCGGATATCTATTTACAGGTCTACTAAAAACCTAGATTCTCAATCAAAATACACTTCTTGAGTATTTAATTGTTAATTAATAAAAGTGATCAACACGTTTATTAATGTGAAACTTGGGAATCAAATTTATTCCTCAAACTTTACCTTTGAGAAACACTATCCAAATTTCAGTTCATTTGGACAAAGTATGATATATATATATATATATATATATATATATATATATATATATATATATATATATATATATATATATATATAGGATAGCAATCCAGTGAGAAACATCCTACGGTGAGAGCATGACAGACATTTGAATAACTACAAACTGGGAGTTGTTTTTAAAAATCCAACCATATAGATGGAAAAAGCATCATGTCATTTACCTTCTCACAAAAAATCATTACAATCATACATTATTTACATGGTCATATGTACAATATACACTTTTTACATCCAACAGTGGGCCTGAAATTCAATATAGAGCGTCGAAAAGTATTTTGTTGTTGTGAATGATGTACAAATTAGATAGTGATAAAATTTTGTAGGAAGATAAATATTAATATATACTTGTAACCTATACGGTTGAATTATGAAAAATTGATCTATGTAGAGAGTTATTCAAATGCCTCTCATGCTCTCACAAGATATGTTTCTCACTGAATCGCTATCATTATATATATATATATATATATATATATATATATATATATATATATATATATATATATATATATATATATGAATGAGTCAGGCTAGAATACTGTCACACCCCGATCTCACACTAACCTCAACACACGAGATTAGGGTGCGACGGAGGGATTACACACAAACCAAACCACTCATAGGTTTTTAAATATTTTAAAGACATTAAAAAGATAATCTGATTTATGCTGTAAAATGAAGCTAAACAAACTGCGGAAGCATTTTTATTAAACTGATTAGCAATATAAAGAAAGTCTACAGCATATTACATTGTGTGACATAAAATAAAGCATAACAGTTAATTTACATCTTTATACACATTCTCTCTCACCCACACCATGTCCCAAAGATCGAGGGGAAAGGACTAAGAGACCTCTAATAAAACTAACTACATATACCATCTACAGACTAAGCGTTAGGATGAAAGGATCCTTTAGATTCCTGCTGCTGATGATGACCTGAAAATGTTTGAGTAGAGGTATGAGCCTACTCGCTCAGTGAATAGCATTTCATTTAGCTATCACTAAACAACTCATCAGGTTTATAAAATTGAAATAAAACATAAGTGCAGTACAAGCAGGGCAGTTTTAATGACATAGCAGATTTGCAGATAATAATCACATTTCTATGCAACAACATATATTTTAAACAAATAAACAGATGTATAGAATTGGCACAAAAGTTCGAATATATTAATTTACTGTGATCCTATATGATTACATATTTATATTATTATGCCCTAATCATATGCAGTGTACTCTGCATATAAAGATCCGTAGCTAACTACGATCCCACCGTACAAGACTTAGCGACACACCCGGGGAATGCTAAGTCTGACTTCCAGCCCTGTTCTGCTACAGGACCCATAGGCTCATCGGCCTCACTGCACTAACATCGAGTGCTCTGGACTCCTCCTCTAACCTGAGTACACAGGCTCAGGGGTCTGGGTTACCACCGTGACATCGCACGCGTTGTTGTTGAATAACCCCTATTTACTCCAGTGCCACCGTGACATCGCACGCGTTGTTGTTGAACACTGTCTCTCTGTCCTCGTGCCACCGTGACATCGCACAGTTATTGTTGCAACACGAGTTTCACCCCTAAGAAGCAGACCTGTCAAAGTGGTTCTACGGTGTTAGGGCATCTAAGTCTATTAACTGATTAACATATAATCATTTAAACAGGAATATCACATTTCATACTTATTTCAAGTTTCAATGAATCAATCATACTCTATTGTATGTGCTACACTATTTAGGAGTCATACCAACTGGTACTGAAGCAAATAAGCATTTAAAATAAGTTAAATAATGATTTCTGAATGAACTGCCACTCACAGCTCTAAAACTCGGCCGATCGGTCTGGAACTCGGCCGATCACCTCACAATTTCTGAAACTCGGCCGACCAACTGGCAACTCGGCCGATCAGCTGGAAACTCGGCCGATCAACTGGAAACTCGGCCGATCGAAACGCTGCTCAACCTATAAAAGAAACTCGGCCGAATAAAATCCTAACTCGGCCGACCAAAACGCTGTTTGATATCCTAAATAAGGAACTCGGCCGAATGAAACCCAAACTCGGCCGAACAGCGCACATACATAAAATAAAAACCAACCTGCTAATGTCGATTTCACTCGAATCGACGGGAAAAACCTCCGATTTGCGCTGCAAATCGCCCGCAACTGGCGCACATCACCAAGAACTGGTTGGAGGGAGAAAGAAGGACGAGCTAGGGCTGCTCTTCACGCCCTATTCTCCTGGCCACCTCTGAGCTAACGCAGCTCCTGCTGCTACGTAGCTCCTGCTACTTGCTGGATCAATCCAGCGGAGAAGATGGAAGGAGGGGAGAAGAAGGAGGGCCGCAGCTGCTGGCCGGAGCAAAACCAGGGCTCCAATCGTCCTTCCCCTCTCCGCTCTCTCTCTCTCTCTCACGTGAAGAAGAAAGGGAAAGAAAGATCGAGTCTGTCGCTCGTTTCAGCCGCTTAGGCGGTTTACGGAAGAAAAGAACGAAGAAGAGAAGGGATAAGGGAAAGAAAAGGCAAGGGGGCCGAAATGCAATTTCGCCCATAGGTTTCAGAAATTACAAACTGGTCCCTCAAAGCTCCAAAAACATACAACTTTTGACTCGAAGGTCGGATTCGAACGATTTCTCTGGCAACGCCTCAAGCACAAGATCCTACACGTTATAAGGGCTAGGATTTACACTACGCACATCTCATATCTGTTTTAAACGTTATTAACAAAAAAACCAGCTTACAACTTAGCAAAGCAGCTAAAATACCTGCTTAATAACATACTTACAGGATAAGCTCGACGCGGGTCGTAACAATCTCCCTCCCTTATAAGAATTTCATCCCGAAATTCTTAAAAGAGAAAAGGAAACTTGCTACGCATCTCAGACTCAAGATCCCACGTAGCTTCTTCAAGATTATGATTCTTCCACAGAACCTTCACCAACAGAATCTCACGGTTCTTAAGCTTCTTAATCCGGTGATCGACTATCTGCACTGGTCCTTCCACGTAGGACACATCTCTCCTAAGCTGTGCCAGATCTGAATCTAATATTTTCTCTATATCGGGGTGACATTTCTTCAATATAGACACATGAAACACATCATGAAGATTTGCCAACTCAGACGGCAAATCCAACATGTAAGCTACAGGTCCAATCCTTTCAACAATAGGATATGGGCCCATGAACCTAGGGGTCAACTTACCCCTCTTGCCAAACCTTAGCACTCCCTTCCACGGTGAAACCTTCAGATAAACCTCGTCACCAACCTCAAACTCAAGAGGTCGACGTCGTCTCTCTGCATAACTTTTCTGCATGTCCTGTGCAGCTTTCAACTGTTCCCTGATCACAGATATCTTCTCTGTAGTTATATCGACTATCTCAGGTCCAAGAATTTCCTTCTCACCAACCTCATACCAACAAACTGGTGATCTACACTTCCTGCCATATAGAGCTTCATATGGGGCCATTCCAAGACTAGAATGGTAGCTGTTGTTATATGCAAACTCCATCAGGCTTAAGTGTTCTTCCCAGTTACCTCTGAACTGCAGAACGCATGCTCTCAGCATGTCTTCAAGGGTCTGAATGGTCCTCTCAGATTGACCATCTGTCTGCGGGTGAAACGTTGTACTAAACCTCAGCTTTGTGCCCAACGCACGATGTAACTGATTCCAGAATCTAGATGTAAACTTTGGATCTCTGTCAAAAATAATGGAAACTGGAATCCCATGTAATCTGATTACCTCGTCCACATAAACCTTGGCCAACTTTGGAACATCAAAGGTTGACTTGACAGGAAGAAAGTGAGCAGACTTAGTTAGTCTATCCACAATCACCCATATCGAGTCCGAACCTCTAGTCGTCCTGGGTAATCCTACCACAAAGTCCATCATGATGTGTTCCCATTTCCATTCAGGTATAGGAAGCGACTGCAAGGTACCAGCAGGTTTTTGATGCTCATCTTTAACCTGCTGACACACTCCACATCTAGCCACGTATTCAGCCACATCTCTTTTCATACCAGACCACCAGTACAACCCTCTGAGATTCCTGTACATCTTCGTGTTACCAGGATGCATAGCATACATAGAAGCATGCGCTTCTTTAAGAATTTGCTCTTTCAGCTCACTGTTCCCAGGTACACACAACCTATCATGAAGATACAACACACCATCGTCAGAAAACCTGAATTCTGTTCTCTTACCTTCTGACATATCCTGCATAACTTGCCATAACTCGTCATCACTCTGCTGCAATTCCTTGATCTGATTATAGAAAGTAGGTTTGACCTGCATCTGAGCAATCAACCCACTCTGTCCAGACACATCCAAGTCTAAGTTCAACTTTCGCATATCTACAAGTAAGTCTCTCTTGAAACATGCCATAGAAAATGCATCTGCTGTTGAACTCGACTTTCTACTCAAGGCATCTGCCACAACATTCGCTTTACCAGGATGGTAATCGATTGTCACATCATAATCCTTGATCAGCTCAAGCCATCTGCGCTGTCTCAGATTCAAATCTTTCTGAGTGAAGATATACTTCAGGCTCTTATGGTCCGTAAACACTTGACATGTCTCACCGTATAGGTAGTGACGCCATGTCTTAAGAGCATGAACTATAGCAGCTAACTCCAGATCATGAGTAGGATAGTTCTCTTCGTTCTTCTTAAGCTGTCTAGATGCCTAAGCCACAACTTTGCCTTCCTGCATCAGCACACAGCCCAAACCTCTCCTGGAAGCGTCGCAGAACACTGTATAACCTTTATCTGCCTCTGGCAAAACCAACACTGGTGCTGAAGTCAATTTCCTCTTCAAGATCTGAAAACGTTTCTCAAAGTTATCAGACCAAACAAACGGTGCATCCTTCCTCGTCAAGCGTGTCAAGGGTGATGCTAGGACACTGAAGTTCTGTATAAACCTTCTGTAATAGCCTGCTAATCCCAAGAAACTTCTAATCTCAGTAGGAGTCTTAGGCCGTTCCCACTGAAGCACAGAATCAACTTTCTTAGGATCAACACTAACTCCATCTCTCGAGATAACATGTCCAAGAAATGCTACCTCAGCCAACCAGAACTCGCACTTGCTAAACTTAGCGTTGCTTCTGTTATACTATTGCAGTTAGAAGGAAGAAGAATTGGGAGATTTGCTAGGGATTTGATATGAGTTCGAGATTCCCTGAGTTGAGCTACAGTTTTGAGGTGTTTTCACACCTTAGGGTGAGTGGGTTCTTCCTTTAAACAGTATAATGCACGAAATTTGATTATAGCATCCAAATCCCTAATTGCTTGATATGTGATTCTAAACCCTGAAATGTCCGTTTAATTTAAGTTGTTGCAATTTGATATGATATGGATTCCTTCTCTGTTTGAATGAATCCTTGATGGTAGATTCACATCAGAAACGTATACAACACATCCTAGAAAGAATGCTTTTCAGATTTATACCATATGATGTAATTAGGGTTTAACCTAATTGAGACATCTCTAGAGTTTCAACCTTATTGAAAAGGACTAGTAATCTTATAAGTGGTTAGGATGTACCTCATGGATTACCTTATTTGAATTTTATCCTTGGTTCATGATATCTCAGTGAATAGCATGGAAACCTAAATTTAGTTCAATTTCCATGGTTTCATACATATATCGATTGTATATGATTTGTTGAAAACAATCTTTATTTAGTGAATGCTTATATCCTATGAAATCCTTATGAGAACCATGTGACAAGTGAATGAGGTAAATGAAAAGGTGAATGAGGCGAATGAAACCCTAAGAGTAGAATGTTGGCATGTGATGAATGAATAAGGCAAATGAAACCCTAAGGATAGGGTGTTCAATGAATCATGTTATGGTGACATGAAAGGTCTCGATATGGTGATTGTGGATAGACTGACTAAGTCTGCTCACTTTCTTCATGTTAAAGTCAACCTTTGATGTCCTAAAGTTGGCTAAGATATACGTGGATAAGATAGTCAGGTTGCATGGTATTCCAGTTTCAATTATATCAGGTAGAGATCCTAAGCTCACATCCAGGTTTTGGAATCAGTTGCTTTGTGCTTTGGGCATAAAAATTAAGATTCAGTACAACTTATCACCCACAAACGGATGGTCAGTCTAAGAAGACCACTCAGACTCTTGAGGACATGCAGAGAGTAGTTGAAAGCTACACATGATAGGCAGAAGAGTTATGCGGAGAAAAGGCATTAACCTCTTGAGTTTCAAGTTGGTGATGATGTGTATCTGAAAGTTCCACCATGGAAAGGAGTATTGAGGTTTGATAAGGGAGGCAAACTGACTCTTAGGTTTATGGGCCCATATCCTATCGTTGAGAGGATTGGACCTGTAGCCCATAAGTTGAGATAGTTGTATCAGAGTTGCGCAGCGAAAGCGTGGTGGTTTATCTTTGCATTCTATGTTTGACTGTGGCATAAAGAATTTGCTTGATATCATTGAAAACTATTTGAAATATGTTGTGATTTAGTAAAGGATTAAAAGATCTAATGTTGAAAACTACATTCAGGTATGAAATACAAGAATATAATGACATGGAAGGCTTTAGAAGCTTGGAATAACCTTGAATGTATCTTTCTTGTAGGTTTATATTTCGAGGATGAAACATTCTAAGGGGGGGAGAGTTGTTACGACCCCATCTGAGCTTAACTGGTAAACTAGGGTTTACCTAGACAATTGCAAAGATTAATTGGAATAATCATTCTTGAAATCTAATTAATGACGATAACACAATTAGGATGTTTTAACTATGATAAGAATTTAAGTGTTTGTTTGTCTTGAGAATTAGGGTTTGAGAAGCATAGACCCTAATCGGCCCAAAATAGGGTTTTAATGACATATGAATACAGAATTTGATAAGTAGAATCTCTCACTAAATGATTTTTAGTATTTTATGTGTAACTCTGATTTACTTAAAATTTGGATATGATTTTTATATATAAAATTTGAACAACATTAAAAAATATCAGAATTTTTTAAGAATGTTCTGACCTGTTTATCGGTCGAGTTTCAAAATCGACCGATCATATTTCCAGATTTATATAGCAGTGTGGTAATTGAATTTTATCTTTTTATTCGTATATCCAATTGATCTAAAATTTTAACTGTGCTTGACAAACACAGTTTTAGACACTCTGTTAAATTGGCATAATTTTTGGATGACTTTTGATCTCTACAGTGAGGGTGTCGGTCGAGTTCTGTGCAGGGCAAACTCGACCGAATCTGCTGCAGACTGCAATATAGCAGTGCACTGTTCTATTTTTAATTATTTATTGGTAACTCCAAATGATCTCAAATTTTACCTGAAGCTTTATAGATCGATTATAAACAACTTGCTAAATTCCCATAATTGTTGGATAAGGTTTGATCTCTGAAATAAACGAATTACAGTAACTTTGTATAACTGAATATTCAGCCGTCGATTTAGCCTGTTTTCAACCAACATGTGAAGGAGTTGCTCTGATACCAAAAGCTGTCACACCCCGATCTCACACTAACCTCAACACACGAGATTAGGGCGTGACGGAGGGATTACACACAAACCAAACTACTCATAGGTTTTTAAATATTTTAAAGACATTAAAAAGATAATCTGATTTATGCTGTAAAATGAAGCTAAACAAACTGCGGAAGCATTTTTATTAAACTGATTAGCAATATAAAGAAAGTCTACAGCATATTATATTGTGTGACATAAAATAAAGCATATCAGTTAATTTACATCTTTATACACATTCTCTCTCACCCACACCATGTCCCAAAGATCGAGGGGAAAGGACTAAGAGACCTCTAACAAAACTAACTACATATACCATCTACAGACTAAGCGTTAGGATGAAAGGATCCTTCAGATTCCTGCTGCTGATGATGACCTGAAAATGTTTGAGTAGAGGTATGAGCCTACTCGCTCAGTGAATAGCATTTCATTTAGCTATCACTAAACAACTCATCAGGTTTATAAAATTGAAATAAAACATAAGTGCAGTACAAGCAGGACAGTTTTAATGACATAGCAGATTTGCATATAATAATCACATTTCTATGCAACAACAGATATTTTAAACAAATAAACAGATGTATAGAATTGGCACAAAAGTTCAAATATATTAATTTATTTTGATCCTATATGATTACATATTTATATTATTATGCCCTAATCATATGCAGTGTACTCTGCATATAAAGATCCGTAGCGAACTACGATCCCACCGTACAAGACTTAGCGACACACTCGGGGAATGCTAAGTCTGACTTCCAGCCCTGTTCTGCTACAGGACCCACAGGCTCATCGGCTTTCAGGCTCATCGGCCTTCAGGCTCATCGGCCTCACTGCACTAACATCGAGTGCTTTGGACTCCTCCTCTAACCTGAGTACACAGGCTCAGGGGTCTGGGTTACCATCGTGACATCGCACGCGTTGTTGTTGAATAACCCCTATTTACTCCAGTGCCACCGTGACATCGCACACATTGTTGTTGAACACTGTCTCTCTGTCCTCGTACCACCGTGACATCGCACAGTTATTGTTGCAACACGAGTTTCACCCTTAAGAAGCAGACCTGTCAAAGGGGTTCTACGGTGTTAGGGCATCTAAGTCTATTAACTGATTAACATATAACCATTTAAACAGGAATATCACATTTCATACTTATTTCAAGTTTCAATGAATCAATCATACTCTATTGTATGTGCTACACTGTTTAGGAGTCATACCAACTGGTACTGAAGCAAATAAGCATTTAAAATGAGTTAAATAATGATTTCTGAATGAACTGCCACTCACAGCTCTGAAACTCGGCCGATCGGTCTGGAACTCGGCCGATCACCTCACAATTTCTGAAACTCGGCCGACCAACTGGCAACTCAGCCGATCAGCTGGAAACTCAGCCGATCAACTGGAAACTCGGCCGATCGAAACGCTGCTCAACCTATAAAAGAAACTCGGCCGAATAAAATCCTAACTCGGCCGACCAAAACGCTGTTTGATATCCTAAATAAGGAACTCGGCCGAATGAAACCCAAACTCGGCCGAACAGCGCACAGACAGAAAATAAAAACGAACCTGCTAATGTCGATTTCACTCAAATCGACGGGAAAAACCTCCGATTTGCGTTGGAAATCGCCCGCAACTGGTGCACACCACCAAGAACTGGTTGGAGGGAGAAAGAAGGACGAGCTAGGGCTGCTCTTCGCGCCCTATTCTCCTGGCCACCTCTGAGCTAACGCAGCTCCTGCTGCTAAGTAGCTCCTGCTACTAGATGGATCAATCCAGCGGAGAAGATGAAAGGAGGGGAGAAGAAGGAGGGCCGCAGCTGCTGGCCGGAGCAAAACCAGGGCTCCAATCGCCCTTCCCCTCTCCGCTCTCTCTCTCTCTCTCTCACGCGAAGAAGGAAGGGAAAGAAAGATCGAGTCTGTCGCTCGTTTCAGCCTCTTAGGAGGTTTACGGAAGAAAAGAACGAAGAAGAGAAGGGATAAGGGAAAGAAAAGGCAAGGGGGCCGAAATGCAATTTCGCCCATAGGTTTCAGAAATTACAAACTGGTCCCTTAAAGCTCCAAAAACATACAACTTTTGACTCGAAGGTCGGATTCGAACGATTTCTCTGGCAACGCCTCAAGCGCAAGATCCTACACGTTATAAGGGCTAGATTTACACTACGCACATCTCATATCCGTTTTAAACGTTATTAACAAAAAAACCAGCTTACAACTTAGCAAAGCAGCTAAAATACATGCTTAACAACATACTTACAGGATAAGCTCAACGCGGGTCGTAACAAATACGCTCGAGTGTATAGATTGCACGGATGCACTCAAGTGTGTTTGTATATCAAGACTATTTTTGGCAAGATGTAAACCATTGATCTTCATTTTTATACTATAATTAGCCTACATACAAATTTTGAGCCCATTTGGATGAGTGTAAGTCACTCATCTGAGGGATACAAAATTGACGCACGAAACTAATTTGAAATGCATAATTTCATAGTCTTTATAACATGAAATATAAATGTCCAAATGGGCTCAAATTTTTTATATGAGCAATTCACAAGATGTTTAAGAAGATCAACAGATTAGATTTGAGAAAAAAAATATTGCATCATGAAAAAGTACTTGAGTGTATTATGATCCGAACACACTCGAGTGTATTCTAGCCCGACTATATATATATATATATATATATATATATATATATATATATATATATATGTATATATATATGTATATATATATGTATATATATGTATATATATATGTATATATATACATATATGTATATATATATATATATATACATATATATATATATATATATATATATATATATATAGACAAACACACACACAGATATATATATATATATATATATATACATACACACACACAAATATATATACATACATAACGGTGGCAGCTATTGTAGTTATACATAATTTATTTACGTATGTATGGAGAAGCGGTGACACCTATTGTAATTAAGAGAAAGTCAATTACGTATGCATGGAAAACGGTGGCAACATTTTTTAATTTTAAATTTGTTACTAGTGCATGAGTGTGCTGCCACTATTAGTAACTAGATGACAATTTGTTATGAGTGCATGTTGTAGTGGAAAAGATAGTTGTAGACATTGCGACATTCATGTTAGGTAAACAAAAAAGTGAATGTTGAAGAGAATAACCCAGAACGTATTTGGACGTATTGTAATGTGTTTGGAAATATTGTAATACAAATGAGTAATTTTTACATACCATAGATATGTTGTAATACACAGACATAAACTGTAATATGTAAAAAGAGTCTGAATTATCTTGCTAAGAAGGAATATGAAATAAACTTCAAATATTGATTGTCATCGTTAATTACAAAGTTCTCATTCTCATTATGGATTTTCAATTCTCATTACTAAATATAATTGTCGTTATAATTCACTATACGTCATCAGAATGTCACTTGTTTACTTGCTGCTATTTTGTATAATTATTGTCTTTATAAGGATAAATGATATGTTGTAATGAGAACAGAGAATTTATAATAGAAAGGAGAAATTTGTAACTAAGGATGACGTTATGTAATACAATCTAGAAATATCATTTCTCTTAGATAGTGGAATTTGATGCATTCAGATTTATATTATAAAATGTCACCCTTGATTACATATGCTTCCTTTCCATTACAAATTATCTATGTTGATTACAGACATTTCTTTATTATTACAAAACGCCATCTTTCTTTACTCATCGTTGTAATTCACAATACGTCGTTAGAATACCACTTGTTTACTTGCTGCTATTTCTCATAATTATTGTCTTTATAAGGATAAATGATATGTTGTAATGAGAACATAGAATCTGTACTGGAACAGAGAAATTTGTAACTAAAAATGATGTTACGTAATACAATCTGAGACTATCATAGATTCTGTAAGGATAATTGTTATATTGTAATGACAACATAGATTCTGTAATGGAACAGAAATATTTATAACTAAGGATGACATTCTGTAATAAAATATGAAGTATTATATTATTTCCAATATAATTATTTGTCTCCACAAAACGACACCACTCCAATATTGACGTGGTTGGCACCTACTAATTTTACTCTTAGATCAGTATGGCACCGCCACTCCATGCACATATAATTATTTATAAAATAATTATTAATAGTGCCACCGCTATTCCATCCCATGCACGTACAACAGCTGCAAAAAATTACAATTATTGCCACCGCTATTCCATTTCATGCACGTACAAAAGCTGCAAATAATTACAATTATTACCACTGTTACTTTAGATCAATATAACACAATGTATAATGAGGCACGTGTAACTCCGCTTCACTACCCGCAAGGGCAGCGAGGGAATTTCCTATATATATATATATATATACACATACATACATACATACATACATATATATATATATATATATATATATATATATATATATATATATATATTTACATACATATGTTAACACGCGCTCCCGTTAGGCTCTGGCGATTCCCAACGGATCTCCGCCGACCTCCGACATGGCTCCCACATCGCCGGTCACTCCGACCGGTGATGTCCACCCCACTCCATCCACCAACACCCACCCCACGAACCCTACCTCCATCCAAAACCACAAGATGAACAACAATGATAATGATGCGGGATCCGGACGACATCAGGAAACGACTAACCCTAGCCGGGAGAAGGAAGATGTGGGCGGCCGTAAGGCATGGTCCCAGGTCTTGACGAAACCAGCGTCGACGGTCAACAAGTCCTTGGACGTACCGAAGTCGTCTGTCAAGGAGGGCGAGATCCACGTCAATCTCGAGCCAGAGGAGTTCGAACGGATGTGAGATGTATGGGAATTCACAGTGTTGATCTATGTCCTCGAGAGGAGGCCTTTCTATCCTCATCTCAAGGCCTGTATTCAGCGCAAGTGGAGGCCAAAGGGTTCGTTCGATCTCCTATCCAGAGAAAACGACATCTTCATCGTGAGGTTTGCTAATGCTGCCGACAAGATGGAAGCTCTGAACGCTGGCCCTAGGTGGTTCGACCGTCAGTTGGTGATCGTGAAGGATTACTGATTTGGTGATGAACTTAAGAGGGACATTTTCTCTACCGTTCTGACATGGATCACGGTGCACTCCATCAGACGCTCCTGGACCAGGCGAACGGTGGGGACGATTGTGAACGGAGTCGGACGAGTCCTGCACATCAATGACCAATCTCTCGAGACGGATGAAGCCCGGGTTATTGTAGAACTGGAGGTGGAGAAGCCAACACCGCAGAAGGTTATGTTGAACGTGAAGGGAAATGAACCCATCCCGGTAAGGGTCGAGTATGACCATGTGTCGGCGAGATGTTCAATCTGCAAGGCTTTTGGGAATGCTGATGACTACTGTGACATGAAACCAGTAGATAGTAGCAAGGAGGGCAGGCAGGTCTGGAGGGAAAAGCCAACTTCTGCCAAGCCGGCTGCAACCACCCAAGGTGCCGAGATTGAGAAGAACAAGGTAGATGAGAGCAAGGCAGAGCAACAAAAGGGGAAAGAAGCCAGCAACAACAGTGCAGCCGAAGAAGAGGAGCAACATACACCCAAAGATAAAGGAACTGACACCAGAAAAAGAGTCGAGAAGACTAATAATAGGGAGGAGGGTGAGTTTGTGTCAATCTCACGTCGAAAACGGGTTAAGAAGTCAGGCATTCCCAACAACCAAGGTGTTAGTGCTATTCTGGACACTACGAATAGCTTTGGGGCACTTTATGAATCAGACACTGAGGAGGAAAATGCAACTAAGCAACATGAACATAAAAGGAAGGGCAAGAATGCCGGAAAGGAGCCTCCTAGGCGTACCAGGTCCAACAAAAATATTTGATATGTCCATGCTCTTATGGAATATTAAAGGTGGGTGTGATAGGAACAAGAAGAAGGAAATTAGAGAATGGATTGCTGCTAGTGGTCACTCTCTGGTTGCATTGGTGGAGACGAAAATAAAGGTACAAAATAAAAATAGTATTAAATATCTATTTCCGCAAGGCTGGGAGCAGATATCCAATGTTGATTGTGGTGAGGTTTCTAGAGTATGTGTGGCGTGGAAGCCTAATGCATGACAACTTTCAATGGTACAGATGTCAGATCAACAGATTATTGTGGACTGTGTCAATAATGGTGGCTTGCATATGTGGTTGATAGTTGTTTATGGGCACAATGACAGAAAAGCGAGATTGGATCTATGGGACACTATGGTTTCTATCTCTAAACAAGTTGCGCTTCCCTGGATAGTTATTAGTGATTTTAATACAGTGCGGTTGCAGGCTGAGAAAAAAGGTAGAAGACTTTCTATTAATGCTGAAGTGGATGCTTTCAATCGAAACATTGATAAATCATGTCTATTTGAGCTACCAATGGTTGGTGGGGATATCTTTACCTAGAATAATGAAAGGGGCCCGGGTGACAGGATAGCAAGCAAGCAGATAGAGCTCTTGTGAATGATGAATGGCTGAAATTTTTTCCTAATGTGCAGGTAAAGGATGAAGGTTCTGATATTAGTGATCATGCTCCTATTGCTGTCCAAATTACTAAGAAAAAACATAAAAGAAGACCTTTCATATTTCTAAACTACTGGGCTGACTGGAAAGGGTTGATGAAGTCATAAAGCAAAGTTGGAGTATCCAGGTGACAGGCAACCCCATGTATGTCTTTGCAAAAAAGTTGTCAAACACCACGATGGCAATCAAAAAATGGACAGAAGAAAAGGTGAACATACCAAAGATGCTGAAGGAGACCAAGAAGGAGTGCAAAGACATTAGAGAAAGACTGTTAACTGATCCTCTAAATCCTATTTTGATGGAGAAAGAAAGGGAATTAAAAGTCATGCTTGAAGATCTAAAGAAGGCAGATCAAAAATTCTTTTGGTAGAGAAGCAAGGAGAAGTGGATGGATGATGGAGATAGAAACATAAAGCTATATCATTCTACAGTTAGAAGGAGAGAGGTAGGTAATATTATTTCTAAACTCATTAATGTTGAAGGTATGGTTGTCAACAAATAGGAAGATCTTGAAGAACAGGCGATTGGGTTCTACACGTCTCTATACAATAAAGTGTTTTCTGACAATATTGATGAGTAGGAGGAAGTTGATTGGAAATTCAAACTCACTAGCACTCATAATAACATTCTTACTAGAAGGACTAATGAACAGGAGGTCAAAGATGTTGTATGGAGCATTGGAAGCAATAAGTCACCGGGGTCTGATGGCTTTAATGCTTTCTTTTACAAGAAAAATTGGGTTGTTATTAAAGATGACTTGCTTGCTTATGTGGACTGGTTTCTCCAAGGAGGGAATATGGTGAGACAGGTTAATCACTCTTTTCTTGTTCTTATTCCGAAGAAGAAAGTTACATCTTCTCTTGCTGATTTCTGGCCCATTGCCTGCTGCTCGGTACAATATAAAATTATTACAAAAATCCTAGTTGCCCGACTGAAAATGGTCCTCCCCTTTCTGGTTTCTGCAAATCAAGGAGCTTTTGTTACAGGTAGAAGCATTAGTGACTGTTCTCTTCTTGCTGGTGAGAGGTAGTAGGAAGACATGCTTAAAGCTTGACGTCTCCAAAGCTTATGAAAGTGTACGGTGGGATAAACTGTGGTGGATTTTACAGCAGATGGGTTTCAACGAACAATGGATTGGCTGGATGAAACAATGTGTCGGGACTACTAGCTACTCAGTTCTGGTGAATGGCACGTTGGCTGGTCTCTTTAGAGGCAGCAACGGGCTGCGCCAGGGTGACCACCTATCCCCCCTTCTTTTTGTGATTGTTATGGAGTATTTTACAAAGAGGATACAACGAGCCGAAGAAAAGAAGGAAATAAAGCCTTACACTGTACATGGCACAAAGGTAATGACGCATTTGATTTTTGCTGATGATGTTCTGGTGTTCATAGAAGCCAAGAAACATTTCCTGGAAAATCTAAAAGGCTTACTGAGGGACTTCAGGAAGCAAACAGGGTTGTGTATTAATGCAAATAAAACACACATATTCTTGTCAAAGAATTTCCATCAAGTGGATTGCAGACTTACGCAGGAAATGGGAGTTGAAAAAAGAGTATTCCCAACGAAATACTTGGGATTTCCGCTTGCAGGTGGAAACCTTCAAGTCAAAGACTTTATAGACTGCATTGATAAAGTGGATGAGATGATAAATAGATGGTTTACACAAAATACTTCTATGGTTGGGCATAGTACCTTGATCAAAGCTTCTATTGAGGGTCTTCTCATTTTTTGGGCACAACAAGGTGAAATTCCTGTCTCTGTTCTGGATAGAATTGAAATGAAGATTGCTAATTTTTTGTGGGGAAGCGAGCACCATCCTATGAAGTATTCCAGGCTAGCTTTTCCTAAAGATGAAGGAGGATTGAATTTGAAGACTCCTAGAGATATTGCTAGATGGGGTTCCATGAGAAGGCTGATTGCATACCAAGAAGGCACATCTACATGGGGAAAATGAATGAGAGATAGATATCCTAGAGGGATGGACTTTATTCTGAAAACAAGAGAAGGGTATTGATAACACCAAATTTTGTGATATTTTAGACTATTTTTCTGTTATCAAAACTGCCCGTTTAAACTGTTTTCCTCTCTTTTATATGTACTTTCGCAATAATTGGCCAAACAACACTCTAAATTCAATATTTCCATCTTTTGCAGTATTTTCCTCCTATTTTGACCCATTTATCGACAATAAGGCTGTTCCGGCCCACAAATAAGTTCAACCTGCATTGGCCTTCCTGACTATCGATACGATCACTTCCCGACAGGGTAGCGCAACACAACGACGCGTGACACAGGGATGCCGCGTAAGAAGAAACTGACGGACGACACATCTTTTACCCGACAGGGAGCTGAGCTCGCCACAACAACCCAAACTTGTCGCACGACACAGGCCACCCACCGGCAGGCGCCGCCCGTCACGTGACTGACAGCTGACATCCATGTGCCGGGCGATATGTGTATCGGCCATCCACCAACCTCGTGAAAAGGAGGGATACGTGGCGCCTTGAGCACCATAACTTCCCCCAACCGCTGCCTATAAATAGCAGCTACAGGAAGCCGAAAAGACAGGTCGGAACCCTGTGCAATCTTTGGAGGAAGCTGCGAGAGCAGAAGTATCGCGCCTGAGTGTTCGTGCCGGGCAACTTTAGGTGAGCTCTTCCCCATCCCGAGAGGGAGGGGATGGTTCACTTGGGACCGTCTCGGGCGACAGTGTAGGGCGATATCGGCCAATGTGGATGAGCGACATAAGTGCCCAACATTAGATGCGTCACTCCTAGCCCGACATGATATCGAACCCGATACGCTTCGCCCGTCATTGCGTGCCGCCCGAGAGGGTGCCGCCCGACTTGAGCATATCGGCCAGGGCCCTTGAACGATACAATCGGCCGTCACGATGTGTTGAATGAGAGGGTGTGTCACCCGACATGGTTGTATCGGGCTAGGCTCCTGACCGGTATCGGGCTGGAGAGCCGATGTAGTCTGTCGTCCTTCTACATCAAGAAGGCGACCTCTATCTTTATTTCTGTTATTTAATTCTTTACTTATGCAATGTAATTAAGACCCTTAATGTTTATGGAAATGGAAAAGCATAATTGTTTGTTGCTTTACGTTTGGTGCAATTGTTGGATGACTGCTATGTTTAATATATGAACTCTAGCTTGCATGTTTGGATCGCGTTTCGCTTAGCTACTGACTCATGCTTTCCCGTCACAACAACTTCGAGAGATGTGTTGTGGCTCTAGTATTTGGGCTGATTCTGGAGTACGAGAGTGCCTGGAATCAGAGTTGCTTCTGTAACTTTTCACTCTAACTTAAAGTCCAGCAACCTCGAGAGGGGTGTTGATGCTTGGTTAGAGGTATCCGCTCTGAGAGGAGGGGTACATGATGTTCCTACTGTGGCTTGTTTTACCAAAGTTTATCCTTCGCACCTTGCTTTAGCTCTAGTTTGATTTTTCTATTTCTGTTGCATGAAAATCCCTAAAAACTGCTAAATGACTAAAACCTTAAATCCTTCTTGTAACTCCAGTTGGAGATAGTTTTCTTTGTTTTGTTTGTGACATCTTGGTGTTTCCCCTTGGGGAATTTACTATCCCTTTGTACCTGTCGGAGTGTAGCGTGTCGATTCAAAATTATCAACACTACCACCCTTATCCATGTGTTCGACCCCGTATATCTACTTCGACCCCGTAAGCAAAGTTGCGGGGGCCTAGAAGAGTTCGGGTTATAAATGTAAAAGTCTGACTAACTTCAAATCCGCCTCCAATTTTGGATGTGTGATTTAGGCCGGTCAACTTTTTGGCGCCGTTGGTGGGGACAAGGCAAAATGGCACTGTTGACGAATCTGAATCCACTAACTACATTCCCGTGCCTCAAGCTTAGAAATGAGCTTGACAACACTCTTTTCTTTATTTTATTATCATTATTCTTTGCACAAAATAATAATTCTATTTTCTGACTCGATTTTTCATGCCGTTTCAGGAACTCTGAAGTACGGTGATCTAGTCTGCCAAACACCCACACCAATATGCCTCCTCGCGTCAAACCCCAACATTCTGGAGGCGAATGCCAAGGGAGGAGGCCAGACTCGCCGCCACCCGAAGGCGACGACCGGTACGACGACAATGCTCAACAAGAAGACCCAGAATCGGAAGAGCACGAGGAAGGACATCGCCACAATAGACGTCATCGCCACCGGAGGCACAGAAGAAATCATGATAGTCAGGAATGACGACATGACCCCAGCGACAACGGTGACTCAGAGGAAGAAGAGAAAACGCTAAGAGAGTTGGTGTCCACAAAGGCCAACAACTCCCGATGTCCAGTCGTCACCCCACGATTCAATGCGGTGAATTTTGAGCTTAAGCCGTCCGTGATCTCGATGAGTCAGAACAAAAGCTTCAGGGGGAGTTCAAAGAACGAAAACCCCTACCACCATCTGGATGCATTCAAAAATATATGTGATACAATAAAGATGTGGGGGTCCCCCAAGAGGTGATTTACTGTAAGGGCTTCATTTTCTCCCTGGAGGACAAAGCCCTATCATGTTATCTTGGGTTTCCCCACCAATCTCTAAACGGATGGGGAGCTTTGGATGACAATTTCGTTAACAAGTTCTACCCCACTGAAAGAACTGTCAGAAACAGGCAGAAAATAACCTCTTTTATGCAAAAGCTGAATGAAAGCCTCCATGACGCCTGGGAGCGATTCTAGGAATACCAGCGGGATTGCCCCCACCATAATTATAAGAAGGGTTTCCTCATCACCACCTTTTATAATGGCCTAACTCCTGATGAAAGGGTGTCACTAAATGCGGTAGCAGGCAGTGACTTTCTTGGGAAGAAACCAAGCAAGTCCGAAAGGATCATCAAGAACATGGCCGAGCTGATGGCCAGTGCTGATTTTGATCGATCCGACAAAGGACAAGTCAAGAAGGTCGGTGAAGGGGCCTCTCTTGAGTCCAAGGCACTGGAGTCCATCCCCTCACAGATACAGAGAATCGCCACTGATGTTAAGCAACTGTGAGAAGCTGGCGGGAAAGGCAAGAAGCTAGTTGTGAAGGTGATGAAGTGTGTTACGTGCGGCGAAGGAGGACATGGGGTAGACAACTTCTTTTACACCCGACCGGAAGAGGACAGTGATTCTGACTCGGAAGATGAAAGGACTGAAAATGTCTCTTTCGTGAACTACAAAATGCCAGATCACCCCACCTTTAACTACGGCAACAAGGATGCAGCTGAAAACTCTCATCAGCTGCATATCTCGTCCACGCCGATACAAGCTTTTGGGAAGAGAGGGGGGCCTAGTCAATACGCCAAGAACAACCAGTTCCAGTCAGTGAAAGGAAACTTCCAAGTACAAGGAAAGCATCAAGGGTCGAACTGAGAACAAGACAAGGGCACGGGCCAAGAAGACGTGATTGGCCAGTTATTTGATTTCGTTAAGAAGCAGGATACGATCAATAATCAACTGGCACAAAGTGCGCTATCAAATTCCAGTGTTTCGAACTCCTTGCAAGTACAACTGGAGGACATGCAGACACATCAATGCCAGATCGACCACCAACTAGCTCAACTGGCCGAAATTGTGAAGAACCCATCGGGAAAGATTCCGTCGAATACTGAACCAGCGAAGAAGGCATGATAATGACCGCAGAGGCGGAGAATGAGGATGCAGGAAGAAGCCGAAGACAAAGTGCTTCTCGGGGGGTATCCTGAGCTATATTTTTTTTAAATTCCTAGATTAGGACGCTTTTACTCTTCTGCATGAAAAACACTACAAACATTATGGACTGTAATAAGGCCCGAGTGAGTGCGTGCGCCACATGCACTGACTCTTCTGTCTATGGGTCACCGCCTTAGTTTTATTGACCAGGATGAGTAATGGCATCTGAGGCCAAGATCTTAGTCTTAGACCAATGATGTTTTACTCATCAGCCCTTTTAACCGCTTTGTTTTCAAGTTGTATCAGGTAGCGGAATTTCAGGGAATCGCAAGGGTGGTGTCAGTTAGCATGCCTGGGTGGGGTACATTCGTATCGAGCAGTTGGAGTAATCACTCTTGTGCCGACGGATGGACTGCCCGACTCAGGAATGAGTTACCCCAACGGCCGACGCGCGCTCCAGAATTACCAAGTTTCACCCCCGGTTGAGATTGCTATATATAGGGCCGAGTTTTTACCGTATCGGACTTCTTGCCTTGCTTCTTTTACTCTCCTGTATCGTGCTAAGACCTTGTGGATTTGCTCCCGTGTCGTGCAAGACCTCCCTGCTCCTGTATCGCGCGGGAGTTGAGAACACAGCGAGGTATATCCCGACAGACCGTGTCGCCCGACACAATTTCACCTTTTAACGAGTAACTTATCGGTCTTGCGGTTCCTGAGCCGAGCAGCCTTGTATCGCCCGACACGGGGGTCGCGCAACGTACCTTTTATTCATGATTGCCCGATGCACCATGCCAGGCGACAGTCGTGGCACCCATTTTTGCACCGCCTCGCCTATTTTGTTGTCGGGCGACACACTGCTTTCCTTTCAAGAAAACCATATTGGGTACCTTATCCTATGTCGAGCGACTGACCTGACGTGTGTTCATCGCAATATTGCCTTGTTCTTATCGCATGTTTGATCTTCTAACGTGTCGATCGATGCCCATATTTTGTGTCGGGCTTGAGCTGAAGACCTCATATCACCCGATACGGGGTGTGGATCATTTCTGTATCAGGGCATACCTTATCGAGCATTCAGGTTAACTTCTTCAAAACATCGACGTATCTAATTGACCAAGGATTTTGTTTGTTAATTAACAGAATGGCCCGCATCAAGCAAACCGTCGTCCGTGTTGATGAGCAAGGCAGGAGGATCTACCCCGCGACATTAGCTGAAACACCCACTGCCGGGCAGAAATGCCCGAATACATAAGCAGTTGGGGCATCGATAACAGAGAAGAGAATTAGGGTTCGAGAAGTGGCGGCTCCAACTCCAATAACAACACCAATAGAAGCAGTGGCACCTCTGGAATACTCACCTGGGAGGTTCTTGCCAAGGGACGATGAGCACGCTCGCTGTTATGATGAGATAGCGACCAATGTGAATAGGCTGAGCAGGTTCTGCCACGGGGCTTTGTTTACTAAGCTAGGAATCCTTGAGCGGCTGAAAGGCATCCTCGCTGTGGTAGGGCTGAGAAAAATCTACTTTAGCTGATATTCCTCTTATACTGGGCTCACAAAGGAGTTCATGTCTTCTCTCTGCCGGGTGAAGAATTCTGCTACAGAAAGAAAAGAATACAGCAGAGAAGATAGACTCCAGGCCTGCCTTTATAACTCGGAGCACGCCATCTCTGATAAGCTGCTGAACAAGATCTTCTCTTCCAGCGAGGAGATGAAGAATCTAATGGATAACGGTGAAAGAATCACTGAGGGAGACATGTTCAATCCCGTGGAGCTCTGGAACAAGCTAACCGGCGAATCATCATTCAAGCCAGGAAGAAAGGTGGTAGCAGTGCACTCCTATTTTTGGAGAATAGTGCACAAATTGGTGGCGTGCTTGCTGTTCAGCAAGAATGAGTCCAACAACATCTACACGGAAAAACTCCATGTCATGTGGCACGTGATGGAGGGATGGGTGATAAACCTCGGACGATTCTTACTAAACAGGCTGCACCCGATGAAGGACGCCACCAAGGAATACTGTATGGGAGGCATCATCAACTTAATTGCGGTAGGGCTTGGGTACCCAAAAGAACCGCGCAACCTTTCAAGGACGCAAGGCGATGAGCTGATCGACACCAAGTACCTGATGAGGACCAGCATCATAAAGAAGGAGGGGAGGGATTACTTCTACAAATTTTCAGGGACGAACATACTCCTCCCGCTCCCTTGCTGTGCCTCCTACGACGAAGAAAAAACTGGTATTCACTACCGCAGAAATCGAAGTAGTAGCAAAAGACGCAGCCTACCCCACCGCCACCAGAGCCCAGGGACGGGCAGCCCCAGAGCTACCGACGACAGCTACTAATAGAGCTGTCGTCGCTCCCACTATACCAGCCACCACCACGACAATGACCGTGGCGGCTGTAGAAGACCCGATGATCGTCGAGGTCACTGAGACAGAAACTACGGGAGCTGCCACGAAAGAGGCGGCTGCAGCCCCCGTCATTGCTTTAAGGCCTGCAGAGGCAGAAGAAGCACTTCAGTAGGATGTTAGCGACAGGGTGTTCGACGAGACCCTGAGGATGGGGTTCGAAAGAACATAGTGGACGCCGACACCGCTGCCAAAGTCCCCTCCTACAGCGGTTGAGGAGGTCGCTGACAGTGCAGAGGTGGAGTAGAGTCCATCCACACCATGGCTATCTCCACCTCGATGAGAAGGCAAGGCGGTGGCAACTGAAAAAGTGTCGTCACCTCGCCTGGAGGCATTTGCATCGCGAACGATTCAGATAGACTCTACCTCACCTAGTAGACCTGCGCGCGAGCAAGATGTTGTGAGGAAGGAAGGGAGACCCACCGGAACTCCTCCATCGCTCGGAAAGATGCTCGGGCACAAGTTTGACTACTTGTGGGAGGTAACATATATCAACTCAGCTATCTGTATTTCCCTAACCCGCAAGTTTGCATCTTTCTAAGACAGGCTGAATAGCCAAGAACGAGAGCTGCTGACTCTGGCTCGCCTTCCCGGTGGGCTAGAGGCCTTGAATTCGATGCTTCAGCAAGTTCTCCAATGCCTTGACAAGATCGAAGAGAGGCTGGACAGGAGTGATGACCATTCGCGCCGAAGGCAGCCGAGAAGGTCCTCGTCACCCCCTAGCCATGGCTCTCCTCCTTCTTTGTCAGTTTCCCCCTCGGGAACTACGTCCTCCTCCTCCTCCAGCGGGCGATCCTCAACGCCCGAGGAGGGGACGCAACAAAGGTCAGCTGAAGGATCTCCAGCAGGACAGGAGAGCCCCCTAGGCTTAGAAGGAGAAAACTCCTCTGTCCCCCTAGATGAAGTCAAAGATGATGACGAAGATATCAGCATCGGGGGAGACTCTTCTGATGAATTTGAGGGAGAGAAGGGGGATGTCTACACAGTTAATAGAAGACACCTTCCCTGAGGAAGGCGCTCGATGGAGGATAGATTCCGTGAGCTGTCCGAGATACATTCCTTCGAAATGGCCGACTTCGATAGGAGATCCATCGGATGCCTGACGATCAGAGACCAAAAGCTTCTGAACAAGGTCTTAAGATCCCAGGCAGATGAAGAAGACGTCGTCTAGAGCGACGGGTACCTCTCCGTACGACGGGGAGATCTTCGAAGGATGTTCCGCACATCGGCCTTCGTCAGCAAAAGACTGTTTAGGGTCCTGGAGAATGCAATAATAGAAGATATCGACAGCATGACGGGTTTGAAGATGATATACAACGCCACCCCGACCCTGGCGAGAAGACTGATGAAAGGAGATACATACTTTAATGTGGTGCCCGACATGCTGCACTACATCGAAGAGCACAGACCAAACTTTGTGTTGGCCCCGTATAAGCACTGCAATATGTGGTTGCTCTGCGTGGCAGACCTCAAAAACCACGACGTCCAGCTGCTGTGCTGTAGCAATGACGATGTGTCATGCTCCGGGGGCGTTTTTTGCCAACCGGAGGACGAGAAACTGAGACTCCTGCCGCTGTGTCTCCTTTGAGCTATCAAACACGGAAGCCAACGTCACAAAGGCATTTGGAACTTCTTTACTCTCCGAGACCTCCCCGTCCAAGCAGAAGAGGGGAGTGGAAATAGCGCTTTTGCCATTTTGAGTGCCATTGAGGTGCTCAATACATTTGGAAATTTGGGAGCCCTTAAGGGTAGGTCCTTCTATCACCGCAGGGGCATTTATGCCATGTTGCTGATCAAGGACAAGCGCTATTTCCGAGACGTAGGGGTACCAGAGCAGCTGCTGGATAGTGACCTAGAAGAAGACTATTCTCAATCCAGCAACTTCAGAAGGAGAAGAGGAGATAGCAACTGACACCTATGGGGCAGGAAAGCAGTTGGAGACCCTGAAGAAAGTGCACGGGATAGAAGACGCTGCTTCGCCTGAAGCTTCAGAAGAGCTGATCAAAGATTTCGACCGCTTTTCGTGTGCAACTCTCACGCAGGAGCAGGTCAACGTAATCCATCTGAAGTTAGCTGATTCTACCCCATCGGTTGTCTCCTTTCAGGCAGGCGATGTCGTAGTCCCGGTTGATGATCTAAGGGACATGGTAAAAGAAAGAGGATGCTTGGCTGTATCGGTGGCAGCCGCTTACATCCAATTTATACAGCCAAGGCTAAAACATGCTTACATAGCTCATCCTATGCTGTTCTACGACATTTGCCTCGCCGATGAAACATGAGAAAAACAAGCATTTCTGTAGGAATTGGAGAACGAGGTTCCACACACGATCTTCCTCCCCGTCCTCCATTACAGTCACTGGACGCTCCTGATAATGTACACTCGGCAATGAGCGGGAATCTTCTACAATAGCTCGAACAACAACAAAAACCATACAGTGTTGTGTACATCAGAACCATTGTCATCCGTTGAACGTTTGGCTCGAAAATACTACGACGAGGTGTCAAAGATGGCCCAACCATTCCTGGACATGCAAGGAGGCAAATGGCACGAACTCCAGTTCTGCCACCGCAGTCCGCAGTAGTTTCCCCTATCCAACGACTGCGGCATCCATGTCCTGGAATGGATAGCAAATGAAGCAACGCCTGACCAACTCCACAACATTGATTATCACAGCAAAAGAGGAGAATATGTGTGGCAACTTCTATCTGTCACAGGAACAACCTCACTGGAATGACATTACCTCACCTTATCTACTTCACAACTCTGGGACAGAGTGTGGAGTAAGTTTGGGGGGGTACCATGTACCAGTGAGGGAGGTATAAATTCGTCTCAAATTCTTTATTCTGTTGTTCTTTCTGTACATATATATGCTCATACCCAATTTTGAAAATTTTCTATTTATATCATCTCCATACATATGTACAAAGCTGTTATAATAGTAAAAACCTGATGCGGCTCCTTGCCAAGTTTGTTTTCTATGTGCTTAATGAGATGCAAGTTTTGTTATATCTTTCTGATAATGATGCCTCAAACAACAAAAGATTACGTTTTTCCATGCCAAAAATTTTGAAAAAAAAATATAATAATCTCGCAAACAACTAAGAGATGAGTATGGAGAAGGAAAAAGCTGCCCAAACAACAGAAATCTCTTTTGTTTTCCCTTACACAATGAAAATCCCAAAAAGAGAAAGAAGCCTTATGAGTGTGAATAAAAGCATGAGAGTTGTGCCTAATAAAAGAAAAGAAAAAATATATACACACTTGTTTTCCAAAAGTACCAATCTTTAGGCATGGTAGATCCGGGGCAGTGGTACGTAGGATGTGAAATCACTGCTCTAAAGCCAACTGGCTTGGACTGTAGGGACCACTTGCCCGTTAATGGACCCTTACCTAGATGGACTGATGGGAGACAAGAAAAACCCCAAAAAGCCTTAGCCTACCCTATACACAACTTTCTGACCCAAAAATAAAGTTGTTTGGTGTGG